>CM047809.1:84905028-85354243 GCA_026214975.1 Gentiana macrophylla | reverse complement strand
TGTTGGACTTATTTCTTAGTTTTGATGATGAGTGCCATACTATTTGTTATAGTGCAAAGGCAAAAGATGTCTAGATAAAATGTATAGGTTTATTAGAGTTTGATTCATAAATAGGTTTGATCAAACAAGCCTTTGTGTTCATTTGTTATCGTGTTGGTCTGGAATCGATGGGGTAGATAGGTCGATGGTAGTGCATAACCTCTTGAAGGCGGCGAAGGTGAGGTTCAAACTTCGATAAATGAAGGCTAAGGGATCAAACTTAGTATTTAATGTCAAGGATATGGAATCGAGAATCTAGGCAAGTCTGTGACCTAAATTGATTACATATACCTTGTGTAGAAAGATCTAAGTTCCACAAGTTGGATGATGTTTGGAACTTAGTTATATTCAAATGATGTAATCTAACTACAAATAAAAGTTGGATAAAAGGAATCAGCATTATATTTCTGAGACAAAATATGATGTTAGTGATGGTGATTGGTTTCTGAGACTAATGAACTCGTGATATACCTCGATTAATTCAAGATTATTGGAAGTTACATGGATAGAACGACCAACTACCTCGACTTATCAAGCAAATCAAAGTGAGATTAAAAAGGCGTTGGATGATCCATATTTTTATCCATTGGATACAAGTCAAAGGGTGATGATGCCTTGTCAAAAGTAATCCAGTGTCGATCTATGAATAGTGACGAATCAGTGAGGATGGGACAAATACAGAGCGGTCACATTTGAATTTCAAATTCAAGTCATGCATTCTACCTATAAATAGAGGACTTTCAACTCAAGAAGAAAGGATGAATTTTGGAATAAACTTCAGTGATAACATTGGTGAAAAACACCTGAACTTGAGCTTAAGAATTTGTGATCTAGTTATTTTCTTCAAGTGCATGTGTTTAAGTGCATCAACACACTTGAAAGCAGCTGATTATATCATCTAATCAAGCTTTGCAAGTGAATCATTACTTGATTCATTCTTTATTTTATAAAGAACTGCTGAAAGTGGCATCTCATGGGTGTGAAAAATGTTGGTTTGTGGTGGTGTGGTGAAGAGGCAATTCTACCCTTCAAGACCGTGGAAGACTCGGGAGGCGGCAATCCTACTGTTCTTAGTTTTAGAGTTTGACCATAGTTATTGGTGAAGGACAAGCAACTGGGATTCTTTGTAACAGTTAACTCAAAAGATCTTAGTGAATTTCATAACATCACGGGAGAAGAGTGGGCGTCTGAGTTACATCACCGGAACCACGCTATGAGGCACACTCATATAACTGCCTTTTGCTTTACTGCTGCACTTATTTTATTTCACTCGTAACTCTTTGAATCACAGCAGCCGAAATCAGCGCGGCACGCTCACGAGTATCTAATACTTAAGTATCATATTAACAACAAGTAATGAAGTTATTTGATATTATTCCGCTGCACAAATTGACCATTAGGCTGTCGATGAACTACATTTATGACCCTCTTTGAAGTCTGTGAACTCTGAAAATGTCGTGATTTGCTTGATTGCGAGAATTGTTAACTCCAGAGTGTTGGGTTTATTCACACCTCTAAGCCCATGTAAGCCTTAAGGGACCAACAATTGTGAGTATGTCGGAAGTAGGTGTTTACGTGCGAGAATCTTCTTGTTGTGCTTGTGAAAATTCTTTAAAACTTTCTTTCAAGTTCTTGAGATTTTCAAGACTGCATCATGGACAACACACGTTATGCTAGAACTATGTTGATGTGTTCTTGATAGATTTGATGAGTATAAGCGTCAGATACGATATCTTTGCTTTGCTACCCATGATGAGATGATGGATGTTAAGCCCGAAGGACCCTTTGATTACAAAAGCGTGTGGGTGTGAGCCAGTACATTCTGAAACCAAAGAAGATGGAATCTGAAGGCAGAAGAACAAACCTCGATAACATTCTTATTGATATAATTTCTGAGAACCTTGGATAGCAATATGTACATGAAGGTTAAAGATTGCAAGAGCTTGCAAAAGGAACTTTGGGACAAGATTCAGCAGTCTGTAGAGAGAGCCTTTGAGTGCAATAAAGAAAGAACAAAATCAGTGTAGCGAGAAAGAAGGTTCCAAAAGTTCAAAATGCTGCCAAAATGAAACCATTGAGCAAATGGAGTCGAGTTGATGCAATCTGGATGAACTTACCTGCTTGAGTGTAAGTTATTCGAAGAGAAGTAAGCTTACAAAATCTTGGAAGCTTCACGCAAAAGATGTTTGGAAAATGAGTGACTGCAATTGAAGAAATGAAAGTTACATGGAAAGACACCTTCAAATTGTTCTCTGATCATAAGAGCTATCAATTTAGCAGAAGCAGTGCTGAAAGTGAAAAGGAAGAGCCAAAGACCAGCTGCGTTGAGATGCTTCCCATCATGAAAGAAACATCGAGGAGGGCGGATGATATATAGATGAAATGCAGAGCAAATTGCCCTCTTGAGCAAAATCGGAATGATGAAAGTGGAAGCCCCTACAAGAGAAATTTCACAAGAAGACATACGAAAGAAGGAAAGAAGAACCAAAGAAAGATATTCTCTACATGCTTTCATTGCAGAAAACCATGACACTTAGGACAGATTGTCTTGAGTTGAAACAAGGCAAGGAACACGATTATCTTTGCTTAGGCAGTATGTAAACTGGACATTTTAGACACGATTGTCAGGACCCTCATGAAGACCGAGAGTCAACAAAGAAGACATGGCAAGAGAAGGCTATAGTTCTTTGAAGATGAATCGGGATATGAAGTGGAATCACGAAAAAGAAATGAATCATATGACCGCAGCCTTTGGTTGTTGATATGGAGGATTATGCTGATGGCCAATATGGATGAAAGCGAGGAGGTATACAACATTGTATCTATAAACCTCTCTTTGAAGTGATTGTGAATCAACAATGGTTCAAATCCTAGAAATCATTAACAATGAATGGGACTTTGGATGCCATCGCCCAATCAGCGCGAGGTAATACAATCGGCTGTGAGGTTGTGAAGAAATTTGAAAAAAAGAAACTCTTGAGTTAGAAGTTGGAAGATTGAAGAAAGGCTGAATTAAGGGTTCTCAAGAGAGTAGGAAAAGATGTTGAAACGAATCAAAATAGATCTGGCGAACATCAGCTGACCTCTGAATCTGCTGAACCCGTGCTTGTTCCCACGATCACGCATACAAATCGGGAAAGCCTTGTATGGGGATCAGAAACGGGGCTTGGTTGGAACTTCGACAATCTAACAAGGTAGATCATTAGTGGATTCTTTGAACTGAGTACCCGAGTGGTCCTAAGTTTGTACACACTTGCTAGATCCAACTCGATAAAAATTCTTTGACGATAAAACCTAATGAGAATGCTTCAGAGACAAAAATCAGATCCTAAGAAGTCAACGACTCTAGTAAAAGAATAAATCCAAAAATGGGGCTGCTTTGTGCCTTACAAACTAGCGATAAGCAGACCTATTACCAAATCTGTGGACCACGAAGAGGGTAAGCTGAAATACTCCAAGGATAGAATCCACAACCTAAAAATGTTGATTCGTTCAGAGATACTTATCTCAGGGGAAAGGTAGCCCGTTCCTCTTGTGATGATTGGAATATATATTTACGCATCTTTGTTAAAAATAGTAAGTATAACCATATTTCTAGGTAGTAAAAAACCTAGGCAATGGAATCAGAGGACTTACACAGAGACTCAATGGGACTAACGTAATGCAGGAAATTCTTTAACGGAATGACACACTATGAGTTATGCAAATGTTTCTAACAACAAGAATCATTTCAACTGACATTATGTACCAAAAGGCAGGAAAACATATGTGGTTTCTACACAACCTCTTTATTAGAACCTATGGATAAGCCTTGTGGAATACATGTATGAACAAAGTATGAACCAGAAGTATGACACATTTAAGAGGAGCCTTATGGAAACATACCAAGGGTCATGCTTGCCATGACCATTTCTTATGGACCCAACGGGTTTGGGTACACAAAATACATTAACTTTGTTTTGTAGGGTTATGCAAATACTTTGTGATGGATGTTCGGACATATGACAAAGAATAAACCTTTATCCCCAACAAACTTTGTAGGGAAAAAAGATGGTCCAAGGTGGGTGCAGGCAACAAATACTGGATATCCCAAGAAGGATATGGCACACTTATCAAATGGACTTTGGTCAATCGAATGTTGCATATGTGGAAGGAAGTGGATTACAACATGAGCCTTTGGACAATTACAGCTGATATGGGATATAAGGTCACTTTTGACGAAGACAAGCTGCATTGTCATTAGTGAAAGAGGTGATCAAGTTGTACTTACAGCTGGTAAGACAACGTGAATATGTATGATGTGGATTGGTCTCTGTGAGTTCGAAACACAACTTGATAGTGCATCTTAAATGCCGAACTCAATTGGCTATGGCACAAAGTTGAATCACTTAAGCTTTGATGATATTAATCGGTTAGTAAAGCGAAAGTGGTTGGTTTACTTGAGATCACATTTAAGAAGGATGCTATATGTGATGCTTGTCGACCAAAATGCATGAGATAAAGTCAAGTTTCAAATCAAGGCTAAACAATCAACTAATAGAGTGTTGGAGTGATGCACGTGGATCTTTTTGGACCAATAACTCCGACAAATGATAGCAGGAAAGAAATACACCTTAGTAGTTGTGGATGATTTTCTAGATACACTTGGGTGATGTTATGAACAAGAAAAGTGAAACACTTAAAGCATACCTAATATTTTGAAGAGATTACAAAATGAGAAATGTTTAGCGATCGCAAAGATAAGATCGGATCAGAGTCTTGATTTCTCAGTAAAGTTATAGAGAATATTGTGAGCGAGTGGTGGTCTTCAATCAACTTCTTCTTTCTTGGTACCTCGACCAAAATGGGTTCTTTGAAGAGAAAGCAGAACAACAAAGGCGGGAAGAACAATGATTTATGAGGCATTGCTACTGAAAGATATTGAAATTTGGCTTGATGATAATCGACATACTATACACAAAGCAGAACATCGATAAACAAGAAGCTGCTGAAGACACCTTATGAGATACGGAATGGAAGGATACCTAACATATCTATTTTCATCCCATTTGGGGAAACAAATGTTTTATTTTAAATCCATAAAGTTCATTTGAAAACATTCCACCAAAATCGGAGATGAAGAATTTTCTTGGGATATTCTTCGATCGTGAGCATTCGGTAATGAACAAGAACAACTGAAACATGAAGAAACAATCCATGTTGTGTTTGATGAACCTAAGTTTCTTGGTATGGAAGATAAAGATTGTGAACTCTTTGAGAATCAACAAGTCTTGATCAGTTAATGTTGAAGTTATGGAAGATTCAATGACTTGAAGTTTACGTCTTTGCCTGCTGTGAGCACCACACTAATAATATTCTTGATGCAACAAGCGAAGAAGCGGTTCAAGGATCTACCGGCCCCACAGCCAGAAGAAACTACGTGAGACCACCTACTGAAGATGATGTTCTGAAAATCAAAATCAACCAAAATCCACAATGGTTAAGGAATCACTTATTTGAACAAGTTATTGGCATTGTCTGACCAAGGTGTGAGGAACTAGAAGACAAGCTGGAAGCTATGTTTACTTGTTTTACGTCTATCAAATGGAACCTAAAGTTGTTGAAAAGCAATTTGAGATCGAGATTGGATAATTGCTATAGAGAAAAATTAAATGAATTTGAAAGAAATCAAGTTTGGACCATGAGTTGAAAGACCAAGTTATACAAATATCATTGGTACTAAGTGGGTATCTGAAAATAAACTTGATGAATCAAGGTACCATTGTGAGAAATAAAGCGGACTAGTTGCAAAGAGCTATTCTCAGCGAAGGAATGAATTTTGATGAAACACTTATGCACTGTTGCAAGATTGGGAAGCTATCAGATTATTTTGGCACATCTTGCATATAAGAACTTCAAAAGTATATCAAATGGATGTCAAAGTGCATTTTGAATGGTATCTAGAGGGAGGAAGTGTATGTTAAACAACCTCACTTGGATTTGAAGTTAAAGATCAAGAAGATAAAGTGTATAGACTCAACAAAGCACTTTATGGATTGAAACAAGCACCAAGAGCATGGTATGAGACTCTATCTCAATTCTTGGTGGACAATGGTTTTACTAAAGGCACCATTGATAAGACACTTTTTAGAATCGAGTGAAGGGAGCTGACACCACCTGCTTGTACAAATTTATGTGGATGACATAATATTTGGTTACGAAAATGATTTACTTTGTGAAAAGTTTGCAAATCTAATGAAGAGCAAATTCCAAATGAGTATGATGGGAGAAATGAATTACTTTTGGGATTGCAAGTTAAACAAATGAAGGATGGAATCTTCGTTCATCAAACCAAGTATACCAAAGAGTTCTTTGAAGAAATTTGGTATGGAAAATAACCACTAAAATTCAACTCCTATAGTACAAACATCAGATTGGATGAAGATAAAGAAAGGCAAAGATGTTGATGAGGACTTTATCTGAAGGATGATAGGCGATCTCTTGTATCTCATTTGCCAATGGAGACTGATATATCCTTTCTTTGTAGGTGTTTGTGCAAATTTCAATCTAAACTAAAGAAAGTCATTTAGAGTGCAGTCAAAAGAGTTCTTAAGTATCTAAAAGAGACTTTGGGAGTAGGGATATGGTATTCCAGGAAGGAAGCAAAGTAATATCCTACTCAGTTACGATTATCTTTGGATGCAAGATTGATAGAAAAAGCACCTCGGGAACACCTTCGATTAATGGGAAATAGGCTGGTCTCTGGTTTAGCAAAAAGCAATTCTATATCAACCCCTTCTTTGGTGAGTATATTCTTCTTGGAAGATTCTTTGAAACACAAAATACTTTGGTTAAGACAACAATTAAGGGATTATGGAATTGAAGAAAGGAAATTCCAATCATGTGTGACAACACAAGTGCAATTGCAATCACGAGAAAATCTGTTTTTGCACTCGAACCAAGCACATTGATGTGAGACATCATTTTATAAGAGATCATGTTGAAAAGAAAGATGTGGTGGTTTATACATTTCCTCACGAAGATCAACTGGCGATATTTTCACTAAACCACTTGATAGTGAAAGATTTGCCAAATTAAGAGGTGAACTTGGAATCATAAAGATTGGTGATATTGACCAATGTCTTGGAATTCACGAGGGATTAGTCTTTGCTATGTTGGGTGAGCTCACTTAGCGATTAGTCATTAGTATCAACAATTCCATGTACTTATGTTTGGACAATTGAGCAAATGAGGTTGCCATGAGAGTTGGTCTTTGTCATGTTAGGTGAGCTCACTTGCCGGATCATTCATTGGTATTAAACCTCATCTTGTATTATCAATTGAACAAAACAAAGAAAAAACAAGGATCAATGATACTTTTATCAATGAAATTGCTTGAAGCCTATATCGGTGACTTGAGGGCACACCTTTGAGGTTTACCTATTTGGAGGAACTTTACTCGAGTCAAAGTTATTTAGGTCAAAAAAGCGATTTAGCGGGATATTTATTCTATCTTTTATTACCGCAGTTAAACCATCCGCATGATTTACAAGCGTTATGGAGGAGTAATGGGCCACATGTCAACTTACGACATTTATTTCAGATTAATCATGGTTACCTCGATATGCGTGCATGATGTGATTATCAACTACCTGCTGTATGCATAAAATCGGTATTATCACGTGATTTCTCCACTTGCAATTTTGCTTTATCTCTGCAAATTCTACATCGTGTGTACCACAGTTTGAAGCAATTCTTCCTCATCTTTTCTTATTTCAATGGCGGAAAGAGTTTGAAGTTCAAATCGAATCAAGCCAAAGTGTAAGAGGCTATGTTGTTGATGCAAGCGAGCAGGCGGCCATTAATATAATTCGAAGAATAAGAAGGTTTGCGGGCACGGAGAACAAACTAAACATCAGTTAGAAAGCGATATCATACACCAATGTTATTGATTTACGGAAGAATATTGTTATAGAAGAAGAAGGCTGAAGCATTCAAAACCACTTTGTGAATGGTGAGGGCTTGTAACTCCTCACGTCTGCTTTGAGAGAAGTGTTTGGTTTTGAAGAAGTTGTTGATAGTTGATCAATCCTGAAGCTATAGGATTGGACAAGATGGCTTTTGTAGATCGAGATCAAGGCAGATGCAACTATCAAATCGTACAGGGCATCTTTGCAAACATATTGGAAGTGAATATGATCTCTTTGAGCAAGCTCGATTGCTAAGAACATACTTGGGTGGTTGGAAGTATGGACACTCTATCGGGACCAAGATAGAGTTGATGATTATCATTTGCGGAGCATGAAGTTTGATTGGGAAATTTATTTCATTCATTATATGAAGAAAGTAGCCAAGGGAAGAAATTAAGGAAGAGGAAGTCAAAGGCCTTGCCTTAGGATTAATGGTTCGAGACTCTGTTGAATCATCTTGGAATCCACGATGTAACTTTTGAGCGCTAATCGATCTAGATACAAGAAGGAAATTGATTATATTATTCTGGTCTAGATGATGATGAAAAGGTTCTTTGGAGAAACTCTTGGTGATAATGATGATGGAGATGATGGTGATCTTTGGTGGTGAAGCGGAGTTCGACAAACTAAGAAGATATCTATCAAACTCTTTGCAAAAGAAAAGCTATGGGAAAGAGAAAGAGTCTTGATGTTAGGAAGATTCTGAAATCTTGAAATCAAAGAGAACAAGAAAGGAAACCATGGAGGCTTGAGTGCTGAGGGTCAAGTGGAGTTCTGACCTGCTTTGTGATAAGTACAAGAAAAAAGCTGTTGGTGAAATTTTTTACGAGAGAACAACGAAGGAAGCTAGTAGAAAAGAAAATTGACTAGAAAGATGATGATGATGAACCCCTCTCCAAGAGAATGAAGGAAGTTGCCAAAAAAGAAGAAATATGGCAAGGGAAAGAAGTTGAAAAACTTGGAAACTCAAAGAGTCAAGAGGAAGCGTCGAGTGAAGATGTTGGACTTATTTCTTAGTTTTGATGATGAGTGCCATACTAGCCTTTTATATAGTGCAAAGACAAAAGATGTCTAGATAAAATGTATAGGTTTATTAGAGTTTGATTCATAAATAGGTTTGATCAAACAGAAAGCCTTTGTAAAAAGGCTTGATTATTTATATCGTGATGGTCTAAATCGATAGGGTAGATAGGTCGATGGCTGAGTGCAACTCTTCTTTAGTGATGAAGGCGAAGGTGAGGGTTCAAACTCGATAAATGAAGGCTAAGGGATCAAACTTAGTATTTAATGTCAAGGATATGGAATCGAGTATCTAGGCAAGTGCGTGATGACCTAAATTGATTACATATACCTTGTAATAGAAAATCTAAGTTCCACAAGTTGGATGATGTTTGGAACTTAGTTATATTCAAAATGATGTAATCTAACTTCACAAATAAAAGTTGGATAAAAGGAATCAATTTGCATTATATTTCTGAGACAAAAATATGATATTCAATGAGATGATTAGTTTCTGACCAGACTAATGAACTTTCTTGATATATGCCTCGATTAATTCAAGATTATTGAGAAGTTACATGGATAAAACGACCAACTACCTACGACTTATCAAGCAAATCAAAAATTTGAGAGATTAAAAAGGCGTTAGGATGATCCATATTTTTATCCATTGGATACAAGTCAAAGGGGTGGGCCATTTGCCTTTGTCAAAAAGTAATCTGGCGATTGTCGATCCACATGAATAGTGACGAGAATCACGGTGAGGATGGGACAAATACAAGGCAGTCACATTTGAATTTCAAATTCAAGTCACATGCATTCCTACTATAAATAGAGGACTTTCAACTCAAGAAGAAAAGGATGAATTTTGGAATAAACTTCAAGTGATAACATTGGTGAAAAACACCTGCTTGAACTTCATGAGCTTAAAATTCTGCAGATCTAGTTATTTTCTTCAAGTGCATTACGTGTTTAAGGGCATCAAGCATACACATGAAAGGCGCAAAGTCTTTGATTATATCATCCTAATCAAGCTGCTTTGCAATTGAATCATTACTTGATTCATTCTTTATTTTATAAAGAACTCTTGAAGGCAGTGAAGCATCTGTTGGAGTGTGAAGGCTGTTGGTTTGTGGTGGAAAGTGGTGAAGAGGCAATTCTACCCTTCAGGACCGAGTGGAAGACTCGGGAGCGGCAATCCTACACATTCTAGTTTTCGATTTGTGAAGCCATAGTTATTGGTGAAGGACAAGCAACCTAGGATTCTTTGTAACAGATAACTCAAAGATTACTAGTGAATTTCCTCCAACATCACGAGGAGAAGAGTGGGCGTCTGAGGTTACATCACTGGAACCACTATAAAAATCTCTCTACTTACTTGCGCATTTACTTTACGCACTTAGTCATTATTCATATCAACTCTTTGAATCTAGCAAGCGAAATCACACACATACATTCTTGAGTATCTAATACTTAGTAACATATTTAACAACAAGTAACAAGGCTTAATTTTGATATTATTCCATTTGCACAAATTCAGCAAAGCTGAAGCTGTCGATGAACTCACATTTATCAGAAGGCTCTTGAGGTCTCAACAGAACTCTTAAAGTATGTTGAATTTCTTGAAGTTGCAGAATTTGTTAACTCCAAAGTTTTAAGTGTTAAGTTTATTCACCCCCTCTAAACTTAACTAAAGCATTTTCAAAGGACCAACAATTGGTATCGGGGCGGTATACATTACGAAGGAATCCTACTTGTTGTGCTTGTGAAAAATTCTTTAAAACTTTCCTTCAAGTTCTTGATTTTCAAGACTTGCATCATGGATAACACACGGTATGCTAGAACCATGTTGATGTGCTCTCTTGATAGATTTGATGAGTATAAGCGTCGAATGCGAGGCATATCTTGCTTGCTACTCATGATGAGATGATGGATGTACTAAGCGAAGGACCTTTGGAGATTACAAAAGCGTAATGGTGGGTGTGAGCCAGTACATTCTAAACCAAAAAGAGAATGGAATCACGAGAAGACAGGAAAAGAGCAAACCTCAACAACATTGCTATTGATATCATCTACAGAACCTTGGATAGCAATATGTACATGAAAGTCAAAGATTGCAAGGCGCAAAGGAACTTTGGGATAAGATTCATGTCTGTGAAGGCAGCGATGCAATAAAGAAGAACAAAATCGGTGTGGCGAGAAAAAGGTTTCAAAAGTGCAAAATGCTACCTAATGAAACCATTGAGCAAATGGAGTCAGATTCAATGCAATCTTAGATGAACTTACTCTCTTGAGTGTAAGTTATTCAAAGAGAAGTAAACACCAAAATCTTGGAAGCTTTACTGCAAGAGATGTTTGGAAAATGAAAGGTATTTGCAATTGAAGAAATGAAAGGCTGCGTGAAGAAGACACCTTCAAGCTGTTCTCGATCTTAAGGCCTATGAATTTAGCAAGAAGCTAGTGCAGGCGAAAAGGAAGAGCCAAAGACCCGCTGCATTGGTGCTTCACATCATGAAGAAACATCGAGGAGGACGAGGATGATATGCTAGATGAAATGCAAGAGCAAATTGCCCTCTTGAGCAAGAAAATCGAATGATGAAATTGGAAAGGCCCTACAAGAAATTTCACAAAGAGGCCCTCTTTGAAAGAAGGAAAGAAGAACCAAAGAAAGATAATGACTATCTATGCTTTCATTGCAAGAAACCAGACACTTGGACTGATTGTCTGAGTTGAAACAAGGCAAGGAACTTTGATTATCTTTGCTTCAGAAGCTGTAAAGCTGGACATTTTAGACTGATTGTCGAGACCTCACGAAGACCAAGAGTCAACAAAGGAGACATGGCAAGAAGGCTATGGTTCTTTGAAGATGAATCGAGGATATGAAGTGGGATACGAAAAGGAAATGAATCGGATGACACTGGCCTTTGGTTCTTGATATGGAGGATTATGCTTTGATGGCCAACATGGATGAAGGCGAGGAGGTATACAACACTTGTATCTATAAACACTCTCTTTGGAAGTGATTGTGAATCAACTTTGTGGTTCAAATCCTAGAAATTCGACAACAATGAGACTTTGGATGCCATCCTTAATCAACTAAGGATAATACAATGCGGTTATGAGATTGTGAAGGGTGAAAAAGAGGCTCTTGAGTTAGAAGTTGGAAGATTGAAAATTTGAATTAAGGGTTTTCAAAGGTAAGGAAAAAGATGTTGGACTGAGAATCGGCATAAGTCTCTTTGAACATCCAGCTGACCTCTGAATCTATTTGAACCATCTTGTTCCAATCTGCATACAAATCAGGAAAGCCTTATGGAGATAGAAGCTGGGCTTGGATTTGGAACTCGACAATCTAACAAGAGTGGATCAGATGGAGTTCTTGAACCTAGTACGAGGTGGTCCTAGGTTTGTGCCTGCACTAGATCCATCTCGATAAGTAATATTCTTGAAGCGGTAAAACCAAATGAGAATGCCTCAAGAAGCAAAATCGAAGTCTCGAAGTCAACGACTCTAGTAAAAGAATAAATCCAAAAATAGGATTCTTTGTGCTTCTAAGCCTCTGTGATATGCGACACTGCTACCAAGTCTATTTGGACCACAGAGAAGGAAAAAGCAGAAATATTCAAGAATAAGAATCCTAAATCCAAAAATGTTGATCATTCAAGGATACTTATCTCGGGGAAAGGTAAGTTTGTTCCTGGCGATAATGATTGGAATATTCGGCATCTAATGCTAGAAAGCAGTCAGTATAACCATACTACTAGGGTAAAACCTAGACAATGGAATCAATGAGAGGACTTACACAAGACCTCAATGGACTCCATATTCTGCAGTACATTCTAATAGACAGCGACACACTATGGTTATGCAAATGTTTCTAATAACAAGAATCATTTCAAACGACATTATGTACCAAAGGCCAGGGAAAACATATGTGGTTCTACACAACCTCTGTTAGAACTTATGGATGTGTGGAATACATGTATGAACAAAGTATGAACCAAAGTATGACACATTTTAGGAGAAGACCTTATGGAAACATACCAAGGGTCATGCTTGCCATGACCACTATGGACCCCAAGCAGTTTGGGTACCTAAAATGCATTAACTTTGTTTTGTAGGGTATGCAGTACTTTGACGGTGGATGTTCGGACACATGACAAAGAATAAGCAACATCTTACAAACTTTGTGGCAAAAGATGGTCAAGGGTGAATTTTGGCAACAAAAATACACACAGCTATACAAGAGGATATGGCACACTTATCGAAAATGGACTTACAATCAAGAATGTTGCATATGTGGAAGAAGGTGGACTACAACTTTGAGCCTGGACAATTACGTGATATGGGATACAAGGTCACTTTTGACAAAAACAATTGTATTGTCATTAGTGAAAGAGGTGATCAAGTTGTACTTCTTTGGTAGAAAACAGCAGAACATGTATGTTGTGGATTGGTCTCTGCGAGTTCGAGAAACTGCACTGATTGTACATACCAAATCTGAACTCAATTGGTTATGGCACAAGAAGTTAAATCATCTAAATTTTGATGATATTAATCAGTTAGTGAAGAAGAAGTTAGTGGTTGGTTTACGAGATCACATTCAAGAAGGATGCTATACATGATGCATGTCGACAAGGTAAGCAGAGATAAAGACAAGTTTCAAGTCAAAGACTAAACAATCAACTAGCAGTGTTGGAGCTTATGCACATGGATCTTTTGGACCAATAACTCCAACAAGTGTGTGAGGAAAGAAATACACCTTAGTGGTTGTGGATGATTTTCTAGATACACTTGGGTGATATTCATGAACAAGAAAAGTGAGACACTCCAAAGCTTGCCTAATCTTTTGAAGAGATTACAAAATGAGAAAAGTTTAATGATCATAAAGATTAGATCGGATCGAGTCTTGAATTTCTCAACAAAGTTATAAGAGAATCTGTGAGCGAGAATGGTGTACTTCATCAACTTGCTGGCCGCTTTGGTACACCTCAGCAAAATGGGAGTTCTTTGAAAGAAGAAAGCGAGGACATTAAAGGAAGCAGGAAGAACAATGATTTGTGAAGCATTGCTACCTGAAAGATATTGGGCTGAAGCAGTAAATACAGCTTGCTATACACAAAATAGAACATCAGTAAACAAGAAGCTGCTGAAGACACCTTATGAGATATGGAATGGAAGGATACCTAATATATCCTATTTTCACCCATTTGGAAGCAAATGTTTTATTCTAAATCATAAAGTTCATTTGAAAACATTCCAAGCAAAATCGGATGAAGGAATTTTCTTAGGATATTCTTGATCAGTGAGCATTGAGTCTTGAACAAAGAACAACTGAAACATGAAGAAACAATCAATGTTGTGTTTGATGAACCTAAGTTTATTGGTATGGAAGATAAAAGTGTGAACTGCTGAAAATCAACAAATCAACGATCAGTTGTGTTGAAGTTTTGGAAAGATTCAATGACTTAAAAGTTTAAATCTCGCTGCTTTGAACATCCTGCGACAATATTCTTGATGCAACAAGCTGAAGCAATTCAAGGATCTGCTTGACCCCACAGTAGAAGAAACTACAGTGAGACCTACTGAAGATGATATTCACGAAAATCAAAATAACCAAAATCCACAATGGTTAAGGAATCACCCTTTGAACAAGTAATTGGCAATGTCTGACAAGGTGTGAGGACTAGAAGACAAGCTGGAAGCAATGTTTACTTGTTTTTATCACAAATGGAACCCAAAGTTGTTGAAGAAGCAATTTGAGATCAGTTGGATAATTGCTATGCAAGAAGAATTAAATGAATTTGAAAGAAATCAAGTTTGGACACTAGTTGAAAGGCCAAGTCATGCAAATATCATTGGTACTAAATGGGTATCTGAGAAATAAACTTGATGAATCTGGTACCATTGTTAGAAATAAGGCCGGACTAGTTGCAAAAGGCTATTCTCAAGCGAAGGAATAGATTTTGATGAGACTTATGCACTGTTGCAAGATTGGAAGCTATCAGTTATTTTTGGCACATCTTTGCATACAAGAACTTCAAAGTATATCAAATGGATGTCAAGAGTGCATTTTTGAATGGTATCTAGAGGAGGAAGTGTATGTTCAAACAACCTCCTGGATTTGAAGTTAAAGATCAAGAAGATAAAGTGTATAGACTCAACAAAGCACTTTATGGATTGAAACAAGCACCAAGAGCATGGTATGGGACTCTATCTCAATTCTTGGTGGACAATGGTTTTACAAAAGGGACCATTGACAAGACACTTTTCAGAATCAGTGAAGGGGACAGCACCCTGCTGGTACAAATTTATGTGGATGACATAATTTTTGGTTACGAGAATGATTTACTTTGTGAAAAGTTTGCAAATCTAATGAAGAGCAAATTCCAAATGAGTATGATGGGAGAAATGAATTACTTCTTGGGATTGCAAGTTAAGCGATTGAAAGATGGAATCTTCATTCATCAAACCAAGTATACCAAAGAGTTCTTTGAAGAAATTTGGTATGGAAAGCAAGACTAAGAGCTCAACTCCTATGAGTACAAACATCAGTTGGATGAAGATAAAGAAGGCAAAGATGTTGATCGGACTACTGTCTGAGAAGGATGATAGGCGATCTCTTGTATCTCTCTTGCCACAGGACTGATATATCCTTTCTTTGTAGGTGTTTGTGCAAGATTTCAATCCAAACCTAAAGAAAGTCATTTAGGTCTTTGTCAAAAGAGTTCTTAAGTATCTAAAAGAGACTTTGGGAGTAGAATATAGTATTCCAAGGAAGGAAGCTTCAAGGTAATATCCTACTCAGTTACGATTATCTTTGGATGCAAGATTGATAGAAAAAGCACCTCAGGAACACATCAGGTTAATGGGAAATAGATTGGTTTCTGGTTTAGCAAAAGCAATTCTATTTCAACTTCCCACTGTTGAATACATTCTTTCTTTGGAAGTTCTTTGTGCACAAATACTATGGTTAAGACAACAATTAAGGGATTATGGAATTGAAGAAAGGAAATTCCAATCATGTGTGACAACACAAGTGCAATTGCAATCACGAGAAAATCTGTTTTGCATTCAAGAACCAAGCACATTGATGTGAGACATCATTTTATAAGAGATCATGTTGAAAAGAAAGATGTGGTGGTTCTATACATTCCTCTTGAAGATCAACTTTTGATATTTTCACTAAGCCACTTGATAGTGAAAGATTTGCCAAATTAAGGATTGAACTTGGAATTATAAAGATTGGTGATATTGACAATGTCTTTGGAATTCACCAAGGGATTAGTCTTTGCTATGTTGGGTGAGCTCACTTTAGCGATTAGTCATTGGTATCAACAATTCCATGTACTTTTGTTTGAACAATTGGGCAAATGAGGTTGCCAAGGGTTGGTCTTTGTCATGTTGGGTGAGCTCACTTGTGGATCGATCATTGGTGTTAAACTTCATCTTGTTTTATCAATTGAACAAAACAAGGAGAAAACAAGGATCAAATGAGAGTCACTTTGTCGTGAGTGCTTTGAAGCACATTATCGCTAGATCATTCTTGAGCCCACCTATTGAGGATACCTTCTTTGAAGGAACTTTACTCGATCAAAGTTATTAAGGTCAAAAGCGATTTGGCGGGATATTTATTTTATCCATTATTACCACAGTTAAACCATCCAACGGTTACAAGCGTTATGGTGGAGTAATGGGCCACGTGTCAAGACGTAATTTATTGATTAATCGTGGTTACCTCAATATGCGTGCAAAGGCAGTTTCAACTACCCACTTTATCATATATTCGGACTATCACTCGCGAGAATCGTCACTTGCAAATCGCTTTATCCTTTGCAATCGTTACCTTTGTGTGAACACAGATTTAAGATTCAATCTTCTTCATCTCATTCTTCTCATTAAAATGGCGGAAAAAGTTGATGTACAAATTGAATCAAGCCAAAGTGTTAGAGGTTTTGTTGAAGATGCAAACAGAATCGAGCGGCCATTAACATTGGTGAGAAGAATAAGGAGGTATGTCGGTGCGGAAAATGTGTTAAACATAAGACCGAACACAATTTCTTATACAAATGTTGTCGGTTTACGGAGAAACATTCAAATAAAGGAAAGGCCGAAGCATTTAAGGCTCTTTGTAAATGGGCAAGAAATTGAAGTTTCCCAGGTCTGCTTTGAGGAAGTTTTTGGATTTGTTGAAGTGGTGGGCGGCTCTGTGAATCCTGAAGCAATGGGATTGGACAAATTGGCGTTTGTAGATCAGATTAAGGCAGATCGAGAAATCAAATCCGTTCAGGCATCAGCTGCAAACACATTGGTATTGAATACAGTCTGCTGAGCAAGCTCATTGCAAAGAACATACTTGGGCTAGTTGGCAGTATGGACACTCTATCGGGACCCAAGATAGAGTTGATGATTATCATCTGTAGGAGCATGAAGTTTATTTGGGCGGTACTTTATTCATTATATGAAGAAAGTGGCCAAGGAAGAGAGTTTAGGGAAGAGAAAGTCAAGGCGCGCCCTTAGGATTAATGGTCGGACTCTATTGAATCATCTTGGAATTCTGATGTAGTACTTTGTGGATATTAATCGGTCTAGATACAAGAAGGAGATTGATTATGCAATTCTGGACTTGATGATGATGAAGAAATTCTTTGGAGAAGTCTTGATGATAATGATGATGGAGATGATGGTGATCTTTGGTGGTGGCGAGTTCAACAAACTAAGAAGATTTCCATCAAACCTCTTTGCACCAAAGAAAAGCTATTTGGAAAGAGGAAGAAGAGTCTTGATGTTAGAAAGACTACTGAAGTCTGAAATCAAAAGAACAAAAAGGAAACAGCCCTGATTGTTGAGTGCTTTGAGGGTCAAGTGGAGGTTTCTTGACCTGCTTTGTGGCTTCAAGAAAAAGCTGTTGGTGAAATTTTTAGAGAACAATGGAAGGAAGCAAGTAGAAAAGAAAATTGACTAGAAAAGATGATGATGATGAACCCTATCCAAGAGGATGAAGGAAGTTGCCAAAAGAAGAAATATGGCAAGGGAAAGAGTTGAAAAATTTGGAGGCACAGAGGGCCCAAGAAGAAGCATCAGTAGAAGAGGAAGAAGAGGTACATTGAAGTGAGCCTCTAACTATCATTCCACCGGTTGTTATCGGTGATTCCTCCAATGAAGAAGTTATCAAGTCCCATGATCTTTGAGCAGGTTGTTTTTGAGCAATGCAGAGGATCTCTGACTGATCTCGACCGACGAGCTCTCTTTGTAGTATCCTTTGAAGAACCACGACAAACTCATGAACTGAACTCTTTGTGGTGGTTGAAGAGGTGATTGGAGACTTGGTTGAAGACCCTGCAAATTTGGCAATAGTTCAGGGGGAAGAGCAGTTTGCTGCTAACCCTGCTGATGAGCATGTAAGTCAGGGGGAACCAAGTGTGATACAGATGGAAGTAGTAGGTACAAATGCACATTCACAGCAACCTGCTGACTTTCAAACATCTGTAGAAGAAACCATGGATCTGCTTGTTGGAACCTTTGGAGGTCAACAAGCTCGGAGTTGCTCCAGGAGATCTTTCATGCCATTTGAAAGGCATGCAAAAAGGAGCAAGAAAACTGAAGAGTATGTGGATCCCAAACTTCAGCAAATTGCTGATTATTTCCAATGGAAGTTTGGTTTCTATAAGAGACAAAAGCCATTTCTTGAACCAATAGCGAGATCTTGAAGAATGGGCTTTTGGCAAGCGGGAGTGGAGAACTTGGTGGATCGATTGATACAACCTTGCTGCAATCAAGATTGATGGATTTATTTGATGAGCAACAGAAGGAGGAGGGTATCAAATTTAGAGATCCAAGAGATGGTCCTGATGATTCTTCCTCATCATCAGATAGTAGAGGAGACTTTCCCTCTGGACCAGGAGAATCAAGTGGGGCTGCACTGGCACATGAATCATCCGTACTGTGAGTCCACTAATATGGTAAGTCTGCTGAGGCGTAGTGTAGGATGGAGAGATGGATGAGGATCTACTGAGGATCTCACCATGGATGATCTGGAGGCATTGATCAATGAAGGCATTACTCGAGTCTTGGTAGGGTGGTGATGAACCAAGTAAATTCCATGTTGTAGAGCCCTCTTTTGCACAAGCGATCTTTGGGACAGAGTGAGGATTTGGATGGAGAAAAGGTTCTTGATTTTAATGAACCTAGTGCCGACTACGAAGAGTCAATTGAATATCAAGACGGATTTGACATTGAAGGCACTCGACTAAAGCGCCATCATCTGCACAAGATTGGTCATCTTTGAAGGTTTCCAAGTGGATAATACCAATATATTCAATCCACGGGGAAGTTGAAGAGGAGTACAGAGTTCTTTGGGATACAAACAAACACTGGACAAAGGTTGGAGCAGGAGGTGCAGTCTTTGAGTCTCAAACAAAGACTGGACAAAGGTTGGAACTGATTTGGGTTTGAGAGAAACCCCCATTCTTTGATGAGGCTCTTTGTAGTGGAGCCCTCTTTGGAGCCAAGGCCCTTTGAGGAAGGATAGTCGTGAGATGCTAGCATTAATGAGGATGAGCATTTCTTTGGACTATAACTACTGATGATGAAGAATTACAAATTTTTGGAGAAGAAGAAGTTGTTGAAGAACACGCACAAGATCCTATCCTTGAAGATGTTCTTGGTGCAATGGTTGAGGAAGGACCTCCCCGCTGGGAGAGATATGAGTAGAGCTATGGTCATCGCCAGACAATGAGGCACAATATAGAGTTGAGGAGCTCTTGATGGATCTACTTGATAGAATGGCGGTGGAGTGCCAATTGAAGTTGTCAATGAGTTAAGAAGCGTAAGAAATGACATGCAACGATTAAGAACTCAATTGGATGAGCAAACAGAGATTTGAAGAAGCTATGAAGATGGTAAATGATAATAGACAATCTCTCGTCTGATTGCTTCAAACTTTGCATCTACTCAAAATGCAATGAATAATTTGATACTAGATGTCAAGGGTATCAAAGTTGGAAATACAGCCAAAGACAAGTTTCTAAAAGATCAACTTGTCTCTATACATGAGAAACTTGACAAACTGCTTTGAAGCTCCCAAACTTCTTTGAGCCTGTTCTTTGCACAACAACCGCTATGCACGATCCCAAACTCACCGAAAGGATCAACAGCCGGAGGAGAGACCACGCAATCAAGGATTACTTCACTTGATACTAGAATCGAGCAAAGTGGCGGTCAATTACGCAGTGATAGTATCACAGGAAGCTATTCATGGCCTCATCTCACGCGTTTTGTTGATGATGTCACTAAGGGAAGAGGGCCAATCATTTGCGACAAAGGAGGCTGCCAGACTCTTTGCACGAAGAGATGGATGATGATACAAATGCTTTTAGGCAACTTTGCACACTGCGATTGCAACTCACTGAATGATCTCTGTCACAGTACAAGAAAGAGTTTCATAACTGAAGGAGACCCTATCGTGACATGGGATTTCATGAAGGTCTTAACTCCTTCTTGAGTTTGAAGTTTTGGGAGGCAAGGATTAAAGCCTTAAGAGCAAATACGGAGGCGAAAAAGTAGCAGAGAGGTGAAAAGGTGCCGCCAATTACAAAAGCAAAAGATTCATTGAATGAATTTAAGGAGTTTGTATATGAAGTTTGGCTTGAGGTGAATCAGATCAATCTTGTCTGCTGAAGCATGGAATTGGTGGAAACAAGTCAATTCTTATATTGACTTTACACTTATTGAGAATGAATGGATGGTTGAAATGATAGAAGAGATCAGAGCCTATCAAGAGCAAAATTCGAGAAGGCTAGACAAGAAAGAGAGAAGAGACAATAGATCAGCTACTTATCTTTGTTTATCTTTCTTTGTATCTAGTTGTAATAATTGTGAACAAATATTTATAATGAGAATTGAGTGAATTTGTTACATTTGTGTTTTTATCTTTTGCTTTCTTTGATTAGGTGAGGGTAGTGGCATCATCACCAAAAGGGGGAAATTGTTGGACTTATTTCTTAGTTTTGATGATGAGTGCCATACTAGCCGTTATATAGTGCAAAGGCAAAAGATGTCTAGATAAAATGTATAGGTTTATTAGAGTTTGATTCATAAATAGGTTTGATCAAACAAGCCTTTGTAAAGGCTGTGTGATCGTTTATCGCCAGTGGTCGGTCGAGGGTAGATGGTAGTCGATGAGACTGTCTGCAACCTTCACAAGGCGAAGCCCGAAGGTGAGGGTTCAAACTCGAGTAAATGAAGGCTAAGGGATCAAACTTAGTATTTAATGTCAAGGATATGGAATCGAGTATCTAGGCAAGTCTGCGTGATGACCTAAATTGATTACATATACCTTGTGTAGAAGGTCTAAGTTCCACAAGTTGGATGATGTTTGGAACTTAGTTATATTCAAAATGATGTAATCTAACTTCACAAATAAAAGTTGGATAAAAGGAATCAATTTGCATTATATTTTCTGAGACAAAAATATGATATTCAAGCAGATCGATTGGTTTTTTACTGACAGACTAATGAACTCAGCGATATATGCCTCGATTAATTCAAGATTATTGAGAAGTTACATGGATAAGAACGACCAACTACCTCCGACTTATCAAGCAAATCAAAGGTGAGATTAAAAAGCGTTGGGATGATCCATATTTTTATCCATTGGATACAAGTCAAAGGGTGGATGATTTGCCTTTGTCAAAAGTAATCTGATGTGTCGACCCTATGAATAGTGGTGAGAATGCGGTGAGGATGGGACAAATACAAGGAACGGTCACATTTGAATTTCAAATTCAAGTCACATGCATTCCTACCTATAAATAGAGGAATTTCAACTCAAGAAGGAAAGGATGAATTTTTGGAATAAACTTCAAGTGATAACATTGAGTGAAAAACACACCTTTGAACTTCATGAGCTTAAATTCTTGATCTAGTTATTTTCTTCAAGTGCATTACGTGTTTAATTTGCATCAAGCATACACACTTGAAGGCGCAAGTGCTGATTATATCATCCTAATCAAGCTGCTGCCAGCAATGAATCATTTACTTGATTCATTCTTTATTTTATAAAGAACTGTGAAGACAATTGAAGCATCCATTAGGTGTGAAAGACTGTTGGTTTGTGGTGGAGCTGGTGAAGAGGCAATTCTACCCTTCAAGGACCGAGTGGAAGACTCGGGAGAGCAAGCAATCCTACATTCCTAGTTTTCGAGTTTGTGAAGCCATAGTTATTGGTGAAGGACAAGCAACCTAGGATTCTTTGTAATGAGATAACTCAAAGATTACTAGTGAATTTCCTCCAACATCACAGGAGAAGAGTGGACGTCTGAGATTACATCACTGGAACCACTATAAAAATCTCTCTACTTACTTTTACGCATTTACTTTACGCACTTAGTCATTATTCATATCAACTCTTGAATCTAGCAACTGAAATCACACACATACATTACTGAGTATCTAATACTTAGTAACATATTTAACAACAAGTAACAAGGCTTAATTTTGATATTATTCCGCTGCACAAATTCAGCAAATCGAATGGTGTCGATGAACTCTTGTTTATCAAGAGGCTCTTCGAGGTCTCAAAGAGACTTCGAAGTGTCGGCCAGTCTTGAAGTTGCAGAATTTGTTAACTCCAAAGTTTTAAGTGTTAAGTTTATTCACCCCCCCTCTAAACTTAACTAAAGGGATATGTGGCGGCCATCCAAAGCTAGCCGCACCCTCGCTCAGAAAGTCTTATTGGCAGGATATTATTGGCCGAAACTCGCGGAGGACGCCAAGGAATATACTAAGGCATGCGACGTATGTCAAAAATTCGCGGATATTCCTAGGCTACCATCAGTTGAACAAAGCATTATCGTAGCGCGTGGCCGCCCGACATGTGGGCCATCGACCTTATCGGGCCATTAAAAAAGGGCCGCTCTGGATGCGAGTATGTGGTGATCACCGTGGACTATTTCACCAAGTGGATCGAAGCCAAAGCCTTGGTAAAAATCAGTACCAAGGACATAACTTATTTTCTGCTCGACCAATTATGGACCAGATTCGGCGTCCCCAGAGTAATAGTGTTAGATCACGGACCTCAGTTCAGGGAGGAGTTCGACACATTCTGCGGAGAGAACAATGTCAAACATTGGCAATCGTCAGTATGCTATCCGCAGGGAAATGGTCAGGCTGAGAACGCAAACAAACAAGTACTCAGTGTGCTGAAAAAGAGTTTGGGCGAAAAAGCGGGTAAATGGCCTGATCACCTCCCCGCGGCCTTATGGGCACTTAGAACGTCGTGGAAAACAACTACAGGGGAAACTCCATTTGCCTTGACATACGGATCCGAAGCTATGGCCCCGGTGGAGATAGCCCTACCAAGTTTAAGGGTCGCACATTTCAGCGAAATGGATAACCCGCTCAGAAGAAAGCTCGATCTCGATTTAGCCGAGGAGCGGCGGATCGAATCATATGGGCGTTTGCTCAATTGTAAACAGGCCGCCAAGCGTCACCATGACAAACACATTCGAGGTCATCACTTCGCCGTCGGAGATTATGTTTTGCGAAAGAGGCAGGCCACCGGCCACGAGGCCAAGAAAGGGAAGTTATCGGAAAATTGGGAAGGCCCAGTAAGGATCGCTCGGGTAGTCAAGAAAGGAACTCACGTGCTAAGTGATAACCAAGGTTGCGAGTACAACCGACCTTGGCATGCAGACAATCTAAAAAAATATTATATGTAAAGCATTACATCCGCCATATGCGAACAAAACATGTGGAGAGTGAAATCAAAATAAGGAACATCTTCATTTATAAAGAGGAAGTACAATTGTTTCCAGCAAATCATGGCCTACAACGCCCCGATCTAGCCTAGAAACAAGGGGCCGAAAGAAAAAAAAAGTCTAATGAGTGTACTAGAAGCGATCAAGGAATGCTTTGGCACCCCAGCCAAACTACATAGCTTGGTTATCAACGAAGCTAAAGGGAAGCGACGATTACGTTCCATGGAAACTGCAAAATTAACCGCCTCACGGTGAATCAAGATCCCCCAATCAATGTCAACCTGGTGGTCGCGAATGGCGTTCAAAAGAAGAGCTTCTGCTTCACTAACAGCCTCGCCATCCATGGTTGGTAGGGCGCGTGAGTTAATAAACTTTTTCCACTCACGATTGCTGCGAGACAGATCGGATGCAGGTCCCAATACACGAGGACGTTCAGAATCTGGAAAAAGCTCATGGATGGCCCGACGCAAGCGAGCTTGCTTATTCAACTCATCACCAAGGCCCCAGGCGACCTCATAATGGGATGAGGGTCGATAGCGAGTATACCCAAGGCACCATTGATAGCTTCCGGAGTAAAACAACCGCGACGCCATACGAAAGGTAATCTGCTATGATCCTTCCAGATGCGACTTGAGATAGAATGGAGTAGAACTCCCTCACCATTGTAAGATTGAGAAGTATTGATGAGGGTGGCAAGACGAAATCAGCCCACCCCGAAAAACGCACCCGCAACAGAGAGCCGTCACCCTCAACCTTGCTCTGGTTTAAACCCCTCTCCCTCGCGGGCTCGACCCCTTCAAAATAGCGCCATAAATTATATTTAGCAACAGAGGAAGCAGTAAGGAAAAAGGGAGATACATCTCGCATTGGCTGGGCTTTC
Source organism: Gentiana macrophylla (assembly GCA_026214975.1). NCBI lineage: Eukaryota > Viridiplantae > Streptophyta > Magnoliopsida > Gentianales > Gentianaceae > Gentiana > Gentiana macrophylla. Next base: position 85,329,617 of record CM047809.1, on the reverse strand, counting down.
CACACTCGCACTCTACCCTCTCCAGAGGAAAAAGACATAGCTCCAACACCAAAGATTTATGCAAAAGAATGAAAGAAGAGTAAAAATGAGGTTAGTGTGCCTTCTCATTTTTATAGCAGAGTTTAGCAAAAGGAACGGCCACGATCAATCAGATCCTACGGCCAGACATAACGCGGTTTATCTGAAATTTGAAATTCAAAGGACGCATTTAATGCTTGTCGGTCATCAGCCCGCGATTCTAGGCTATATTTATGCACAGTTACTAAGCCCGGGATTTTAGGCCATTTTGAACACATACACTGCCAGTGAGCTGTCAAATCAATACAGATCCCTGGATTCCCGGCAAACACGACAGTCGAGAAAGGCTAGTTCAGTCAAATCAACTCAGCTCCTAAGTTTCAAGCGAACATCCACTCCGCCTCAAAATTAGGGGGCCGCAGCAACATAGCTTTGCAAAATATAGACCATCATTATTTGCAACAAGTCCGCAATGACAAGTTATATGGGATTGCGGCGACGATTTATTTTGCTCAAGTCTCCTCGCACCTCGACCAAAACAAGGGGGATGGGAAAATTTTAACGACCAATAGGAATTTCTCAACCATCTATCAGTTCGTCAGCCTTAGTTATTTTTGCGAGCTCAACAAATCTCGCCAAAATAAAGGTGGCCGCACACATACAGGACAAGATTGCAGGAAATAAATCAAAGAAACAAGTACAGTAGATAAGCCAAAAGGGGCCAAAACGGCCACAATGTCAATACAGAAAGTAAAAAGATAAACTAAGTTATTACAACCATCAAATAAGGGCGCCAAATAGTTCAAAAAGTAGTAGAAGAAAAGTTATCATTCTGAGCCGCAGAAATGTAAATTGTTTCAAAGGCACAAGGCATTTAAACGGGCGGGGAGTGTCAATGTACTCATCACCGGGTTGATCACTTGCGGGAGGGTTCTTCAAAATCGCAAAATTGCGTGGATTGACTGGAGGAGGATCCCCATCTGGGTCTCCGCGCTCTATCGATTAGTTTGGATGGCGACGATGTGATCTGCTGCGTGGGGATATCCGGGTGAATGGCCAAGCAGTCGGGAGATCATTTGGGACATGTTAACCCAATGGAGCATTTCCTCAAAGGTAATGCTCTCCCGGCCATTATAAGCCCAAAGACAACGAGCGAGGTGATTAAAACCTTGGTTGAAGCTAGCCTCCTGATAGTCGCCGAACTCATCAGAAAGCTTAAATGCCTCCACAGCTGCTGGACCCGCCATCTCTGCGGCCTTCTCTGCAGCAGCAAGTTTCTCCTTTAAACTTGCGACCTCCTCACGCGCGGCCACTAACCCTTCAGTAGAGTTGCGGGCTTCTTCCTTCAGGGCTTCCACCTTTTTCTGCAGCTCCGCATCCAGTCTAGCGCTCTCCGCCATAAGTTTTTTCATCCGCTCAACTTCAGTCACCGCCTGCGAGCCTTTGTTTTCAGAAGCGACCCTGGCTTTCTCCGAGGCTCCAAGAGCTGCCGTTACTTTCTTAAGCTCAGCTTTGCGCCTCTCTGCGGCCTCAATCGCTTTGTTTATGCGAGTCCCAAGCTGAAAAAGAGGGAATTATAAGCCCGAGGAAAACGCAAAATACGAAAGGAAGGAAAAAATACAAGATAAACAAAAACTTACCATTGAGGCAGCGATTCCAAATTGGCCTGAAAGATCTTTGAGTTCGGCAACCTCATCACCGGCCGGGGCGTCATCTTGAATCACGACGCGAGATGTGATGCCCCTCCCGATCTCCAGTTGAACCCCGTGCGGCGAATCCCATGCCAGGCGACCCAAGGGGATAACATCAGCAATGGCCTCTCTTATCTGGCTCGCTTTGTTCATATCAAGGCTTTGAGTGAAATTGGGGTCCAGCCACACCGCCTCTTTCCTGTTGTAGCAGCGAGGCGGTGTCGATCGGCATCGGCTCCACCTCCTCGAGACCTCCTCAATAATAGCCTCGGGCCACACAGAGCCCTTATCAGCAGCCCGCTTATCCGTACGATCAGATACTTTACCAGCACCAGCCGTTTTGGTCTTCTCGACCCTTGGTCGTTTCTGGCCATGGGTCTCTTTTGTGGTTTCATCAACCTGCGGCCTTTTCAGGGTAATGGTCTGACCGGAGCTCACACCTGAGGGCGCCGCGGCGATCTTCGTAGGATCATACGCCTCGTCAATGATAGTGGCGTCCACAGTACGGGGGACCTTCCCCAGAGCTTGCTTCAAGGCCACCTGACGGGCCTTAGCCTGCTCATCAGCAAGCCTTTGCCTTTGAGCCCTACGTTCGGTGGCGTCCATATCGCGCAAAGAGGTTCGTTAAAAGCAGATCCAAAAAAGAACGACAAATTATGAAATAAGCAAATAGAAAGCAAGGGAGGTTACAGGGCGGTCTTCTTTCCGGGTCGCCTCCACATACGGGACACTCAGACGGAAAGCATTGGCCTATGTGGCAATCTCCTACCCAATCAGGGTCATCACTAATTCTTTTATTTTACTGTTGGCGGGTCTCTTTTTATGTGTTGTCCGGAAAGAGGAGGACTCAATGATTATTCGTTCGCCAGAACCAGAAGTAAAAATTTTGGTAGATAGGGATCCCATAAAAACTTCTTTTGAGGAATGGGCCAAACCGGGCCATTTCTCAAGAACAATAGCTAAAGGACCTGATACTACCACTTGGATCTGGAACCTACATGCTGATGCTCACGATTTCGATAGTCATACTAGTGATTTGGAGGAGATCGGCTCTCCTCAGAAACCATGGCAACCATTGGCTCCGCCTTACCCGGGCCCGCGAGGCCCGCCATACGCGCAAATGGAAGAGCCAGATCAAGAAGATCGACCCAAGAAATGTTCCTTAAAGAGGCCTCGACCCCATTGGACTGTATAAGAGTCATGAGCCCTTTGACAAGACGCCGTTCTGTTATAAGAGGCTCGTCGATCGGGAGGGTAGATTTTTCCGTACGTTTTGCGGCCCTAGGAAACGGCCAGCCAACCTTGGATTCCACCTTAAGGATCCGCTTGTGCCATCTGTGAATCTTATTTGGTAGCAAGAATAGCAAGCGGGGCGTCTTGGACCTTAAGGATATTTGTCCCATGATGCCCGTCCCACAGAACCAGTGGAATTGGCCCAGCAAAGTCAGGGAAGGCTCTATCATCATTGTTCGACACATCACAATGAAGTCCATGATTTGAATAACGGTCCCAATGGCAAAATCGGAAGGAAGAGCTCCCATCAGCTCGCAAATTCTCACAAAGAAAGGGTCGAATGGAGGACGGAGCCCCGCGTAAAAATGATCAAAGTGCAGAATTAAGGTGTCGTCTGAGCGGTGGGCACACACGTAATCCTGGCGGTCCCCAGGTTTAAACTTGTCCTCCTCCTTTGAATAATCAAGCAAGGAAAATCGGTACACACTTGTGTCGATCTTAAATCGACGACAGATATATCGGTTAATATCGTCGCTGTCAGAAAGCTGCGCCCACTTCTTCTCCTACGCCTTCTCATACTCCGCCAGGATAGAGAACTCTCTCATCGCCTCGGGATTATTGGGCGCGGGTTTCTTTGCTTTAGCAGCGGCCTCCCCAACCGTGATTTTGGGATCCCTCTTCCTCTTTGGTTTTTTAGGGAGCTCCCAAACAATTTGGCGAGGAGGGGGGCATTCTCGTCCTCACTCGACCCCATCAGCTCATAAAGAGCGGCGTCCTCAATATATGCCCCGTCATGATCAGCGGCGCCACTGGGACTAGGATCGGCGGCCTGTTATTCAACGTCAGACATCCCTCTTTCACCAGCCTCGCTGGTGCTTGCCCCTTGAGCTCGTGCCATTTCCTTGCGGCTCTTCTTGCGTCGCGGGGCGGGGTCAGGGAACAGAGAATCTAGGTCAAAAGGATCATCGCTTGTTCGAATGGCGGCCTCCGCGCCGGTTATCTCTTCAAGAAAGTCGCCCCCGGCGGACTTTTCAGGACTAGAGGGGTCATCACCCTCTTCCTCATGAGCATAATCATAAGCCTCCTGCTCCTTGTCGGAATCGCCTCTGGCAGAATACTCTCCGTCAGACATCCTGCAAAAACAAGAGGAAAAGGTGGAGCTTTCAGACCTGGGATAATAGGAATTAAACCAGGAAGGTAATCGCACCCATCTCGACGCCCTCCCTCTGTTTTACGGGAGAGAAGCGGAAAGCAAATTTCGTAGAAGGAAATACAAACTCCAAAGCTAACATAATAAGTGGGGTTTATGGGCGGAACGCCAGATTATCGTAAAAAGAACCACCCCACAATAAGAACACCAACCCACAAACCTCAAACTTTTCTCTCAAAAACGTCTTACCTCCAAACACATTGCCCAAACAGTGGATCAAATACCATGAAAAGGCTCGAAAAATAAACGGAAAAACAAAGAAAAAGGGATAAGGGTAAGAATTTACTGTTTTTCTCGGAAAAGATAGGAGGAGCGACTAGAGAGCACGCGGAATCTTCAATCTCTCCCGGAAAACCTCAAAGCCCACTTCAACCACCGTAAAACCTCACTACTAGCCTTCGCCGGAAGCCTTTGCTAATCCCAGAAAGAGGAGTGAAAAGTGAGGAAATGTGGAGGAGGCCAGCCTTATATAGGCAAACAAGGTGTGATCGTGGGGCTGGGAGTTGATCCATCCAACGGTTGGGGTTTTCGCGGTCATTTCAAATTCCCAAATTCGAAAACCGCAATCATTATGGAGGCCAATCAATGCCCACGTGCCTGCTTGGGTAGTTACCTAGGACGTTACTACCCACGTAATTGCAGTTATCAAGGGGGCCGATGTCAGCCACGATCTAACTAACTGCCCCATTGAAGCTTAAACGGATGGCCTCGCAGACGACAAGGTCGCAAAAACAGGCCCAGAGTTGCTTCGAAGGCTGCTTGCTTTGAAAGCACGGCCCTTAGTGAACAAGTCGCATCAGACGACAAGGTCGCAAAAACAGGCCCAAAGTTGCTTCGAAGGCCGCTTGCTTTGAAAGCACGGCCCTTAGTGAACAAGTCGCATCAGACGACAAGGTCGCAAAAAAGCAGGCCTGAGAGTTGCTTGAAGGCCGCTTGCTTTGAAAGCAAGGCCCTTAGTGAACAAGTCGCATCGGCGACAAGGTCGCAAAACAGGCCAGAGTTGCTTGAAGGCCGCTTTGCTTTGAAAGCACGGCCCTTAGTGAACAAGTCGCATCAGACGACAAGGTCGCAAAAACAGGCCCAGAGTTGCTTCGAAGGCCGCTTGCTTTGAAAGCACGGCCCTTAGCGAACAAGTGGCATCAGTCGACAAGGTCGCACATACATCGTCCAAGAGCTCACTACTCCACACTCGATACCTTCACGAAAAATGATCAAGATATGGAGTAGGGGGCCATTGATGATACAAATTATATCGCCATCAGTTGGGCCGCACCAAGGAAGTTGCGACTACAGCTATGGCGACGTCAAAAGGTATTAAGATCAAGACCGCCACCAACAACCCTTCCTAGAGCTTTGTCAGAGCTAGGGGGCCGGTGGGCGATCATAAATATAAGGCTCTCAAAGGAGCCGCACAAGACTTGAGAAGAAGCAGGCGGGCGGAGGAGGCAAAGGATTTAAGTTGGCGACCTTGGCAACCACAAAGGGTCACCGCCTGGATATTATACCCACTTGATGTCAGATATTTAGTATTTACTTAGCTACTAAGACTAGTGACTAAGCTACTTCTGCACCGCCAGTCTTTTACTTCACCCCTAAGTTTAATCTTCCTATAAAATGAAGTCTTGTGTAACCTAATCAGGGACATTCTAATACACAAAAAACAGGCCAAAGCTCTGTAAAAGCAAAAATCATCTCACCGTCCTCCTCTCGCCGCCACCTATCTCCGGTTAATGAAACAAACAAACCACTCACAAACAAGCCAGATATCCACAGCACCAGCACCGCTACGCAACCGTGACGATTTCTGCATCGTCACAATCCTATGGTCATTCACTCTTACGAGATATTATTTCCAAAAAATTACATGAATAAGCATACAATATCAAATTCATAAACATGAAAGAAATCCTTTACCAATGAAAAGATTGCATCTTTAATACTATATAATCATCGCCGGGCTTCTTCTAATCCAAGAAACTAATATTTCCTCTCGTAACATATCAAGATTCCAACAAACAATGATAGAATACATACACTGACGAGAAAAAATAAATAAAACAGGAAAAGGAGAAGAGAGAGAGAGAGAAAATCCTACCGCAAATGCACGGCTTATCGATTAGTACTTATGATGTCGATCCCACAGAGACTTGTTGTCAATCACCAAACAATTTCTGATTTTTATTAGCTAGACAAATCAAATTTTTGGAGGCTTTTATCTGAAAGTCCTAAAATTAAAAAAATAAAGAAAATCTAATTAATAGCCAAGAACTTCAAAATTTTAGTAGAATTCAAGATTTAAAGGCGTTTCTAGGATTTCGGATCCAACACGGCGTTTTCTACACAGAGTTTCAACAATCTTTCCATCAATATGAATTTTTCATTTATGAAGGCCAATTATCAAATATTTCACGTAAACATACCTAGTTTTATCCCGCATTCAGTTTCCTACAATGATGAATAAAATTAGATCCATTTAATTACCATAATTCAGGGCCACTTCAGGCTTAACCAAATTTTCATTCAAGAAATCCCTTATGATTTGATCTTGGTTTCTAGGTTATCGATTAATTAATACTTTTTCTGTCATCAATTAATCGAATTAAATTTCTCATGCAATCCTACGGTCATTCACTCATTCGAGATATTATTTCCGAAAAATTACAAGAATAAGCATACAAGATCAAATTCATAAACATGAAAGAAATCCTTTACCAATGAAAAGATTGCATCTTTAAAACTATATAATCATCCCCGGGCTTCTCCTAACCCAATAAACTAATATTAACTCTCGTAACATATCAAGATTCCAACAAACAATCATAGAATTCATATCTTGACAAGAAAAAATAAATACAATAGGAAAATGAGAAGAGAGAGAGAGAGAAAATAAACCCGTCAATATATTTCATAAAATAATTGGATCCATGGAAAATCCTCATTCTTGAATCTAAAACCTTCGTTCTTGGGGATGAGAGATGATGATGATGAATAGAGGAATAAACATGTCGATCAATGTAGCTGTAGTGAATCCCAGTTTTAGGTTTTCGAAATAATGCCTCGGTAAACCGGTATAGACCGCCGGTTTACCGGGGTCAGCTGTTCCTATCCCTGGATCTACATTGCTCAATTACGATCAAAATAAGTAAATTATGGGGTCTTTAAACATGCAGATTAACTAAAACACATAAATACGAATAGATCTACCATATTGACGACAAAAAGGAACGTTCAAATCTTTATACCTTCAACAATATAGATCTAGCTCGGTCTACTCAAGCTAGAGATGGTGGAGTAAGGGAGGAAACCAGAAACAACTCTTTCAAAGCTTAAATAACTTTATTTCATCAAAATATGTAATGTATATAATGTAATATGAAAAACTTATTCATCCTCCCAAAACTTTCAGTATATGCGGCTTTATATAGATACAATAGCCGACTTAAGACTCTCTAAAACCCTAACCGACCTAGATAATGCGACAGAATCAATTTCGTGTCAAATAAGCCACCAGTTTACCGGCCCTAGCCCTCGGTAAACCGGGCCGGCTTTTCTCCTTTTTCTTCAACAGGCTTCTTCTTTGACTTTAATCACTTGGCCCAATATACTTCTTTTAGTACAGATCCATTCTCCAAGGCTTCAGATTCGGTACATCCTATAAAACACGCAAAATAAGACAAGACAGTACCAAAACCTCAGGAAAATAACATAGATGCAGAATTATGATCCTGGAAACACTCACATAGCATTTAACATATATTCCACCTAATAATGAGCCTATCTATCCTCTCTTGAGCAGAATTCGGGGTGAATAAGGGTATAATTATTGGTACCATTTAGAGCATTATCAGTCCCATAAAGTCGATTCGCCAAACATCAAAGATTTCACACTCGAGAGTCGGTTGCATAGGCATTTCAAACCGTCTCGAGTTTCTCCCTGATCTTTGACACGCATCACACATACTCACATACTTGTGTGAATCACGGAAGATCGAGGGCCAGTAAAAACCACTCTGGAGAACCTTCAACGCCGTTCGGTGTCTAGAAAAATAGCCACCGGCTTCCTTATCGTGATAGGACGACAGAATGCTCGGTATCTCGCCATCATGAGCACATCTACGAATTATACCGTCAGAACATCTACAAAGTAGATACGGGTCATCCCAGTATTAGTACTTAAGATCACTGAAGAATTTCTTACGTTGTTGGTATGTCAAGTCGGGCTCTAAATACTCACATGCAAGATAATTCTCAAAAGAAGCATACCACGGGTTACCATACTTTCCGGGAATCATAGGGCTCTCTTTCATTTCCGGAATATCTGTATCAATAGCAAACAACTTTTCATCCGGAAACTCGTCATCTATCTCTGTCTCTCATGCAATAACATCAGTGGTCAGTTTTAAACGATTGAGGTGGTCCGCAACCACATTCTCACAGCCCTTACGGTCTTTAATCACAACGTCGAACTCTTGGAGTAAAAGTACCCATCTCAAGAGTCAAGGTTTCGCATCTTTCTTATTCATAAGATACTTCAGTGCCGCGTGATCAGTGTGAACTACAACCTTCGAACCAATCATATATGAACGAAACTTATCAAAGCCGTAAACTATCGCTAGCAATTCCTTCTCAGTGGTCGCATAATTTATTTGAGCCAGATTCAAAGTACGGCTCGCATAGTGGATAGGCTTAAATAGCTTATCTCATTTCTGGCCCAAAACGGCCCCAACTTCCATAACGCTAGTTTCCACATAACTTCAAATTTCTGACTCCAATCAGGTGCTATCAAAATCGGGGCAGTCACTAATAAACATTTGATGTCTAATAAGACATCTAAACAAGCATCATCAAACACAAAGGGCACATCTTTCAAAAGCAAATGTGTAAGAGATTTAACACGTTTCGAAAAATCCGGTATAAACCGTCAATAAAAACCTGCGTGTCCTAGGAAACCTCTAAGCGTTTTCAAGTTCGTGGGAGGCGGTAATCGTTCAATAGCCTCAACTTTCGCTCAATCTACCTCAATACTTCTCCTCGATATCTTATGCCCTAACACAATACCCTCTTCTACCATAAAGTGACATTTCTCCCAATTTAACATGAGATTAGTGTCCTTACAACATTGCAACACTTTGTCAAGATTATCTAAACAGTCATCCAAAGAATCACCAAACACACTGAAATCATCCCTGAACACATCTAAAAAATTCTCAATCATATCAGAAAATGTGGCAGTCATGCAACATTGGAATGTCGCCAGGGCTTTACATAACCCAAACGGCATTCGAGTGTACGCAAAAGTGCCATACGGACACGTAAAAATGGTCTTTTCTAGGTCTTTAGGGCCGATTAAAATATGATAATATCCACTAAAGCAATCTAGAAAATAGTAAAATGCATGTCCACTGATAGCAAAATAACTAACCGCTAACTTTGACCGACAGAGTATCGGGTCAACGGTAGTATAGTGGTCTCAAGGTCGAATCCACAGGGAGTAATGTTCAAGTACCAAAGTCGACTTAGAACTTAGTTCAGGTCAAAATAATTGTGGAGAGTATTATACTAATGCAAAAGTAAAGATTATACTAACGAGTTTACTTCTAGGTATTAAAGGGTATAGTCGAACTATGATCCCACGAGCTACTTTTACCCCTAAGGAAGGACTTAACAGGGAGCGTGTCTTAACCGACCTACCTATCCAATGTAGTTTAACGACATCCACGGGTGCCAACTCCTAATTCTAGCGATTAGACTGAACAACTCGATCTAACCACCTTATTTGAAGTTGATTAATTCTCCCTTTAGAAAACTGATTAACCCAACATGATTACGTGCTAGAGTCGCTCGAACAACGATGACAAACCTCTATATTGGAAACGGACCTAACAACTAGGCCGAATCTACGCAACGATCCTAAAACCCCTTATCCCACATCTCACCGCAAAATACATATATAAGTTCGATGTGTGTGACAGTGAACTAGGTGATCAATCTAATTCAAAGACGTTAAAATAAGTTTTAGGACGTGGATTAATCATTTAAACAATAATTTACGCACTACACAACTCCCAATCTCATTCTCCTTAGGGTTTTCGCTCGCTTTCACATAATTCGACTACACATGAATTTAGCTACTCATAATTATGCTAATAATGGAATAAAGAACGGAAATTGAAACCAAACTAATAGCAACAAATAAGAGAGATATCATTACCATATAACTTGCAGAAAATCTGATCCAGAAAATACCGACAAGAAAAGCAATCCCAAAGTCGAATCTTTTGTTCTTGGAAAGTAAATCTAAGCTAGAAAAGTTGTATAGAATCAAAGGATGTTATCTAGGGGATCAAAGGATCAAAGGGGTGTTTAAAATACTCAAAACCGCACACAAATCGCCTAAGAAAAGTCTAAAATCGGCCAAAGATGATATGGGGCTGAATGAGCTGCGTATTTATAGAGTAGGTCAAAATCTGATGCTGTCGGCCCCGGACGCCCGTCCCGGTTATGTCAGACGCCCGTCTGCCTGGAAAATATGAAGATATTAGGGTTTCATCTTTAGTGGACGGGCGTTTGTATTCCTCTGAACGTCCGTCTGATGTATCATGACTTGAGGGCTAAACGCCCGTCTGGAACCCCTGGACGCTTGTCTGATGTATCATGACTTGAGGGCTAAACGCCCGCCTGGAACCCCGACGCTAAATGCGTGTTAAATGAGCTTCTTGAATCGGGCTGAACCTACCCAAACGCCCGTCTAGTAGTCATTTGGACGCCCGTCCAGCTGAAAACCCAACTTTCTGAATGTTGTATTAACTCTGTGGATGCCCGTCTGACTTCGCCAAATGCCCGTTCAAGGTGGCCTTCCTGCAGACGCCCGTTTGGGGTATGGCAAACGCCCGTGTGCCTTGTCTTCACTCCAAACTTGGCTTTTCTTCCACTTTCATCCAATTCTCGTGCCATGAACATGTCCCTTAGTCCAAAACATCGCCCTCCGGGTCCTCGAGTCACCTAAGTCCTGCAATAAACACACTAACAAAACACCACGCATAATTCCGCAAGACAAAAGTGCTCGGAAAAGAGTCAAATATCGCTACAAAGGCGGAGTTTACTATCGATGTGACAGTTTAACTCCCCGTGCATATAACTCTCGATATTACTCCCAAACATGTCTATATCTACCCAAAACATGCCAATAAAGTGATAAACAGGGGTTAAACTGCACACCAAAGTACAGTAAAGTTGACTCCCATCAACCACCCCACACTTAGCCTTTGCTTGTCCTCGAGTAAATTAGGCGCTCTAAAACAGACCATGGGATCAACTTTACGACACATGCATAACGCTCACGACATCAAGGCAAAAGTAAAATAGACACTGAACGTACACCGTTTGACTCTATCTTACCATGAAAACGAAGTGTGTGTGGTATAGACCAAGGGTTACACTCAAAATGATCACCGGCTTTGAATACCGGCCAAATGACTACACGCAGCTTATACCGGGCTAGAATCTCCACTAATCGAGGCAACCGAGGCTAAATACGGTCAAGTAGGACTTGAAGGGTTATAATGTCAAGCTCGGGACGGGGTTAATCGAAAGGAAATTTTGGGACTGGAGAAAGAGAAAAACACGAGTGAACCTAATCATTTCATGTATTCTTGCTTTGAAAACATACCAGACCATACCAAAATTATTTCGATTCTTTGTATACTCATTGATAAGCAACCACAACTTTAACATCATACTTTCATCTTCTCAATACATCCTCCCTTGACCTTGTTTCCAACTTTATTCAAACTTTCTTTCTCTTTTTCCTCTTTTTTTTCATTGTTTTTCCTTTTCTTTTGTTTTTTTTTCTTTTTCAACTTTATATTTTCTTTTTTTTCCGAACCACAAGCCTCACGAGACATTCCTCGAGCTCCTCCCCTTCATCATATTAGCTCGTACTAACTAACTCCTCTCGAAGCACGCACCATCTCCCACCCCACACTTGCTTCAACAAGTGTGTCTAAAGCAACGACTAAGTCCACTCGTAAGGTGATCAAAAGAAACGTGACCAATAATAAAGCTCAGGGTTAGGATAATACAGGCTAAGTAACCAAACGGCTCATTTCGGATAGTGGTCAGACCGTCCTATCAAGGCTTAGAGGGGCTACGAGGGGAAAATGTTGGGATTTTGGCTTATTTGGCTCTGGCTAGGTCAAAGAAGCGCCATGACTCTCATCCCGTATCCGGCCTAGGTCAAACTTTCTATTTTGCCTCTAAACTAGTGGTATAAGTGCGTATAGCAACCAGACTAAGTACAACCAAGGTCTACGTGCATTAAAAAGGGTTCGTATCGTGACAAAATAAAATCGCCCGGTATACATTACTCGACTGCTAAGACATCCTCCAAATCCATCGTGAGAAACATGCATATGACGCGGTGTCAAACCGTGAAAAGTTTTAAAATTTTAAGCCACGAACTGACTCGAAAACGGACATTAACTAAGCATATCACAATTAATGGCATATCTATCAATCGAAACAATAAAGCTAAGTCGTATCCACCCCCACTTCGAATGAAGCTAATCGTCCTCGGTGTGTGAATGAGATAGAAAAGAAGACTTAGCTTTAGACCCGCAAAAAAGGCGCTATCGAATCCCGTAAATACCGTGAGAGAAAGCACGACCGAATCCCTATACCCAAACCAAAAGCAGCCAAAGCAAAGCATGCACGGGACATGGTCCTCGTGCCAAAATATCGGGTAGGGAGGGGGAATAACAAGAAAACGGCCCTGTCACGTCAGAAAACTCGATATGCAAGTGTGAAGCACACAGTGGATCGCTATAGATGGATAAATGACCCAAACGGGTAAAGCACAGAACATCTACACGTAAAAGAAAACCACAGAGGTTTGACATATAGAAATGATCCAAAATGTGTACATATAGAAACCAAAATCCAAACGCAAGTACGAATGTGCCTTAAGACTTACAAAACCCATCATAAAAGTATCAACTCAAAACCGACAGTAGCATCAAATAAAATACAGATGTATCAAATGGAATCAACAGCTCCTAAACAACCCTAACACCCGAGACAGACTGCGAAAGGAACATCATAAAACAAATAAAATCACGTCTGGCCGGGTGCCACATCATCACCAGCAGTGGTGGCACCGTCTGTAGGAGCATCAATTTGATCTCCGGTCTCGGCCTACTCAGTCTCTGCCGTCTCCTCGTCCGACGACGATGCATCCTCAGCCACGAGCTGTGTGATAGCTCGCTCAATATCATCCGAAATGTTGTAGTCCATGTGGCTCGGCTCAAATGCTACCGGATCCTTCGGTAGTCGACCCTCACTCATCAGCATTAAGAGAGTCAATTTGATAAGTAGAGATTTCGCAATCCGGCTCGATCAAATACAATTTATAAAACTCGAAACTTTAGGCAAAACTCACTTTCTAACCGGCAGTGAACCGGGTCGATCGTAGGTAGTGCGTTCAGAGTCCGAGGTCGATCCCACGAGGAGATTGAGTCGAATACAAAACTTATGTTAAAATCAGAGAGCAAAGAGTATATGAACAAGACAACAGATCGAAGCTTTTACTATTACACGGCATAAACAAGGATCTAAATCAAGACTTTTATCCAGAGTAAATTTCATCAAACTAATGATCTACACAATCAAAACAAAATTGAGAGCAAACAAATCGAAATCAGGAAACTCACAATAATGAAGATCAAAACATTGTAGATCAAGACTTTTGAATCCCAAAGACAACAAAAGATATCAACCTTTAATTCATACCATGATCCCAGGCACGAACTCCACCAAGCTATCGATCAAAATCGTATTCTACTATATATATATAAAAATCTAAACTAAGAAATTGAAATACGGGGCCTAGTCCAGAGCTCTAATCCGACTATTTAGATGTCAACCTGTCATAAGAACCGCTGAAGCGGCTGGGTTGAGCACCTAAGCCAGCCTCGAGCTCAGTCTAGGCCAATAAAAGTCAGAATATTGTCATGTGTCTGCTTTAGATCCTCCATCCAGTTCCTGAAACTGTTAGCCATACTCAACCTCATCCTCACGGAGGCAGAAATAGAAGGAACTGGTGGTGCCTGAGTAGGAGCCGAAGACGAACTGGGCTGCTGAGATGCCATACGCTCGAGCTGGGCCAGGGTCCTAACCTTCTCTCTTTGCAACAAACGAGGATTCTTAGGCCTGTGATCCTCCTTATACTCCGGGACCCTAGCGTCCTGACATAAGCTATAAATCAGATGATGGCAAATCAGACAGCGGGCGTAGACCTTCTGGTTCATGGCTAACTCTTCATAAATGGCCTGACCCACATCCACATTTAACTTAAAATTGAGGGCATACAGCATCCCGAGATCGCCAATATGGAAATGAGTGAGGTTGTTCTTCGGTACCAACCGGTTCTGGATAAATCGGCATTGAACTTTCCAATCCTCCGCCCACGTCGTCGTGACCAACTCCTTTCTCACCCCACCGCCTCCAAGAGTCCAAGGTACATCCGGGCATACCAACAACCGGAGATCCTCTAACGGGTCTTCACCCGCATCTTGGCTCGCCTTGATTGCCTCCTTATAATCCAAACCCTCGAACGGTGCCAAACCATACTTAGCATTGATCACCTTGGCACTAAACGGGACCTGGACCCCCTGAACCTTAACCATTTCCGTTTCTAAGCTCGACTCCGAAAAATTGGCGTAAAACTCACGCACCAAAGTTGCATTCACTTTTACCTCTGGGGCTATCATCAAAGCTTTCCACTTCCTATCAGTCAAGTTTTTCACAAAGTTCTTGTCCACATTATACTCATGGAAGGCTCGCTCTGTAAGCATCGTGCGGGTCAAGTAGTGTTTGTTATAAACCTCTAAAGCCTTGGAATTTACAAATCTCCTTGCAAACGGGATCGGGGGTCCTCCAGTTCCCATTCTCTGGGTTTGAACAGGCTCCACAATCGGCTCACTCCCTTCAATCCTAACCTCCGGTGTAGCCCTAGGCTCCCTTACTGGTTGCTCAACCCTAGGTCCCGGCTCAACTATTTTCTTTCTCACTAACGGCTCATCATCCATCTCAGACTCTGACTCATCTCTCAAGGACACCCTAGCCTGACTCTGGGCTGCCCTAGGGGGGTTTTGCCTCTCTCAGATCTCAATCCCTCGGTTTGGATTTACCGGTCTAGGTTCAACTACCTTCTTCTTCTTACCGGCATCCCGAGCTATTTCCTTCCCAAAACGTTTCTGACCGAGGCCCCCTCTTTACCACCAGTACGCACCATTATATCTCACACTTAACAGCCACAGCACACCCAAGCACAAACAACACAAACAACAACCCGATTATCGTCCAAACGGGATTTCCCAACAAAACACCAATCAAACCACACCAAAACCGACCCACAACCATAATGCAGACGTCCACAATCAATCAACATCACCCCCAGATCATCATCAAAGAAAAAACAAAGCAAAACAAAGAAAAACAAGCCCAATCAGTGGCAGTTCGTTTAAGGGCCGACTCGAAAATCAAACCCAAAGAAAAATGTAAATTAAAACATGAAAAGCTTATAGATTCTTACCACAAAGGATGCTAGGATGATGATGGAGGCGATTAGAAGTCCGAACGATGCACTAAACGGCCAAAGTTTGGATTTTTGAATTTTGAAAACCGCCCAGGCTAGGGTCTCGAATCCGGCCAAAAAGTGTTTGTGGAAGGATTTGGGTTTGTGAAATGAAAAGAGGAGATCAAGAGGTGTTTGGGGCACTTGAAATCGCTCCGATCGGCTTTAAAACGAAGAATCTAGGTATAAAAGGGTGTGAAAGTCGGGTTTGTCGAGTATGAAATCTGATTTGAAAAGTGATGAGGGGGCTGGGGGTATTTATAGAAGGAGAGGCAAACGGGCGTCTGCGTCACCCGGACGGGCGTTTGCCTGGGCAGTGAAGAACTGGACGAGCGTTTACATCAAGCCAAACGCTCGTCTGAGTGATGCAAAATGTGTACAGAGTTGGGCCCTTTTGGACGAACGAGCGTTTGCCTAGGGCAGACGCCCGTTCGAGTACCAACTCATCTGGACGCACGTTTGCGGAGGGCAAACGCCCATTTGACCCCAGCCTAGTGCAAAACACAGAATTTTCGATCCCTTTTGATTCCATCCGTAATTCCAACACAATTTATTATCAAAACTTCAGAAAACTCAGATAGTGGTGGGTTGCCTCCCACCGAGCGCCTTTGTTTTACGTCGTTGGCTCGACAAATGACTTATACTGTACCGGTTTTTTTCAATTATACTACCGGCACGAACGAGGAAGCGAGGATAGAAAGATGTGATGGTGGAGTTATGAGAGCCGAGTTGTCAAAGTTTAAAGTCCATGATGAGACTCAGAAACGATTGATCAAGGCTCGGGATCAGTCAAATGCACATTTTCGAGAGCTTCATCGAATGGTAACTTCTCATACTTTTTTAGGCGAAGGCCGTTCGTGATGAACGTCCCGTGCTTCGGATGTGTTACCTCGATGGCTCCCGAGTCAAAAACTCGCAATACCGTATATGGTCCCGACCACCTCGACTTAAGTTTGCCTTGAAACAAATGGAGGCAAGTATTATAGAGGAGGACCTCATCACCTACGTTGAAAACACGCGGTTTGATCAACTTATCGTGAAGCATCTTGGTCTTTTCCTTATACTTCGCCGAACAATCGTAAGCTTGAAGGCGAAACTCATCTAACTCGTTCAACTGGGCCATCCTTCTCTCACCGATTAGTGCGTCGTCCATATTTAGATTCTTTATCGCCCAATAGGCCTTATGTTCTACCTCTACGGGGAGATGGCAAGCCTTGCCAAAAAAAGCATGTAGGGTGACATACCTATGGGTGTCTTAAACGCAGTTCGGTGTGCCCAAAGCGCATCATCTAACTTCTTTGACCAATCCTTAAGGTTGGAATTGACTGTCTTCTCAAGGATTCTCTTGATTCCCCGATTGGACACCTCTACTTGGCCACTAGTCTGGGGGTGGTAGGCAGTGCCTAACTTATGAGTGACCCCATACTTCA
The DNA here is from genome assembly GCA_026214975.1 of Gentiana macrophylla. Classification (NCBI taxonomy): domain Eukaryota; kingdom Viridiplantae; phylum Streptophyta; class Magnoliopsida; order Gentianales; family Gentianaceae; genus Gentiana; species Gentiana macrophylla. The sequence goes on along the minus strand of CM047809.1, from coordinate 85,312,403 downwards.
TTAAAAGCTTATCGAATTCTCTATTGGCAATATGACATCCATTGTCACTTATTATCGCTCGAGGTACTCCAAACCGGGATAGAATATGTATCTTAAGAAACCTTATGACTACATGTTTGTCATTAGTAGGCAAAGCAATTGCTTCAACCCACTTTGAAACGTAGTCACAGGCGACAAGAATGTACTTATTTCCGAAAGAAGATGGATATGGTCCCATGAAGTCTAATCCCCATATATCAAAAACTTCACACACTATTATCGGTTTCTGGGGCATCTCATTTCTCTTAGAAATCCTTCCTGAGCGTTGACAGGCGTCACACGTATTAACATACGCATGTGCGTCCTTGAAGATAGTGGGTCAGTAGAAACCAATTTGTAACACCTTCAACGCTGTTCTCTCGCCCGAGAAGTGGCCACCGGCCTCTTTATCATGGAAGAACGAGAGAATACTCACTATCTCACTGTCATCAACACATCTCCTCAGGATTCCATCTGCACATAACCTAAACAGTAAGGGGTCTTCCCACACATATCGATTCACCTCACTATAAAACTTCTTCTTCTGATTTTCATCAAACTCAGGATCTACGAATCCACACTCATGATAATTAAAAAATGGGGCATACCATGGATTCCCTTTCTTCCCTCTCTGAATAAAATTTCCCCACTTAACCGGGAGCATCGTATCCACTACGAACAACTGTTCATCCCGAAAACGGTCATCAATATCAACTTTGGTAAAACATCTCTCTTCACCCGGCTCCATCCTACTCAGATGGTCAGCTACTACGTTCTCACATCCTTTTATATTCTTAATCTTTATGTCGAACTCTTGAAGGAGCAAGATCCACCTCAACAAGCGTGGTTTTGCATCCTTCTTGGCAAAAAGGTATTGCAACGCAGCATGGTCAGTGTGAACTATGACTTTCGATCCAACCAAGTACGACCGGAACTTATCGAAAGCAAAAACGATGGCTAAAATTTCCTTCTCAGTTGTGGCATACTTTTGTTGAGCCGAGTTCAGGGTATGACTCGTATAGTAGATAGGTCGAAACATCTTGTCGACCTTCTGACCTAGGACAGCTCCTACGGCATAATCACTCGCATCACACATTACTTCGAACTCCTTGGACCAATCAGGTGCCACCAAGATAGGAGCCGAAGTAAGAAGTTTCTTAAGAGTTCGGAAAGCATCTAGGCATGCCGCATCGAAAACACCGAGGGCACCCTTCATCATTTGAAGAGTAAGAGGTCTAGCGATTTGGGAAAAACCCGGAATGAATCTACGATAAAAACCTGCATGACCCAAGAATGACCTTAGAGTCTTCAGATTTGTAGGCATAGGAAGTTTGGAAATCGCCTCTATCTTGGCTCTATCGACCTCTATTCCCTTCCCCGACACCTTATGTCCTAGAACAATCCCTTCAGTTACCATGAAGTGACACTTTTCCCAATTTAAAACCAAGTTTGTCTCCTCACAACGCGCAAGCACCTTATCAATATTAGACAAACACTCATCAAAAGTTTCACCAAAAACACTAAAGTCATCCATAAAGACTTCCATGAAACGCTCTATCATATCAGCAAAGATGGCAACCATGCATCTCTGGAATGTCGCGGGTGCATTACACAACCCAAACGGTATTCTTTTGAATGCAAAGGTGCCATACGGACACGTGAAAGTAGTCTTATCCTGGTCATGTATATCGATGTGAATTTGATAATAGCCACTAAAACCATCCAAAAAGCAGTAAAAATCATGACCACTTAGACGCTCTAGCATTTGATCAATAAAGGGGAGGGGAAAATGATCTTTCCTAGTCTTATCGTTTAGCATGCGGAAATCAATACAAACTCTGTGACCAGTAACTAAACGAGTAGGAATAGGCTCACCTTTATCATTAAGCTCGACTGTGATTCCTCTCTTCTTGGGCACGACTTGCGTGGGACTCACCCACTCACTGTCGGAGATCACGTAAATTATCCCCAATTCAAGCATCTTTACCACGTCTTTCCTCACCACCTCTTGCATATGTGGGTTCAGCCGTCTCTGAAACTGCCTGGCCGGCTTGGCACCCTCTTCAAGGATGATCTTGTGCTTGCATATATCAGCACTGATCCCTTTTATATCAACCATCTTCCATCCGAAGGCCTTTTTGTGTTTCTTCAGAACGTGGATCAACTTAGCTTCCTGCAAAACGGTTAGTGCAGACGAAACAATAAGAGGCAGTAATTCATCAGGTTCCAAAAACACATACTTTAAATGCTCAAGAAGTGGCTACAGCTCCAGATCAGTAGGTGGTTCCTCAATCGACGACTTTGGCAGCTTGCCAGTCAAACCGAGCTCTAGCTTCTTATTCCATCTTGCATCGACAAAAGGAGTTGCCTCTAAATGGTATACTTGAGCTCTCATTCATGGATCGTCATCCTCCGCGGTGCTTGACTTCATCAAGCATTCTTCCATAGGCTCTTGGTATCCCTGCAGGTTAGTGTGCTCCAAAATACAAGGATATATAGCATCAACAGAAAAACAATCACTCTTTTCATCATCAAGATGCTTCATTGCATTATAAACATTTATTACCACACTCTCTTTCCCGACTCGTAGTATGATCTCTCCCCATTTTACGTCTATCAAGGTCTCTCCTGTGTTCAAGAAAGGCCGACCTAACAAAAGCGGGGTTTTGGCATCCATATCCATATCTAAGACTACGAAGTCAATGAGGAAAACAAATTTGTCAAACTGCACTAACACATCTTCAGCTACCCCCATAGGTTTCCTAACAGACCTATCTGCCATCTGTAGGGTCATCCCTGTTGCTTCTAACTTACCCAAACCCAACTTCTCATAGACTCCTCTAGGCATCAGGCTCACAGAAGCCCCTAGATCACATAACACATTTTTAAACACAGTTTCTCCAATGGTAATTGGGATGGTGAAGCTACCTCTATCCTGTAACTTGGGGGGGTATCCTATTCTCAAAGATTGCAGAACATTCCTCACTCAAATGCACCATCTGTTGCATCCTCTCCTTACTCGACAACATTCCTTTCAAAAATTTAAAATATAGGGGAATGCTTGAAATTGCTTCTAATAGGGGAATATTTACCTCTACCTTTCTTTAGAGATTCAGAAATTTCGCCTGACCTTGGGTCAGTATGTCATTTCTGGGTCCCTTAGGAGGATAGGGTAAAGTACTAACATCAAAATCAGGGGGAGGTGGAGGAATTCTGTTTTTCTTACCCTTTTCTTTAGGCGGTGAGGCTTCTTCTTCTTTGATGTCCAAGACCACATAGTCTCTCTTCGGTGCTGCCCCTTCCACTGCTTTCTTGTTTGCCTCAGCCAATGCCTTTTTTGTGGCTTCCAATTCTTTCCTCATTGCAGCCATTTCTTTCTCTACACTGCCAATTTCCAAATCCTCAATCTCGACTTCACCATACATAGCCCCTTCTCGGTCAACTACCTTCTCTTTCTCAGCCTTATCAGTTTCTGCTTTCTCGGCCCATAGTTCCTTCGGCTTGTCATTCAGCCCAACCTCTTTACCACTTCATGTGAACACAGCATTCAGACCCTTTGGGTTCCTCTCAGTGTTACTCGGGAGTCCACCACTCAGATTTGTCTTCAATGTGTCGGTTATTTGACCCACTTGGGTCTCCAAGTTCCGAATGGCGGAATGTGTGGCCACTTTTTGCGCTACAGAATTCTTGTTCAACTCAGAAACAATCCTGTCTAATCTTTTCAGGAGTATCTCAGCGGGTGTCTTCTGAACACCAGAATTGTTTTATTGTTGACTGTTTTGGTTGTTCTGTTGTAGATGAGCATTCGGATGCTGATAGGTGCCAGAATTATTATTTCTCGATGGCTGGCTCGCTTGCTGATTCTGATTGTTTTGCTGGCCTTGATTCTGATTCCAATTCTGCCCTTGCTTATGCTGTTGGCCTTGTGACTGAGACTGCGGATTCTGACTATTCTGATAGTAGCCTTGGTTCTGATTGTTTTGCTGGCCCTGATTCTGATTCCAATTCTGCCCTTGCTGTTGCTGTTGGCCTTATGACTGAGACTGCGGATTTTGACTATTCTGATAGTATCCTTGGTTTTGGTTCTAGTATGAACTCTGATTCTGGGGATTCTGATTCCAGGGTCGGTTGTATGGGCTTTGGTTTTGCCTAAAACCTTGGTTTTGATTACTGTTCCGATTCCAATTCTGATTCTGCCCCTGGTTCCAACCTTGATTCTGCTGATTTTGATTCCATTGCCACTGATTCCCTTGTCCAACATAATTCACATCATATTGTTGTGAATCATCACCCATACCGTAATCCATTTACGGCCCTTGATTATTATCAAAGTTCTGATTCCACTGTTGCTAGCCAAATTCTTACCGATTCATATTTACCTGCCCCATCGAATAGACATTCATTCGCTGTTGGTCATTCTGATTGCCAGACTGCTGTTGTACTGGAGTAGGTGGCAACTGTTGTGGGCAAGTGGATTTTTTCGATGATGCACATTCCATGGCAGAATGTCCACCTCCACAAAGTTGGCATTGCTGTGCCGTCTTTCTTTCTAGTTCCATTCGGTCCATCTTTAGTACCATTTCTTGCATGTTAGGAACATCTTATTAAGTTTTGATGATGGCCATACTAGCTGTTATAGCAAGCCTGAAATAAGTTAGAATTCTATGTATAAGTCTTTACTTAGAGTCTGACATGTTGTATAAGTTGAGTCAGACAAGTATTGTACTAGTTGGTAGGACGGCAAAGTAAAGACAGACTTTCGACAGAGTGAAGCCAGCCAGGCACCATCAGAGAAGCAATAAAGACATTATGGTCTGACTTATAACCAAGGAAGTCTGTGATGACCTTGGATAAGTCCAAGTTATGTTTCAAGTGATGAAACTTAATATTCAAATATGGTGTACACTGATCTCACCCAAATCAAAGATCAATGAAGTACAAAGATTCTCCTTTAAACTGAAGCAAAGAAGGAAACATTGAATCGGCTGAGTTAACTGACTTTCGGCTTAGTGAAGACAAAACGGTGAAGGAAGATCTAAAACGGCTAAGTCAGAAGGATCACTCAACCATTCAGAAAATGGCGAAGTAACACTTTCCAGATCAGATTTGATATATGTTGAAGATACAGAAGATCATGCATTAAATGCACAATCAATAGAGGATCAATCAAGGATGGATTTTCTGCTATATGTTTGAAAGAAAAATCTGATCACTGAAATCAAGGAGAATGCAATTAAGGGGGAATCAAAAATACAATCAAGGATTATTCCCTCATTAATACAGCCAACGGACGGAATTTCAAAATCAAGGTTATTCAAGGCTATAAATAGAAGGCATTGACAGACAAAGAAGAACAACGATTGAAAAAGAAAGAAAAAGCAGAAACTCTGTCAATTTGAAAAGCCTTCTCTCTGAACTTAAAAAGAGACATCTAGTGATCAATTCAGACTACAGAACTAAAAAGTCATATTCAGCACTGAGATTGATCAAGCAAGTTTGTGAATCATATTCACATCAAACTGAAGCAACTGAATCAGAGGCAATCTGAGAAGGAGTTGAGTCTGTGATAGCTGCTGAAGGATTTTGATCTCAAGGAGCAGCAAGAGAGACTGAATCACTGAAGCTGTTGCAGTCAAGGAGTGATAGTCTTGCAGATTGTGAAGCTTGGTAAGCCAAGGACAATCATACTATTATATCTGTGAAAACAATAGTGAATTCCTCCAATCATCACAGGAGAAGAGTGGATTAAGGGATTACACCACCCTGAACCACTATAAGCCTTGTGTCAATTTACTTTCAGCAATTTACTTTACTGCATTCATTTAAATTGCCTAAGTCATAATCTATATCTGTGATAAACCAAACTGCTTTGAAACAACAAATTAAGAAGGGACTTATCCGCTGCCCAAAAGCTTTTAAACAATAAGAAAAGTTTTTGAAACTCCACTATAGTCATTCACCCCCCTTCTGACTATAGTTATACCCTTCTCTGGGACCAACAATTGGTTTCAGAGCAGTGTTCCTAGTATAAGAACCTGTTCAGATCTAATTTCTGGTAACAAGGAGATCACATATTTTCAAAGTAGTTTTCAAATATGAGTTTTCTATTCATTCACATATAGATCTATCATTTTCACTTATGGATTCCTCAAACGTTATGTCAAAAGTACCTGTTTTTAATGTTAATAATTTTGATGAGTATAAGATAAGAATGCTTTCTCATCTTGCAGCAACTCATGAGGAGATGCTGGACGTAATCAATGATGGACCAATCATGATCATGATGGTGGTATCCACAGGAGCAGATCAAGGGAAGGAAATAGACAAACCCAAGAAAGATTGGACCAAGAATGACAGGAGAAGAGCAAATCTAGACTTTGTTGCAAAAGATATGATCTTGAACACTCTAGATAGCAACATGTTCATGAGAATCAAAGATTGCAAAACAACAGAGGAGATGTGGGACAAGCTGGCACTAATTAATGAAGGATCTGAAGCAGTTAAAGAAAACAAGTTATCTCATTTGCAAAAAGCGAAGTTTGAGAATTTCAAGATGAAGGCTGGTGAATCCATTGATCGATGGACAAGCAGATTCTCAAGCATCATCGATGAATCGCAATGACTTGGACACACATATCCCAGAAAAAAGTATGCTTGAAGATCTTGAGAGGACTACCTGAAAGATGGAAGATCATAACATCAATAATCAGAGGAACAACAAATCTTGCAAGCACTGACACTCTGACACTGATGTCCCAACTAAAAGCTCATGAATTCGAATTGAACGGTGAATATGGTGCTCCGGCAGAGACACAAAGAGCCACTACACTGGTTGCACCCCAGCAAAGTAACTTTGCTGAATGCATCAGCAAAGAGACACATGAACCTAAAGAACATGTAGCTTTTTTAGTTAAACGCTTTGACAGGTTTAGCAAAAACAAACCATTCAAAGGAAACTCATCATCAAGCAAAAGGTCAAGCTCAAGCAAAGACCTGAAGAAGAAAGATGATGAATACAGATGCTTCAACTGCAACAAGAAAGGCCACTTCAAGGCTGACTGTCCTGAAGAAAATGATAAAGGTGACAAGAAGAAGTACAAGGCATCTGAAAAGAGAAAAGGCAAGAAGGCACTCAAGGCTGAATCCAGCAGTGAAAAGAATGAAGAATCATCTGATAATGACTCAGAAGACAGCTCAAACAATGAAAAATCATGTCTATGCCTCATGACCAAGGAATTAGATGAAGACGAAGGTGATAGCTCAGACACTGAGGAAACAAGCCTATGTCTAATGGCTAAAGAATCAGATGAAACTGAGGTAACATCCAGTTCTTGTTCCTCATCAAATGCATCCACATCTAACACTGCACAATCTTCTAGTCTCCCATTAGATACAGCAGACCTAGTCCAAAATCTCATGACTAAATTTGATGAAATCGAAATGAATCATGAAATTCTGGAGAAGGAATGCAAGGATCTAAGAAAGGAAAACAAAAGATTAAAGAAAGAATTGGATAAAGCAAAAGCTGAACTAACTAGTAAGGAGATCTACTTAAATGATCAACAAACAGCAGATGATCATACATCTGTTATTGACCGATCAATTAAGAAAATCTCTTCACCAGTTAAGGAAAACACTGCACCACTAAATGCACCAGCTTACAAACCCTCAAAAAGGTTTGGATCCAGATCTGGTCTTGGCTACAACAGTCAGAATGAGAGTAGAAACAATGGTCAACACAATTCTAAATTCAGGACCAATCATGGACCAAAATTTAGAAAGGGACAGACCATAGTTCCAACCAATCATCCTGCGCCGGTGAAGTCAAAACCTAGTGTAGTGAAACAGCAGACTAAATCCTCATTCCAGTCAGCCAAAAATAAGGACTTTCTAAAAGGTAAAGGTAGACTTTACCCTTCAGAGGATGATTGGAATGTTGCACCTCCAAAATACAAGAAGAAACCATTCCATAATATGCATCATATGTTTAAGAAAAATCAATCTAGATATGCTCCTAGACACATGAAGCAAGAAAGGTTTCCCACTGCATATTGGAAAGTGAAGAAGGATGGACATGCACCAAAAGGTAGAGAAAAGTATCAGAATACCTTCAGTAAAAACTTTAGAAGCTATTCTGCCATGCCTTATACATATGAAGTTGTTGACTTCAATTATCCAAAAAGAAGAACTTTTGGATACACACTTGGTATGGAAGGCATGACTGCTAATAGGTATGGACCCAAACAGTGTTGGGTACCTAAACTTAATTAAATTGTTTTGTAGGATGTCTGGTACATAGACAGTGGATGTTCCAGACACATGACAGGAAATAAGAGATGGCTCACTGACTTTAAAGCTTTTGATGGACCCAAAGTTACATTTGGAGGCAAAGAAAACCCTGGCAAGATTAAGGGGGAAGGCACAATGCTCAAGAACAACTTGAAGATTCAAAATGTAGCATATGTCAAAGGACTTAATTTCAATCTGATGAGCATCAGTCAATTCTGTGACAAAGTCTACAATGTGCATTTCAATAAGAAAGGATGCAAAGTGATTCACAGCAAAACCAACACTGTAGTTCCTACAGGTAAAAGACAAGATAACATGTATGTGGTAGATTGGAAAACAGCCAAGGCAGAAACATGTCTGCTTGTAAAAAATAAACAATCAACCAGCTGGATTTGGCATAGAAGACTGAATCACTTAAACTTCAAGACCATCAACAAATTGTCAAAAGAACAAGTTAGTTGAAGGCCTGCCAGAGATCATATTCAAGAAAGAAAGTCTATGTGATGCATGTCAGAAAGGAAAGTAAATCAAAAGTTCATTCAAGTCAAAGCCCTATCAATCTACAACAAGAATTCTACATCTGTTACACATGGACCTGTTTGGACCAGTCACACCAGTAAGTGTAAGTGGTAAGAAATTCACCCTAGTAGTGGTGGATGACTACTCAAAATACACCTGGACCATCTTCATGAACAAGAAGAAAGAGACACTCAAGAAATTGCCAGATTTGCTGAGAAGACTCCAAAATGAGGAAGAACTGAAGATTATCAAGATCAGATCAGACAGAGGCATTGAATTTCTAAATGAAATTATCAGAACCTATTGTGAAGAAAATGGAGTACTACATCAACTATCTGCAGCAGGAACTCCACAACAAAATGGTGTAGCAGAAAGAAGAAACATAACTCTCAAAGAAGCAGACAGAACAATGATTGCAGAAGCATGCTTGCCAAAGAGATTTTGGGCTGAAGCAGCAAACATAGCATGCCATACACAAAACAGATCAATCATCAACAAACATCATGGAAAGACTCCATATGAAATATGTAATGGTAGAAAACCTAATATCTCATATTTTCATATGTTTGGATCAAAATGTTTTGTCTTGAACAGGAATCAGCTGCATACTTTTGATGAGAAGGCTGATGAAGTAATCTTTATGGGATACTCAAACACCAGTAAAGCATTCAGAGTACTCAACAAAAGAACATTGGTGATTGAATAATCAATACAAGTATTTTTGATGAACCAAATACAAATGGTGAAGATCTTCAAGATCAAGAAGAAGAAGAAACACAAAGGGAAATCTATACAAATGCAACAATACCAGCTTCTATCTTAAATCACCATTTTGAAGATCAAGAAGAGCCACATATCAACACAACAGAACAAGCACCACAACTTGAAGCCCATACACATAATGAAGCTGTGGAAGCACCAAGTGAAGATCAACTTCAACCTGACCTAAGTTGGCTAAGAGATCATCCTGAAGAACAAGTCATTGGAGACATTCACACAGAGTCGAACTGTAAGACAAGCTGGAAAATATGCTAACATGTTTTCTATCACAAGTGGAGCCCAAGACAATAGATGATGCAATTCAAGATCTGATTGGATTACTGACCATGCAAGAAGAAATGAATGAATTTGAAAGAAATGAAGTCAGGAACTTGTTGATGAGACTGAGATATGGCCAACATCATTGGAGAAAAATGGGTATTCAGGAACAAGATGGATGAGCAAGGAACTATTGTCAGAAACAAAGCAAGGCTAGTTGCAAAAGGCTACTCTCAAGCAGAAAGAATAGATTATGATGAAACATTTGCACCAGTAGCAAGATTGGAGGCAATCAGACTCTTTCTAGCTTTTGCTGCATTCAAAGACTTCAAAGTCTATCAAATGGATGTCAAAAGTGCATTCTTAAATGGACTTTTAGAAGAAGAAGTATATGTGGAACAGCCTCATGGCTTTCAAATCAAAGGAAAAGAAGACAAAGTATACAAACTCAAGAAGGCTCTCTATGGACTCAAACATGCACCTAGAGCCTGGTAGGAAACACTATCACAATTCCTGATCAAGAATGGATTCAACAAAGGAACTATAGACAAGACTCTATTCAAACTAAAGGAAGGAACAAGCACATTGCTAGTACAAATCTATGTTGATGATATAATCTTTGGATCAGAGGATGAAAAGCTATGTGAGAAATTTGCAAACCTGATGAAGAGCAAATTTCAGATGAGCATGATGGGAGAATTAAATTATTTCCTTGGCCTCCAAGTAAAGCAAATGAAGGATGGTATTTTCATTAGTCAAGCCAAGTACACAAGAGATTTAATACACAAGTATGGGATGGATACAAGTGGCACAGCTGATACACCAATGTGTGCAAGAGTAATTCTTGGAAAAGATGAAATAGGGAAGGATGTTGATCAGAAAATGTATAGAGGAATCATTGGATCCCTACTATACTTAACTGCAAGTAGACCTGATATAGCATTTGCAGTTGGAGTATGTGCAAGGTTTCAAGCTCAACCAAAGAAATCACATCTTCTGGCAGCCAAAAGAATAATCAAATACTTGAAAAACACTATCAATGTAGGAATTTGGTATCCAAAAGATGGAGGATTTAAGTCGATATCATATTGGACTCGACTATCTTTGGATGCAAAATAGAGAAAAAGTACATCCGGAACTTGTCAAATGCTAGCAACAGACTAGTCTCATGGTTCAAGAAAAAGCAAAACTCCATATCTACATCAACACCAAGGCGAGAATATATAGCAAAGAGTAGTTGTTGTGCACAAGTACTTTGGATCGGACAACGACTAAGGGATTATGGAGTGGAGGAGAAAACAATTCCAATCATGTGTGATAACACAAGTGCAATATCTATTACTGAAAATCCAGTGTTGTATTCAAGAACAAAGCACATTGATGTGAGACATCATTTTATCAGAGATCATGTTGAAAAAGGAGATGTCATCCTAAAATACATACCCACTGAAAATCAATTGGCTGACATCTTCACCAAACCACTCAGTTATGAAAGATTTAGCATGTTGAGAACTGAGTTAGGAATGATTGAAATTGATTAAGTACTAAAGAGCAGCTAACTGGATTAATCGGCTAAGTGACTTCGTCAGCTGTTTAACCCTTTGCCATTACAGGAGATGTAGCAGGTAAGGCACTGGTATCCAGCGAAGTCAACTTAACTGATTGTTAGGAACGATTAAATGGAGCAGCTCAGTGAAGAATTCACTATATCGGCTAAGTGACCAGCCAAGGCACTCCACCGAAATAAAGACTTGGACAAATTAAAGTGTGAACAAAATCAACCCTTTTGACACGTGGAGAATAAGGAAATTATGGAGGATTATTCTGTGGAAGATTACACACGTGGAAATCAATTTATAATCGTGGAGGTAACCATATTTTTTTCAAATTATAAATGCCTCGATTCCCGGGATCTATCATTACTTACCTCAATCCACTCCCCCATTACACTCGAATATCGCGATTTACATACACAATATCACGCCATTATGTCACAAAATCCTTCCACATTCAAATCACGTTCACACTACCCAAATCAACCTATATAAAGGCTACTTAAAGATTTTCAGAAATCTTTACATCCTATTGCAAAATTACAAACCCTACTTTTGATTCTCTCTGAAAACTCGAAGTATTCTGTTTTAATCATCCATTGCATATCAATGGCTTCATCCTCCACAATCTCTCCAACTAAAAAATACTACGAAAAATCAATCATCACTGGTTCGTTTTTCAAACTAGAATACTACCTCTCTTTTTGTGATAACGATGCACAAGCACAACGCTTAGTCGATTGCTGTACAAATTTGGGGCTGATGACCTTCCTAAACCCCTCCAATAACGGAATCTGCTATGAAAACCTGATAGCAATTTGGAAAAATGCCAAGTTTGTGCTCAGCACAAAGAAGACTGAAGTCGATCGCATAACAAGCTCAATCTTTGGAAGAGAAATAGTCATCACACCTGGTGCACTCAACAGATACCTTCAACTCCCCTTAATTGGTCCTTCCAATGTCAAGCTTGTGACGATAGACATCACAAAATTATGGGCTGAGATAGCCAAAAGTCCCAAGAAAAACAGCAAAACGTACAATCTACCTAGATCAAAGCTCAAACTGCCGTTTGCTGAATTTGCACCGGTCATCACCAAGAATATTGAAGGCAGAAATGGGTCAATGGAAAACCTAACTGAGGTACATATCAAACTGATGGCCATAATCTATGAACGCATCAAATTCGACTGGGAAACTTTTGTATTCAATAGATTGAAGGATCAAATTCAAAAGGAAATCGATTCATCAATTACGGCACCAAGCAAGGGTTTGCAGAAAAAGGGCGATTTCTGGGAGAGGAAATCATATGGATTCCCTCTTCAGCACCTATTCAACGCATTGAAAGTACAACCCACAAATTTGCAGTCACCACACAAGTCCAAGACAATGTTCACCTACATCAAGGCATCCATGAAACCTAAATCCATTGCTGGGAGAAAGAGGAAACAACCTGAAACCAGCAGATCAGGAGTGGGACGAAGAACCAGATCCCAGAAGGCTCAAGAGAATACCACTATGACTGGCACCAACAACTTGGATGAGCCTGTGACAATAAGTGATGACACAGCAACAGAAGAAGAAAATCAGCAAGAGGAAATCACCTACCTTGAGGAAGGTGAGGAAGGATATAGACTCACTTCATGTGAAGAAGAGGAGATAGATGAGGAAGAAGCTAAGTCAGAGGAGGAACACTCAGAGAGTGATCATTTTGAAGCAAGTCAAGAAAATCTGGAGATCTCTGATGATGAACTGACTCTTCAAGAAGTGCTTTTCAAAAGCATAGGCAAAGTTGACAACCAGCTAAGTGAGCTAGCTGATAAACGCTCACTCAGCCGAACTTGTCAACTCCCCCACAATTGCACAAGGGGGAATGTGATGATGATGAAGCGATCCACACTCAACAAAGAACATCTAAATGACCCTGTGTCTAATGAGGAAGAACAAGAACAGCTGGAAGAAAGAGAAAAAGAAGCACAAAGTGAAAAGGAAGAGGAAGAAGAGGAAAAGGAAGAAAGAGAAACTGAAGTGGAGAATGAGCAAGAAAAAGATGGAGATGCTGAGGAAGAAAATGATAAAGAGGATGTCCATGTGGCACCAGAGGAAATTGATCCAGAAAGAGTCTTCAATCTGGACATTCAACCCCTCATTGTGGACATGGAAAGGCGAGACTACAAAGAGCAAAATCAAGAATGCCTTAAGGAGTGAAGCAACCTCCTTCAACCACAAGATTGAGGCCCTCATCAACCATATCAAAATCCAAGATGAGGTCATGGAGAGACAAGGAAATTTACTTTGCAATCTACAGAAACTCATTCCTCATCATGTCCAAACCAATCTTGAGTTCCTTGCTGAGACGACTGACAACAATCTCAAGCCATTGGTGGACACCCTCAATGCTCACACTCAACAAATTCAACATCTGGATGAGGTCATGGAGCATTCTGGCAAGCAAATGGACTTTCTAATCAAAGTTGGTGAGGCAAACAACAAGATATTGGAAAGGAGGTATGGTCCTCTCCCTGATTCGGACACAGCAACGAAAAATCTTGAAGCACTTTTTAGTGCTGCCAAAAAGGGGGAAGGAAGCTCTAAGCCTGAAAGCTCCAGTGAAAAGAAGGCAAGCCCAACAGAGAAGGGAAAGGGCAGCAAAGGCAAGGACAGCAAAGGCAAAGGCATCAGGTTTTGAAGAAATGAAGAAGTAAACCTTTTGCGAAGTAAACCTTTTGCTTAATTCAATTTGATTTTATCATTTGCCTTTGTCGTTTAAATAAAAAGATGCAATATCTTATTGCCCTATGATGGATGAATAAAATTGTTGAAATCTACTCTGTTGGTTATTTATTATGAAAATTTTGGATCACTTATGTTCAGGCTTATGAGGGTTTTGGCATCATCAAAAAGGGGGAAATTGTTAGGAACATCTTATTAAGTTTTGATGATGGACATACTAGCTGTTATAGCAAGCCTGAAATAAGTTAGAATCCTCTGTATAAGTCTTTACTTAGAGTCTGACATGTTGTATAAGTTGAGTCAGACAAGTATTGTACTAGTTGGTAGGACGGCAAAGTAAAAACAGACTTTCGGCAGAGTGAAGCCAGCCAGGCACCAGCAGAGAAGCAATGAAGACATTATGGTCTGACTTATAACCAAGGAAGTCTGTGATGACCTTGGATAAGTCCAAGTTATGTTTCAAGTGATGAAACATAATATTCAAATATGGTGTACACTGATCTCACCCAAATCAAGGATCAGTGAAGTACAAAGATTCTCCTTTAAACTGAAGCAAATAAGGAAACAGTGAATCGGCTGAGTTAACTGACTTTCGGCTTAGTGAAGACAAAACGGTGAAGGAAGATCTAAAACGGCTAAGTCAGAAGGATCACTCAACCGTTCAGAAAACGGCGAAGTAACACTTTCCAGATCAGATTTGATATATGTTGAAGATACAGAAGATCATGCATTAAATGCACAATCAATAGAGGATCAATCAAGGATGGATTTTCTGCTATATGTTTGAAAGAAAAATCCGATCACTGAAATCAAGGAGAATGCAATTAAGGGGGAATCAAAAATACAATCAAGGATTATTCCCTCGTTAATATAGCCAACGGACGGAATTTCAAAATCAAGGTTATTCAAGGCTATAAATAGAAGGCATTGACAGACAAAGAAGAACAACGATTGAAAAAGAAAGAAAAAGCAGAAACTCTATCAATTTGAAAAGCCTTCTCTCTGAACTTAAAAAGAGACATCTATTGATCAATTCAGACTACAGAACTAAAAAGTTATATTCAGCACTGAGATTGATCAAGCAAGTTTGTGAATCACATTCGCATCAAACTGAAGCAACTGAATCAGAGGCAATCTAAGAAGGAGTTGAGTCTGTGATAGCTGCTGAAGGATTTTGATCTCAAGGAGCAGCAAGAGAGACTGAATCACTGAAGCTGTTGCAGTCAAAGAGTGATAGTCTTGCAGATTGTGAAGCTTGGGAAGCCAAGGACAATCATACTATTGTATCTGTGAAAACAATAGTGAATTCCTCCAATCATCACAGGAGAAGAGTGGATTAAGGGATTACACCACCCTGAACCACTATAAGCCTTGTGTCAATTTACTTTTCGACAATTTACTTTCTTGCATTCATTTAAATTGCCTAAGTCATAATCTATATCTGTGATAAACCAAACTGCTTTGAAACAACAAATTAAGAAGGGACTTATCCGCTGCCCAAAAGCTTTTAAACAATAAGAAAAGTTTTTGAAACTCCACTATAGTCATTCACCCCCCCTCTGACTATAGTTATACCCTTCTCTGGGACCAACATTGCATCTTATCGTGCATGGCAGATTCTCGATCGAGTTCCTCTTTCAGTGACTTTACACTTTCCATTGGGGCTTTCTTCTTCTTTCTGCTCGACCCACACTGTCCTTCTCCATCTTCCGCATTCTCTATCTGTCTCATAGCTTGTTCAGGCGGCAGATTTATGATATCTCCACCACTTGCGGCATTCATTTTGTTCTGGTCCATTGGCTCTAAGGCCCTGAATAATATAATAACTTGCTTCACCGTAGAAAAATGTGAGGAGGGCATCTCTTCAGTAGTCCCCTAAATCTCTCATAAGTCTCTTTTAATGTCTCTCCCTCGAGACCGTCAAACGAAGAGATTTCTTACTTTCAAATCTAAAATCTTCGCCGGAGGAAAATACTTTTTCAGAAACACTCTCGTTACATCCGCCCATGTATGTAACGAATCATTGGGTAGCAAATCATACCAATCCTTAGCAGCTCCCCTCAGTGCAAACGGGAAAACTATCAGCTTTATCGCCTCGTCGCTAACCCCATTATATCTCATCGTCCCACAAATTTGGAGAAAATGATCAAGGAAGCTGTTTGGGTTCTCAGTTGATTTCCCGTGGAATAGAGCATGTTCCCCCAACATGTTCAGAATGTTTTGCTTGATGTCCAAGTTGTTCGCATTAATCGGGGGAACTCTAATGGGATTGTGCCTTATAACTTCCTGCGGGGTGGTAACATAGTCTCGACAGACCCTCGGTCTCTACACCTGCTGAGCCATCTGTGGCTGATAATTCTGCTGTTGTTGCTGCTGATAAAACTGCTGTGGTTGATTATATAGGTTATATGGGTTTTGGAACCCCTATTGATTTCCCTGATTCTCTAGCATCTGCAGTACTCGATTTACCGTCTCTTGGTCTAATTCGGGTCCGATGTTCTGCGTATTCTGAGCATTTTGTCCTCCCCTGTACTGTCCAATCCATGTCCTCTGATTAAACTATGGGGTTATCAACTGACGCAACACTGTGTTGTCCTCTTTTAATGGTTCATGACGAGGGGTCCTCGGTGGAGTATGCAATGGTAGTGTTGCGTTACCACCAGTAATGTCTGAGGTTTGCCCTTGTATATTGTGCTCGATTAAGGGCTCTTTGCCATCTCTATGATTTGGTGAATCCTCCATTCCCTCTGAGGATTCTGAAAATGAACTTTCTACTACCCCTTCTTCCTCAAACAAAGGGTTCGGACTGGCAATCATAGGTTCTCCTCGGCGTTGACTATTTCTATGACGTGCAAAAGCTTCAATTTCTTCAATTGGCTCGATGAGAGGTTCTTTGGAGCTTCGGGTCATTCACTGACAAACAAGAAACAACAAGAAAACAAAATAAAAACGACCTAAGCCCAAGCTTCCGGTCAACTTACAAGATTCAAACGTTACTCCCCGGCAACGGCGCCAAAATTCTTGATAGCAAAATAACTAACCGCTAACTTTGACCGACAGAGTATCGGGTCAACGGTAGTATAGTGGTCTCAAGGTCGAATCCACAGGGAGTAATGTTCAAGTACCAAAGTCGACTTAGAACTTAGTTCAGGTCAAAATAATGGTGGAGAGTATTATACTAATGCAAAAGTAAAGATTATACTAACGAGTTTACTTCTAGGTATTAAAGGGTATAATCGAACTATGATCCCACGAGCTACTTTTACCCCTAAGGAAGGACTTAACAGGGAGCGTGTCTTAACCGACCTACCTATCCAATGTAGTTTAACGACATCCACGGGTGCTAACTCCTAATTCTAGCGATTAGACTGAACAACTCGATCTAACCACCCTATGTGAAGCTAATTAATTCTCCCTTTAGAAAACTGATTAACCCAACATGATTACGTGCTAGAGTGGCTCTATATTGGAAATGGACCTAACAACTAGGCCGAATCTACGCAACGATCCTAAAACCCCTTATCCCACATCTCACCGCAAAATACATCTATAAGTTCGATGTGTGTGACAGTGAACTAGGTGATCAATCTAATTCAAAGACGTTAAAATAAGTTTTAGGATGTGGATTAATCGTTTAAACAATAATTTACGCACTACACAACTCCCAATCTCATTCTCCTTAGGGTTTTCGCTCGCTTTCACATAATTCGACTACACATGAATTTTAGCTACTCATAATTATGCTAATAACGGAATAAAGAACGGAAATTGAAACCAAACTAATAGCAACAAATAAGAGAGATATCATTACCATATAACTTGTAGAAAATCTGATCCAGAAAATACCGACAAGAAAAGCAATCCCAAAGTCGAATCTTTTGTTCTTGGAAAGTAAATCTAAGCTAGAAAAGTTGTATATAATCAAAGGATGTTATCTAGGGGATCAAAGGATCAAAGGGGTGTTTAAAATACTCAAACCGCACACAAATCGCCTAAGAAAAGTCTAAGGTCGGCCAAAGATGATATGGGGCTGAATGAGCTGCGTATTTATAGAGTAGGTCAAAATCTGATGCTGTCGGCCCCGGACGCCCGTCCTGGTCATGTCAGACGCCCGTCTTCCTGGAAAATATGAAGATATTAGGGTTTCATCTTCAGTGGACGGGCGTTTGCATTCCGCTGAATGCCCGTCTGATGTATCATGACTTGAGGGCTAAACGCCCGTCTGGAACCCCTGGACACTCGTCTGATGTATCATGACTTGAGGGCTAAACGCCCGTCTGGAACCCCTGGACGCTCGTCTGTGTTAAATGAGCTTATTGAATCGGGCTGAACCCACCCAAACGCCCGTGGTAGTCATTTGGACGCCCGTCCAGCTGAAAACCCAACTTTTTGAATGTTGTATTAACTCTGTGGACGCCCGTCTGACTTCGCCAAACGCCCGTTCAAGGTGGCCTTCCTGCAGACGCCCGTTTGGGGTATGGCAAACGCCCGTTTGCCTTGTCTTCACTCCAAACTTGACTTTTCTTCCACTTTCATCCAATTCTCGTGCCATGAACATGTCCCTTAGTCCAAAACATCGCCCTCCGGGTCCTCGAGTCACCTAAGTCCTACAATAAACACACTAACAAAACACCACGCATAATTCCGCAAGACAAAAGTGCTCGGAAAAGAGTCAAATATCGCTAAAAAGGCGGAGTTTACTATCGATGTGACAGTTTAACTCCCCGTGCATATAACTCTCGATATTACTCCCAAACAGGTCTATATCTACCCAAAACATGGCAATAAAGTGATAAACGGGGGTTAAACTGCACACCAAAGTACAGTAAAGTTGACTCCCATCATCCATTCAAACGTTCCAACATTTTATCAATGAAAGGTAAAGGAAAGTGATCCTTATGTGTAGCATCATTTAGCTTCCGGTAGTCTATGCAAACAGGGTATCCGGTGACCAGTCGACTCGGAATGAGCTCATTGCGTTCATTGGGTTGCACCGTCATTCCTCCTTTCTTTGGTACAACTTGTGTTGGGCTGATCCACTCACTGTCACTTATAGCATAAATGATAACCATCTCAAGCATCTTGATCACATCCTTTTCGCGACCTCTTGCATATGAGGATTCAGCCTCCTTTGGGGCTGCCTCACCGGTTTCATGCCCTCATCGAGAATGATTTTATGTTTGCAAAGCTCCGGGCTTATTCCCCGTATATCCTCCATTTTCCACCCAAAAGCACGCTTGTGACATCTCAAAACACGTAGTAGCTTTTCTTCCTACAGATTAGTCAAAATAGGCGATATAATTAACGGAAGTAAATCAGTTTTGAGAAAAGCGTACTTAAGGTGAGCCGGGAGTTCCTTCAGCTCGAGGTTTCGAGGCGGATCTTCTATAGAAGGCTTTGTTTTTTCATCACTTAATTCAAGTTCTAGGAACTTGTGCCATCTTGTATCCACAAAATCGGTGATCTCGAGTTCACCATCGGCTTCTGCCAACTCTTCGTTCTCATCATCAATCATACTCAACTTCACTAAACATTCCTCCATAGAATCATCATCTTTATAGCCCTGTGTGTTAGCATTTTTGACAACAAGAGGCATAATAGTATCCAGAAAATTACATTCGTTTTCATCATACGGGTGCTTCATAAACTTGAAGACATTTATGGTAACACTTTCCTCGTCTACCCGTAATACAATCTCGCATTTCTGGGTATCTATCATTGCCCTCCCAATTTCTAAGAAGGGTCTCCCTAACAATAGGGGTGTCCGACTATCGGCTTCCATTTCTAGAACAACAAAGTCCGCGGGAAAAACGAACTTGTCCACCCGTACTAACACATCCTCGGCTACTCCTAATGGTTTCCTCAAAGACCTATCCGCCATTTTCAAGGTCATAGCGGTTTTGGTAAGCTTACCTAAACCTAATTCCTCATAAATGTGGCGGGACATCAAACTTACACTCACACATAGGTCACCCATTACATTCGGGTATGTCTTAGAACCTATGGTACAATGTATCAAAATACTGCCCGGATCTTTAAGTTTCTGAGGCAACTTATTCTGGAATACAGCAGAATAGTTCTCATTTAAACACACAACTTCTTCCATTTTCGCTTTGTTAGATAATATCCCCTTTAAAATACGAAGGCATGTTTGCAATCGCATCAATAAATAGGATATTGATCTCAACTCTACGTAAAATGTCGAGGAATCTATTCTGACTCTTTGATAAGACGGTCTTTTTAGGACCTCTCGGGGGATAGGGTAATGAATTAACGTCAACAGTAGTAGGTGTAGAATTCATACCTTATTTACCTTTGTCACGTGCCTTGCTCAGTTGTGCCTGCTTGCTTGACTCGGCATCCTTTCTCATAGGATTCATGATCTTTACGACCTCATCACAGTCGTCATCACTATCCACTGGCTCAATCATCACCTTTACCAACTCAGATTTGACCCCGCCATCCTCACTCTCATCATCATTCACCGGTGCTTTCCTCTTCTCATTTCGAGCTATCTCAACATCAACACCAACCTTCTTACCACTCCGAGTATAAATCGCATTAACCGGATTAGCCGGTCTAAGATTTCTATCAATACCAAGATCATCATCCTCAACCACGGTTTCTCCAATCGACACTGCATTGACTCCTCTCGGATTTCTCACCGTATTATTCGGTAAGCCCCCCGCTGGAACGGTGTTCAATCTTTCCGCAAGCTGGCCAACTTGATGCTCTAAGTTTCATAAAGACGATTGTATCGAAGTTACACTATTCTTAACCTCTCGAACCTCTATATGGTTGTCTAAAACTATCTTACCCAATTGTTCCAATGTCCGCGGTTGTTGTTGATTTTGATTATCTGTTCTCCACGGAGCATTCGGGTGTTGATAAGGATTCGGCCTTTGATTTGAAGGGCCGACTTGTTGTTGATGTTGTTGATAATTCTAATTCGATTTCCCGGCTTGATTCGAATTCCGGTTTTAATTCTGATTTGGTTGCCATTGATTCGGTTGCCCTCTCCAATTTTGATTTTGAACATAGTTCACATCATACGTAGGGGTAGCCGGCCTTGTATTCAGATCCACCGGTGGTATCGCCCATGGATTCATAGCCATTTAGTTCACAAAATCTTGATTCATTTGATCTGCAAAGCATCGGCTGAATAGGTGCTTCTCCCACACTCACTTGATTAATTTGAGTTTTTTGTAATAGCTGCTTCGGTGTTGCATTGGTGTTGGTACATTCCGAAGTTTTATGCATACCACCACAAGATGAGCACTTATTCGCCGCTCGTTGGTCAAGAATCACCTCTGTTAAGGCCATATTTATATGATTATTAAGGGTTTATTTCATTATTATTTTCCCCACATTTGCGTAATTTACATGAGAATTAAGGGTTTAAGTGTAATTATTTAATAAAGATGATTTTAAGAGGGTTGTATGCAAAATTGATGATTTTAAGTGTTGATTTAATGGAATTATTATTATTTGGATTTTATTACATTTTTGCATTGTTTATTTATCATGTAGGTGTTGATTTTCGAATGCTATAAGTGGATAAATGAAGCTCTAGTCGAATTATTCAAGATAGAGTTGGAATTGGCTTGAAGAAATTGGATAAAGATGAAGAAATCCGACCCTCAGCATCTTAGACGAGCGTCTGCATCCCGTCCATTCCAGACGGGCGTTTGATAAAGTGGGAAAGCGCCCGTAATCGTATTTTACATTCGAAAGTTCAGACGGAGGAGGATGAGCGCGTTTACTCGGCGTCCAGGCATTACGGACGGGCGTCCATGAGACCAGGCAGCGTCCGTTGCCGACTTACTTTAGCCGACTTAAAACTCTATAAAAGCACCGCATTATGAAGCCTTAAATCCCTAATCTTTTACACACTATTTACTCATATACACATAGCTGCGCCCTAGAACCCTAAGGAGCCGTTTTTATACAGAGATGCAAATCTCCCCCTCAGCAATCGTGTTCATCATGATTGTTGGCTAAATACCCTGCAGTGGGGTGATCGGAGGAAGCCTATCAACAACACAAACCAACTAGAGAGTTCGATGCTTATGTTTAGTGAGTTTAATTCATAGTTTTTCATTACTCTGGATCTGTTTTATGTTGTTTAAGTTTTATTGAATTAAGATTTGATGAAACGATCTATGTTTATTTGATGCTTGAATCAATATATGAAAGTATGTTTATTTGAGTTCTCTTTTGTTCCAAGTAATGCATCTAATCATGTTATAAGAGATTAAGCATGTTTAGTTGAGTAAAAAGTTTGGAAACAATCTTGTGATTGAGTTTTGATTGCTGTTTAGTTTGTTTGAAAAGATAGACGAAACCCTAGAATTTGGTTGTAGAAATTTAATTGAATTCGTGAATAGATCACTACTAAAAACTGTGTCTTTTTAATCACCATCTAGTTGGATTGTTGGTTGATAGGTGGAATCTAGTCGCTTTGCTGTGTTTTCCTTTAATTATTTTAATCGAATCGTTTAGATTAAGTTTAGTTTAAGTTCTAGTTTTATAAACCCTAATTTCCTGCTGTTTTCCTGCACTTTTCTGCTTCAGTTCGTAGTTAGACGCTCGTCCGCAATAGCAGACGCCCGTCCATTAGGTTTAGTTTTCAGACGCTCGTTCACTTTAGTGAACGTTTGTCCGTCTTTTTGTTTTCTTATTTTCTGCTTGTTTTTATTTCCTGTTTTAGTTTTAATTCTTAGGTTTAAGTTTTAGTTAGTTTCAGCTTTAGTTTAGATAGATAATTGTGACATAGTCGATATAGATTTATATTTGAATCCGATAAACATTCCACTCCCTTAGGACGACCCGTAAACACCCTATACTACGATCCTTATACTTGGGGTGTTTCGGTTTATAAATTATAAAACTAGTTTTTACCGAACAACCTCACGTAACTGTTTCTCCAACATCGTCACTTTGTTGGATAACTTATTGTTTTCATCTTGCATCGACTGATCATAGCCGCCGACTTTCACCTCTTTCTCAGAACTGCTCCCCTTCTGACGCTCTTTCGGCTTAATAGAGTTCCATTGTCGGTTATTCTCGGCTATCGTTTCAATTGCAGCCAATGCAGTTTCTGGCTCCAAACTCATAAAATCTCCTCCACTCACTGAATTCAACGTTCTTCTGGACTCTTTATCTGCGCCTCGGTAAAATATATGCATTTCATTCTGTTGGTCCCTTGGAAAGGCTTACACAAGTTTAGAGGGGGGGGGTGAATAAACTTGTCACCAAAAACTAATCCTGAAATGGAAAAGTCCCAGAAGGCGAGTTTCTTCTGAAACTCAAAGCGATCTTCGATTTGCTCTGTCCCCTTTAACTTGTGCGGAGTTCAGTTAGCTCAACTGAATATAAGTTATTACTGACTTATATTTAGTCTCGTTAACTGGCAGCGGATATAAAATTAGCCTTTAACAACTAGTAACTATAATTTCAATATGAAAACCATTATAAGAAAATAAATGAATGCATAAAGTAAATAGACAAGAATTATAGAGGTTCCAGGTGGTGTAATCTCAGACGTCCCTCTCTTCCCCTGTGATGATGGAGGAAAATTCCACTAGAACTTCTTTGAGATGGCCCGATTACAAAAAGTTCTAAATCGATAGTCCTTGGCTAATCCCTAGCTTCACTATCTAAACACTTGTAGAACAGGTAGGATTCTTTGCTCTTCAATTGTTTGAACCATCGGTCCTTGGAGGGTAGAATTGCCTCTTCACCACTCATCACAAAACACATCTTTCCCGATCGCACTCAACTATCCTTCACACCTTCTTGGTGTTTCACGATCTAAACCTTTGATAAGATCAAAGTTGAGACTTTGAATCAATGACTATGATTCAAGCGTGATTTGAGCTTTTCTTACGGATAATTGATTTAAGCACGGCTCTGTATTTCTTCAAATGTTAGATCTTGAAATGCTGAATATGCTTGAACACTTTGAAGAAATTTTCTTGATCTTGCAATTAAGTATTTAGCAGGTATTCTTTTGAATTTGGCTTTCCCCCTTAATTTGATCTTTCTTGACTAAATGGATTTCTTGCTTGTTATCATATGACCTGCATGCCCTTTGATGTTGTAAGGGTAATCTATTTATAGGGGTTCATTCAATCATTCATCCTGCTTTGTAATGGCTATATTTTCTGACTGTTTTTGCTGTGTCAGTGATTCATCCAATGAAATTTCTTTCTTTACAACGTTGGATTGTACTTTCAGTTTGTTGGATGACTAACTTGTAAAACTGAGTTTCCTTATCAGTTTTATGCTGAGTTTATTACTTGTCAGTTTCCTTACTGACTTGGAGCATTAACTGAGATTTTATTCTTCTTCAAATATCAGTACTCCAGTTTTCATCTGATTATAATTGACTTAATCAGAGTACACCATGATATATTTATCATCTAAGAATTCATTGTCCTTATGATTCTTAGGTCTTCATACAAGATCCATAAAGTCAGTTCAGGTCACCACAATCTTGCCTGAAGTCCAGCTTTATAGTCTCGACTTTAATCTTCACAACTGAGTTTGTCCCCTCAGTTCTTCATTCTTCAATAACTGAGTCTGTGTCCCTCAGTTCTTCATTCTTCAAGATAAGCCAACCGAGTCTGTAACTCTCAGCGAACTTACCTTCTTCAATCTTCTGTTGGTGTGCTTTATTGTCAGTTTCTCGTAGAGTCTCAGCCAGTCAAAGTATCAGTTTCTTCATTTCTCAGTTCCGGTCAAGAACTATTACAGTGCTTGTCTGATTCAACTTATACAAATATCAGACTTTAATAAATCCTATACATTGGTATCTAGACTTCTTTTTGCTTTGCACTATAACAGCTAGTTATGACACTTCATCAATGGGTTAAGATCAATTAATAAACTAAGTGATGAATCATCATCAAAACATAAATTTTATTTCCAACAATTTCCCCTTTTTTGATGATGTCAATACCCTCCTTAAAAGCAATGCAAAAAGATAAAAGATAAAACATTGTAAGTAACACCATGAACTGAGAAACTGAAACTTTATTTGATAGCTGAGTTACAAGGTTAGAATACAACATAAGTAAAACGACTGAATTTAATGTCCTGGTTGATTATCATAGTTCTCTGCAACAATTCTCATTTCCTCATTCGTGGCCGAATGTTCAATTCCATGAATGCTTGCCCAAATGTTCCAAGACTGAGACAAATTGTTTTTCTTGAAAAATTTACTTTTGAATAGAGTTGCAAATGTGAAGACTGATGTCCTTAGTCTTTCATTGGTGGCTGTTCTCAGAAGAGTTTGAATAAATTCAGGTTCAGCCTTTTCAACTTTCTGTGAAACTTTATCTATAGTACCATCTGCTTCCCATTTCTTCAGTTTATTCCAATAGTACACAAGTATCTTTTGCATGTGTAGAAATGTTTCGAGAGATTCTTCTTTTGATACTCCTTCTTTCTCTGGTAAGTCCTTTCTTGAGATTCGGAAGATTTTAAGTCCTTTCTTGAGATTCGGAAGATTCACAGTATCCAGTCAAGAAAGGAGTTCATCTTGACTGGCTTCTAAAGATTTTAAAACTTTACCGAATAAGCTCATGTCATCCTTTTGAATTCTGAGTATCTCATTGTGATAATATCTGATGAGATCAATTTGAGTAGGAACATCTTGTGAACTCCTTTCTTGTTGTTCCTTTGACTTGCTTGTTCCACCATCTGGTAGATTTTGCTTTAGAGGTGAAAGAACGATTTCCTTCAATTTCTCTCTACATTCAGCTGATTGTCTTCCTTCTTCCGACTGTTTCTCAGCTTCCTCCAGTCTTGATGAATCAATAACTTTTGCTGGTGACAAATGTACTTCCAGTTCATCATCTGATTCTTCTCCAGGTATGTCTGCCAATGTTCTTGCTATTTCAAGTGTGGATTTATCAGTGGGAGACTGGTAAACTTCTTGTACTTCCTTGTCCGACTGGGTTTCAGATAAGTTTTCAGAACTTGAGCTTTCACTGCTTCCACCAGAACTACTTGAGTCTTCATCAGTATTTCGTTCTGTTGCAGTTTCCTTTTCTTGTATAGAGGCAAGAATCCCTTTTTGTAGGTCAGGATCTTCCTCAAAATCATCATCATTTTCCTTAGAGCTTCTACCGGCTATGGCTTCCTTCCAATAGCTGTTTCTGATTAACGCATACCCTTGATTTAGGAATTCTTCGGTATTGATTATCTCGATTAAGCTTGTGATGTTGTATAGATCGAATACCCATTTCTCAATGATCTCCATTTCTGCACGCCGACTTCTCTGATCATTTATGGAACTGAACTTCCAGGTTCTGTATCTTTGCAATCGTTCATAATCAGCTTTCAATAGTTCTGTATGAGCAGATGGAGGTTTGAATGGTGTGAGGGTATCTTCGGAATCCCTTGTGATCTCATGATCTTCTCCTTGAGTAGGAATTTCAATTTGCATGGGATCATCAGTTTGCATAAGATTTGTTCTCTTTGGTTTTCCTTCCTTCAGAGAGAGTGTGACAAGCGATGTTCCTTTTTCAATCTCGTGTTTGAGATTATCGGCTCAATTTGTAAAACTTTTTCACTTGCTTCTTCTTCAATGGCTTGTTTTGCACTTGGCTCAGGTTCCAATTCAACAATTGGAACTTCTTCCATTGTGTGCCCAGTGGGTTCAGCTTCTTGAACTTGTTCATCCAATGGAATAAACTTGGTTGATTCTGTTGTTGCTTCAGCTTCCTTTTCTTCAGTTTGAGGAGCTGTAAATTCTTTGGCAGTTTCCTCTTGTTCCAAGCTGGGTACTGATTTTTGAGGAGTAGCTCTAGACTTTGAAAGCAACATGAGCATGTTCAATGTTGTTTCATCAATTAGTCTTTCATCACTATCTGATTCTCCATTATCGGGATCAGTTCTCAAAGTCTTTCTCTCGAGTTCTGACTTTCTTCATGAGTCGGTTTCAATGATCATGTCTTTGTTGATATCTTCAGTTTCTTTCATTATTTCCATTCCTTGTACAGCTTCCTCTTGAATTGGTAAGATCTCAGCTACTGAAGTTGAAATGGATTTGGTGAGATTAATTTCAGTTTGCACTTCTGGTGCTGAACTGTCAGCAACTTCAGTTCTAGCTTCTTGAGTTGATGACATTTCCAATGGTTTCTCAGTTACGCCTTTTCCAGTTTCTTCCAACTGCTTTCTTCTTTTCTTCAAGTCTTCAATTTGTGCTAACACTTCATCTCCAGTTGTAGGTGCTTTTGATTTCCTGCTTCTCTTCTTTTTGAGTTCAGTCTCAGCTTTCTCAGCTTTCCTTTTCCTTGGCTTTTCTTCCTTAATATCAATCTTTCCATCAGCAACAGGTGTTTCTTTCCTCTTAGCAACTCCAAAATGATCGAGTATCCTTTGGACTACTAATGCTAAAGTTTTCTTGTGGTAAAATCTTCCTGTCCTCACGTCGGTCTTCTTTTTGGGTACATCAATTGATTGTGCTATCAA
Organism: Gentiana macrophylla; assembly: GCA_026214975.1. Classification (NCBI taxonomy): domain Eukaryota; kingdom Viridiplantae; phylum Streptophyta; class Magnoliopsida; order Gentianales; family Gentianaceae; genus Gentiana; species Gentiana macrophylla. Next base: position 85,284,774 of record CM047809.1, on the reverse strand, counting down.
TTGATCAAATAGATACCTTGCCCAATTGAAATCCTTTTCAAACCAGATTATGTAAAGCAAATCAAGTTTTGCTCCAGATAAATTGCTGAAGTTTCCAGCATTCCCAATTATGCAATTTGCCAGCAACTTCGAGAGAAAATTAAACTCTGGCTTGAGTAGGCTTGTGCTCCCTGTCTGTAAGACAGTAGATTCACCATCAATTGCTATATCTTTCCATAACTTCTCTTTTTGTTCTTTAGTCAACTTAATGGCTGCTGATCCTCCGGATTTGTCAAACCCAAAGATTTCTACAATTAATTCTTCAGTGACTTTGATTTCTTTATTACTGACAGTGGTGATGAAGGTCTGTGTGTCTTCTCCTTCCACAACTGTTCTTCCAAATTGATAGAAGTCTCCGATACTTTCTAAACAAACACTTTTTAGGTCGATGTTGAAGACTGCTTCCAATCCTTTAATTTTTCGAATTTTTGTCGTGATAGAATTAACTAGAGTTTGATCAACATATTTAGCAATATATTGATCAAGAGAAACGATCATTCCGGGTTCAACACGAGTGAAGGTCATTTTTCTGGATTTGATTGAGGATTTGAAAATTTGAAATTCAGAGAGTAGATTCAGAAATTAAGCGTAAAGAATTTATATAAAAGAAAATTCTGGATATTTATAATTTGGAGTGGGGGTAGTTAAGAATTGAGTGGGACTTAAAACGTCCTGTCATAAATGTGTTGAGATCGCGAAAAAGTGGATGGGTGGAAATTATGAACGGTTTAGATTGAGAAGGACCACGTCTTTTCTTGATAACCGTAGCTAGATAAAAGTGAATAAAGAAGGTACGATGTGTTGACAGCTGTATATTTTCAGTTTTTGTCCTCATGCTGAATTCAAAAACTTGGTTGTGAAAACAACTCAGTTTTGTGAATTACATTTTTCAGTTCTCAGCTGGTTGTGTTTTTCCTGCAAAACAAAGTGAGAAATTTTTGGTACCCATATCTTTTTGGGTCCTAACTGATTAGCTCGTGATGATACAACTTTGTACTTTCTTGATATTTTGGTGTGTGAAGTCGGTTTTCACAAACTTTTCTGTTTTGTCATAATGATTTTGAATTTGTTTTGATTGTGAAACCGATGTGATGGTCTATTCCAATCTTCATCTGTGGGAAATAATCTTCCTTTCCCTCTGATCCTTGAATGATCTTTATCCTTAGATGGATATGACTTGAAGATTTTTCTTACTGATATTGGATCAGTTTTTCTGTTTTCAGCCTTCTGAGTTTTTCTGTAAAATCTGCTGGTTTGGTGAATTTTACTAAAGATTTTTCATTTTAGCAACTTGTGCATTTGGTCAGGCTTTGAGTGTCTGTCAGTTCTAATAACTTTATCAGTTTTCTGAGTTTTTGACGGTTGAGAAGTTACAAATTTTATTGCAACTGATCTTGGTCTTAACTTAGAATTATACTGATTGTCAAATCCTAAACCAGATCTGTCTCCAAATGGTTTTCTGGTTTGAATTGAACTTTGGAGATTGGATCAATCGATGGTTCACACGATGTCTACAACGTTTGTTGATTTATCGTTGGTCCAATCCCTTTGGTTCCATTATTAGTCTTGATTAGGTTGATTTCAGCATTCAATCTTGAAATTTCAGTTTTCAATAACTTTTTCTCCTTTTTGACATTCTCATAATTCTTTTGCATTCTCTCTAATATCTTTATGAGTATGTCCAAGGTTTCATTGAAATCTTCATTTCTTTGATTGTTCAGGATAGTGTGAGATTTAGATGTGGATGCACTTACCTCCTGATGTTTGATAGATAAACATGGTGTTGAGGAATCATCACTGATCAGAACTTGTTTCCCTTTATCAATAGCATTCGCCTTTGTAGCTCCTAGCAATATGATTTCTTCGTCGCTTTCTCCTCCATGGCTTGTAGGTAGAGTTTCATCAATATTCATTACTTTTATACTAGATGAATCTCTGTTTAGCTTTTCTACTATAAAATCAGCCACCCGTATTAATTCTCTTTCTGCTTCTTCTGAAAGATCACTTAAGGATGGAAATCCTCTGGATTCATCTTTAATATTCGCATTAAGCTCAATATCTTCATCATAACTGAAATGAGGTTCCGGATTTGTGTGAGAGCTTGTAGTACTGAATCTTTCAAATACTTGATCTTGGAAATCATAGACAACATTCTGCAAGTAGTCAGTCAGGGGGTTATTTAGCCAATTTCTAATTCTAGATGTGTCCATTGTAATGAAGTACATTAAGGATTTTCAACAACTAGTTTAAAAAGTATTCTTGGATCTTCTATCAAATGAAAGAACTGCTCCGATACCAATTGTTGGTCCCTTGGAAAGGCTTACACAAGTTTAGAGGGGGGTGAATAAACTTGTCACCAAAAACTAATCTGAATCGAAAAGTCCTGTGAAGTTTCTTCTGAAACTCAAAGCGATCTTCGATTTGCTCTGTCCCTTTAACTTGTGCGGAGTTCAGTTAGCTCAACTGAATATAAGTTATTACTGACTTATATTTAGTCTCGTTAACTGGCAGCGGATATAAAATTAGCCTTTAACAACTAGTAACTATAATTTCAATATGAAAACCATTATAAGAAAATAAATGAATGCATAAAGTAAATAGACAAGAATTATAGAGGTTCCAGGTGGTGTAATCATATACGTCCTCTCTTCCCCTGTGATGCGGAGGAAAATTCCACTAGAACTTTTTTGAGATGGCCCAGTTACAAAAAGTTCTAAACTGATAGTCCTTGGCTAATCCCTAGCTTCACTATCTAAACACTTGTAGAACAGGTAGGATTGCTGCTCTTCAATTGTTTGAACCACTGGTCCTTGAAGGGTAGAATTGCCTCTTCACCAGCTCATCACAAACACAGTCTTCCTGACTGCACTCAACTGTCCTTCACACCTTCTTGGTGTTTCACAGTCTAAACCTTTGATAAGATCAAAGTTGAGACTTTGAATCAATGACTATGATTCAATTGTGATTTGAGCTTTTCTTCTGGATAATTGATTTAAGCACGGCTCAGTATTTCTTCAAATGTTAGATCTTGAATCTGCTTGAATATGCTTGAACACTTTGAAGAAATTTTCTTGATCTTGCAATTAAGTATTTAGCAGGTATTCTTTTGAATTTGGCTTTCCCCCTTAATTTGATCTTTCTTGACTAAATGGATTTCTTGCTTGTTATCATATGACATGCATGCCCTTTGATGTTGTGGGGGTAATCTATTTATAGGGGTTCATTCAATCATTCATCCTGCTTTGTAACGGCTATATTTTTTTGATCAAGCTCATTGTGGTCGTTGATTCATCCAATGAAATTTCTTTCTTTACAACGTTCGATTGTACTTTCAGTTTGTTGGATTACTAACTTGTAAAACTGAGTTTCCTTATCAGTTTTACTCTGAGTTTATTACTTGTCAGTTTCCTTACTGACTTGGAGCATTAACTGAGATTTTATTCTTCTTCAAATATCAGTACTCCAGTTTTCATCTGATTATAATTGACTTAATCAGAGTACACCATGATATATTTATCATCTAAGAATTCATTGTCCTTATGATTCTTAGGTCTTCATACAAGATCCATAAAGTCAGTTCAGGTCACTGATGAGCGAAAAATTCACCCACTAAAAAATACATTTATAAAGACTGCAATTCGTGGGTAAACTAACTCTCTGGCGGCGAGTAGCACGTGTCGATTGCTAGGATAGCTACAGAGGAGTACGAGGTCGTCCCAAGAGAAATGTGGTTGTGAGTACCAAAATGAACGTCGAACTTAGTCTAGGCGATCAAAGTTTTAGGTGGAGTTTTTATACTAATGCGAAAAATAAATTTTAACTAACGAGATTAACTAGGTGATTAAAAAGCATAGCCGAGCCATGATCCAATAGGTTATCTCCCCACAGGAAAAACTTGATAAGGAGTGTATTTTATCTGATTCAGTTCATATGACATTCACGGGTGTTAACTCTTTATTCTTGCGTTAAGATCTCGAAACAGCTCTCACTAACCCCCCACATTAGGCTTATTAACCCTCCTTTAGAGAGATAACTTACCTAACATGGTTGACCAAAATAAAATACCATTTGAAAAACCTCATAAAAGCATAGTCCTAACATGTCACTTAGGTTGTCAATCTAACGATTAAGGCTATGTTTTAATGACTTTAAAACATGTTTTGCACATCTCGTAAAAATAAGAATTTCACTTAGGCATAATCCGGATCATCACTTAGATTGTCAATCTAACAATCGGGACTATGATTAGTGATATCCATATCTCACATCTCACCATAAAATACATTTATAAGCTCGATGTAACTGTGAACAAAGTTGTCAATTTTTATTCAAAGTTATTAAAATGATCAAAACAAGTTTAAAACATGATTTTATCATAAAAACGTTAAATTAAGCACAACACAACTCCATCTCGTCTCCCAAGGGTTGATTTTACCCGTTTTCACATAATTCGGCTATGTTGAGTTTAACTACTCATATTAACGAAAATAACAATGAAAATAACAAAACGAAAGAAAACAAAACGAAAAAGATAACTACAGCTATATAGATATACGTATAGATATATATATAGATATAGATATATATAGTATACGTATATGTATATATATTTATACTAATTGCATAAAAGTAAAAGAAAGCAATAAAAAGCGGAAACGAAATTATATTAAAACTATAACTAGTCGGGTTATTACACCGACATTATAACGACATATATATTACATATAGGCCCCCCCAAGACAATTAAAAGAAAATAGACGGAAGAAATATGAGAAGAAGAGGAGAAGAGGGGCAACGATCTACTCTGCTGAAGCTCTCATATATATAGGCAATGAATCACAGCCGGACCAGGCCGGGTAAGAGCCGGACCGGTCCGGGTACCATTATTGCATATGACTCAGCATGATTCTCGAAGGATCGATTGATCAGATTTATGTAATTAAAACTTGTAAAATTCGTATCTTGAGTTGTAGGCCTCCAATAATTATGATTCAAACGTCAAAATTAAGCTCTCGGAAAATTCTTCAACTTTCATGAAGGACACTTCTTCAGAAAACGTCGTTTTGATGGGTCATTCCCATTACGTGTCGTTTGCGACATTTTCCTTAATACAAATCAATTAGCCACTTGACCACCATTTGAGTTGTAGAAGTCCGATTGACTTGATTCAAAATCCATTGGAAAGCTTTCTTGAAGATATACAACTTTCATGACGGATTCTTTTCAGAAAACGCCGTTTTGATGAGCCATTCGTATGTCGTGTCGTTTTGGGATTTTTACTATTACGAATCGATTAGCCACTTGGTCATAACTTGAGTTGTAGACCTCCAATTAACATGATTCAAAATGCGTTGGAAAGCTCTATCAAAGATCTACAACTTTCGTTAAGGCCACCTCTTCAGAAAATGCCGTTTTAATGGGCCATTGGTTCGTCGAAGATATAAATCGTTAGTGACACTACGAACCACAGTGATCCACTCGACCTTTTGCTCGTGGCGCGTCTTATATCCCTAAGAACACCTCTTTTAGGCCTCAAAGCGTAGCGTTCGGGATTTTGGTTAACCTATAATTCGCAATAAACCACCAAAATACCAAACGTAAATCCGACGACGACAAACCGGTTACTAAACCGGTACAAAAACTATAAAAACACGCTAAAAATACGATATTTTATATAATAGTCACGACTTATATATTTTTATGAAATTTAGGAATTAATGACTTTAATTGATATAAAAGTGCTCGAAATGATATCAAAAGTGGGTTGAAAAGTTATAAAAATAACGGTGAATTTTTCCGTTATCACAACCCTCCACTTAGCTTTTGGTCGTCCTCGAACAAAATAAGCGATAAAATAAAATGAATGAGGAAAAATTCATGAAGATAAGATATAAGGAACAACCAGATGATACAACCAATCGAATCATACCGACACGTTAACTTTAATATAAATGTATAACAGAGTGAGTGTGTGACAAGCCTTTTCAATTTCCACTATCCTCTCTTGAATAATTCAAGCAAACACACAAATATCCATTCAGACAGTCCTAATGACTTTCCTAGGTATAGGCAGTAACATTTCCACACAATGTCCTCCCGTGTACTTATTAGGATAATCTCTAAAGCATATCATTCAGTTTATACTGGGGATAGTCAGAAGATAACTTTTTTTTCTTTTTTTTTTCATTTTTTTTCATAGAATACTAACATATCCAAACTCATTGCCAAAATCGACTATCTTTCAAGCGTCATGAGGTGAGATCGAATACATTAATACCTATCTAACTCTTTTTTTTTTTTTTTTTTTTTTATGTGTAGCATATGCCCTCATTCCCAGCAATAGGATGTTTCGTGATAACACCCTAGCTGGACTATTATCATCAGGCAGCCGAGAGCTTGTAAACCTCATAGTGGTATAGGACGTTTCGTGATAACGCCCTACCGCACTCAAATCATTGGTAGCTACAACCGACATATATATAGTTTATCTTATTTTGACATTCTTTCTATCACATTCAAACCTTCAGATATTCACAGTACATGTTCAGAAGTTAGGTACTAAGTTACTGCTATCTCTAGGATAAACCACTAGGATACTGAATGGGTACAGTTTAAAATTTTTCGCTTCAATATCAAAGGCTTACGTGAAGGAATTCATGTTATACAAATAGATTTCGGTTAAAATACACTTGCGGTTCACATTGGTTATACATATCCAAATTGATCATTACATCTTTAAATTCATGAAATATATACCTTTATCTGATTATTTTAATCAACTCATTAATGCTCGAAAGATTATCAAAAACTAAGGGTTTTTACGATACAAAATAAACACTTAATGCCATTACTTAGACTAACCTCGACTCTACCCCCCACTTACAAACTTGCATTATCCTTAAAGCATAGTGAATGAGATAGAGAGGAAGACTTAACTTATAAACCTGGCAGAAAAGTGCTACCGAATCCCGTAACAGCCATGAGAAAGCACGTCCCGAACCCCTGTACCAAAACAACCAAAACAAAGCAAACACGGGACATAGTCCTCGTGCCAAAGTATGCAATAGGGATATGGGAATAATAAGATAATGGCCATGTCACGTCAGAAAATTCGATAGGCAATATAATAGCTTTAGATGGAAACATAACCATCACGGGTAAAGCACAGAACATCTAAGCATATATGTATCATAGAGAGTATCACATGAGCATTTATTATAGTCAAGTCAGCAATTCATATATTCATTTTTATTACACATAGTTTTATTAAGGCGGGAATACTCACCACTATACTACAACGACCAGAAATTTGAAACAGACTAGATCATAAAAATGAAATGTGTGAAAGAGTATAGAGTCTTTTATACCCGGATCCTCAAGGTTCAATAACCTAAGTCCAAGAAATGATACATTTGAATTTTTATCTTTTTTTCTCCATCGGGATTTTCGGATAACCACCTAATCATTCCCTCTTAATGAAATTCAAACATCCATCCACGAGACTTGGTTGTACTTTGTGTTCATCTTTCATACTGATTCTACATTTCATTAAGACTAGTCTTATCCAAATTATTATTATTATCGGGCCGCCTCCCGGTGGCGCTTTTGTTTAACGTCGTTGGCTCGACAGGTGACTCTATCTGAGACTCAATCAACCAAAATCCGAACTTAAGAAGATCAACGACTTAAGAAAAGTGATCAAAGCGAGAACCATCGAAATTAAATTGTCTAGAAGCGTACCTCGTTTGGTTCTCGATGCTACCTCCTCCCGCCAGAGAATCTTCTTTTATCGATTGTCGAACCATCTTCTTTGAAAATTACCATAAAGTTCATCCATTGGGAGTATATGAATCGAATCGCAGAAAAATTCATCCTCACAGAGTGGGACGAATGTAGTAATCCGGGACCGATATATTAACTATTACCAACTCTCCCAAAGTGGCTTTACTAAAGATGGCCAATCAATCTCTCGCTCCTCTAACTCTGTCATCTCCAAATCTTGCACTTTTTCTTTGCAAACCGAATTATCAACCTTATTCTCACCCCTGAACTTTTTCGGTGATAACATTTTCATCCCTAACCACCTCTATTGCACTTGTCTCTGCCTCTTTCACATACCTCACTAATTAAATCAATTCCCCCACCCTGTCTTGAAGATTTCTTATGGCGGAGTCAGTACTTACCTTGAACTCCTGCATGTCCAACGATCGCTCTTCCAAGATCGGTTCAATCGTTTCTAGTTGCTCTATTTGACCTGTCGGTGAATTCTTCTTGTGGCATGGGGAAAAGCGATCGTATTGACTTTGATTCATCGGAGGTGAGTAGTAGTCCTCTTGCCATTCCGCATAATCGATCAGGTGGTGAACAGTTGAAGCTATCAACGTCGCCGAGTATGAACACCGTAATCTTGATAAGCACCAGGGTTAGGACAACCCTCGTAATATTGTGGCTCATAACTCGAATAACCATAATTCTGGTCCTGGTATGCATTCGAGCACTGATAATCCCATGAACCTTGGTTATTCTCTTTGTTGATATTGAGGTGAGGCACGAATCGTTGTTGATAACATTGTTTAGGTGCCTGAGGTTGGTAGGAGTATTGTTGTTCAGGTGAGTAGTATTGATTGAAATATTGATCCATTTAAGCTCAATCTGCAAGATCTCAGAAAACAACAAGAAAACAATAAAATTTTTCTTTTTTTTTGTTTTTTTTTTCGTTTTTTTTTTAAACACACGATATTTAGACCCCTCAAAAAGTTATGGTAGCCGAAGGCCCTAATCCCCAGTTTTAGCCAGACTTACAAGATATCACCCTCCGAAGAAGCTAAGTACCAAAGTCGTATTCAAACCGAGTTCAGGACAATATCACTTCAGCATCCATAGCTCTTATCGACATCTAAATAAAACAAAGAAAATAAAAACCTAGGCCCAAGCCTTCGGTTCACTTACAAGATATCACAACAATATCACACATTTCCCCGGCAACGGCGCCAATTTTTTTGATGAGCGAAAAATTCACCCACTAAAAATACATTTATAAAGACTCATAATCGTGGGTAAACTAACTCTCTAACTGGCAAGAGTACGGGTCGATTGCTAGGATAGCTACATGAGTACGAGGTCGTCCCAAGAGAAATGTGGTTGTGAGTACCAAAATGAACGTCGAACTTAGTCTAGGCGATCAAAGTTTTAGGTGGAGTTTTTATACTAATGCGAAAAATAAATTTTAACTAACGAGATTAACTAGGTGATTAAAAAGCATAGCCGAGCCATGATCCAATAGGTTATCTCCCCACAGGAAAAACTTGATAAGGAGTGTGTTTTATCTGATTCAGTTCATATGACATTCACGGGTGTTAACTCTTTATTCTTGCGTTAAGATCTGAACAGCTCTCACTTAACCCCCACATTAGGCTTATTAACCCTCCCTTTAGAGAGATAACTTACCTAACATGGTTGACCAAAATAAAATACCGCTGAAAAACCTCATAAAAGCATAGTCCTAACATGTCACTTAGGTTGTCAATCTAACGATTAAGGCTATGTTTTAATGACTTTAAAACATGTTTTGCACATCTCGTAAAAATAAGAATTTCACTTAGGCATAATCCAGATCTGTCACTTAGATTGTCAATCTAACAATCAGGACTATGATTAGTGATATCCATATCTCACATCTCACCGCAAAATACATTTATAAGCTCGATGTAACTGTGAACAAAGTTGTCAATTTTTATTCAAAGTTATTAAAATGATCAAAACAAGTTTAAAACATGATTTTATCATAAAAACGTTAAATTAAGCACAACACAACTCCATCTCGTCTCCCAAGGGTTGATTTTACCCGTTTTCACATAATTCGGCTATGTTGAGTTTAACTACTCATATTAACGAAAATAACAATGAAAATAACAAAACGAAAGAAAACAAAACGAAAAAGATAACTACAGCTATATAGATATACGTATAGATATATATATAGATATATATATAGATATAGATATATATAGTATACGTATATGTATATATATTTATACTAATTGCATAAAAGTAAAAGAAAGCAATAAAAAGCGGAAACGAAATTATATTAAAACTATAACTAGTCGGGTTATTACACCGACATTATAACGACATATATATTACATATAGGCCCCCCCAAGACAATTAAAAGAAAATATAGACGGAAGAAAGATGAGAAGAAGAGGAGAAGAGGGGCAACGATCTACTCTGCTGAAGCTCTCATATATATAGGCAATGAATCACAGCCGGACCAGGCCGGGTAAGAGCCGGACCGGTCCGGGTACCATTATTGCATATGACTCAACATGATTCTCAAAGGATCGATTGATCAGATTTATGTAATTAAAACTTGTAAAATTCGTATCTTGAGTTGTAGGCCTCCAATAATTATGATTCAAACGTCAAAATTAAACTCTCGGAAAATTCTTCAACTTTCATGAAGGACACTTCTTCAGAAAACGTCGTTTTGATGGGCCATTCCCATTACGTGTCGTTTGCGACATTTTCCTTAATACAAATCAATTAGCCACTTGACCACCATTTGAGTTGTAGAAGTCTGATTGACTTGATTCAAAATCCATTGGAAAGATTTCTTGAAGATATACAACTTTCATGAAGGATTCTTTTTCAGAAAACGCCGTTTTGATGAGCCATTCAGATATGTCGTGTCGTTTTGGGATTTTTACTATTACGAATCGATTAGCCACTTGGTCATAACTTGAGTTGTAGACCTTCAATTAACATGATTCAAAATGCGTTGGAAAGCTCTATCAAAGATCTACAACTTTCATTAAGGCCACCTCTTCAGAAAATGCCGTTTTAATGGGCCATTGGTTCATCGAAGATATAAATCGTTAGTGACACTACTTAACCACCGATCCACTTGACCTTTTAAGCTTGTGGCACAGTCTTATATCCCTAAGAACACCTCTTTTAGGCCTCAAAACGCGTGTCGTTACTCGGGATTTTGGTTAACCTATAATTCTCGCAATAAACCACCAAAATACCAAACGAATCCGACACACGACAAACCGGTTACTAAACCGGTATAAAACTATAAAAACACGCTAAAAATACGATATTTTATATAATAGTCACGACTTATATATTTTTATGAAATTTAGGAATTAATGACTTTAATTGATATAAAAGTGCTCGAAATGATATCAAAAGTGGGTTGAAAAGTTATAAAAATAACGGTGAATTTTTCCGTTATCAGTCACCACAATCTTGCCTGAAGTCCAACTTTATAGTCTCGACTTTAATCTTCACAACTGAGTTTGTCCCCTCAGTTCTTCATTCTTCAATAACTGAGTCTGTGTCCCTCAGTTCTTCATTCTTCAAGATAAGCCAACCGAATCAGAACTCTCAAAGAAACTTACCTTCTTCAATCTTTCGTTGGTGTGCTTTATTGTCGTTTCTCGTAGAGTCTCGGCCGATCAAAGTATCAGTTTCTTCATTTCTCAGTTCCGGTCAAGAACTATTACAGTGCTTGTCTGATTCAACTTATACAAATATCAGACTTTAATAAATCCTATACATTGGTATCTAGACTTCTTTTTGCTTTGCACTATAACAGCTAGTTATGACACTTCATCAATGGGTTAAGATCAATTAATAAACTAAGTGATGAATCATCATCAAAACATAAATTTTATTTCCAACAAGTTTTGAGGATCAAGCGCTTACCGTTGTACTAAAACTAATTGGTGTTAGTAAAGGTGCTACTTTATTTCCTTATACCACACCTTCACAGCGCCATGGGTTGAACGCACATAGGCGGGCAGAGTGCTGTATACCCAACAGATTCCAAATTTCAAAACCATGTTGCGGACACTTCCTCAACATTGCCATGTATCGGTCTCAAGCCTCGTGCAACTCTTCAGAAGCCCACTTTTCAAAAGCCGAGATGTCTGCCATCATGTCCAAAGTTCGACCCGAAGGGAAGTACTTTGAAAGAAAAGTTCTCGTCACCTCATCCCAAGTATGTAATGAATCATGAGGTAAAGACTCGTACCACTCAATAGCATACTCCTTCAAGACATGTGGGAACAATATTAACCGAATCGCCTCCTCTGAAACTCCGTTAATCTTCGCTGTCTTGCACACCTGCATAAAGTGATTCAAGAATTTGTTCGGATCCTCCTCGGGTTTCCCTCGAAACTGAGCGATCTCATGTAGCAAATTCCAAACATGACATTTGATTTCCATGTTGTTGGACTGAATTGGTGGGATACGAATAGGAGCATGCCCTTCACCAACAACAGGTGCAGGATAATCCCTCAGTGTTCTGCCAGGGGATCTCACCATCCCTTGAATAATCAGGGGTCTAAATACCGGTGCCTGATAAGGCTATGCATTCTGAGCGGCTTGTTGCACCGGAACTTGTATCGGTTACGGAATCGGCACGTTAGGTTGTTGATACGGATTCTGATACTGCCCCATCATCGGATTCATAAGCATAAGATTATACTGAGCAGCCATCGGATTGCATTGATTCATCATTGGATTCATTTGAGCCATTTGCAACATCATTTGTTGGTATTGTTGCATGACTTAGTTTGGATCAACCTGAGGTACGGGCTGTTGAACAAAAGCATTCGGATTCAGATTCAACCAATGAACTTGAGGCTGTTGTTGAACATTCTGAGGTGGAGGCTCTCTCTGATTCTGTTCTTGCCTCGGAATTTGAATAGGCTCCCGAAGATGCAATCTAACTTCTCCCCCAACTAGAAGACTTGATTCACCATGCAGTTCGGTTGATTCGACTTCTTCAACATGATGTTCGTGTTGGTATCTCCCAATTGAAGAGCCTTGACTACCAGTTGTAGTCGTATCTATAGTCATCGAGGATTCAATTTCTGTATTAGATGATTCGGCTTGTTGAGCTGCTCGATGATCAATCGTCCTATTTCTCAAAGCCAATTATCGACGGAAGTAAAGTTTGATTTCCGGATTATATTCAACCAATTCCTCATTGCTACTATGGGGTCATACACTGCACACAAGGAAACAACAACAAACAATTAAAAGCAAAACGACCTCATCCTGAAGATTTAACCAACTTACAAGATATTAACTCTATTCCCCGGCAATGGTGCCAGAAAACTTGATGGCCGTTTATAGTATACCAACTTTGACCAGCAGAGTACCGAGTCGGTTGTAGTATAAAACTAGCAAGCAAGTTCTTAGTCCCACAGGGAATCTAGTTAAGTACCAAAGCTAGTGTCACCTCTAGTGTAGATCAACAAGATTTTTGGAAAGGTTATGAAACTATAACGAGCTATGTTTACAATGACTAACTTAAAACGGGAGTTTTAAGCGATTAAAAGCGATAGCCGAGCTATGATCCAATCATTTACTTACCAAACCCTAGCTAAGTCCGGAGGTATTCTTGATTCTCCTAAACGTCTCGATGCCAAACGTAGGGTGTCGTTTCCTATTTCTGAGAATAGACTGTATTTCAATAATCTATCCTCCTATGTTAGGTTCAACAGTCCGCTGACCGGATTTAACTGACCTAACACGGTCTATGGTCGATGAAACGCTCGACAAGTCGATATAAACCTCACACATGAAACCAAATCTGAACAACTCAGTCAGTTTTACAGGGTGATCCTAGAACCCCGGTTCCCGTACCCTCTCGCAAAATACATGTGTAAAGAGGACACGTGTAATACAATTATCAAATATCCAATCTAACAAATGTGGTTAAGCATAAGTTCTAGGACTACAAACACATCAAGAATAATCAAATCAAACATCAAGAACACCACATGGACAAGCTAGGATCCAGTTTCGATGATTATCGCATAACTCGGCTATAAGACGATTAGCTACTCATACTAACTATCAAAATACAAGATTTCATCATAAGACAAGAACAATCAAACAAAAGATAAAGATTAGAAATACCTACACAAGCTGAAAACTGGTAGAAATCCAAAAACGAGAAAACTGAATATATAACTGAAGAGAGTTTGAGAATGTGATAAATACAAGAGTAAACTTCAACTTAGTTTATTCATTGATATGAGAGGTGTATAAATAGATACAATTGAGAGAGACTAGCAAGCAAGCTTGGGCGGCCACTTGAGTATGTAGATGTGGGCGGCAAGCATGCAAAAGTAAAAGTAAAAGCTATGTCTATGACATAAAGTAAACTAGAGTTTGACATATTAATTGTTTATATGTATCACAATTAATATGTCTATGACATAAAGTAAACTAGAGTTTGACATATTAATTGCTTATATGTATGACAATTAATATGTCTTTTACAATTAAATAAAGTGTACAAAATACCCCCTGCATTTAACTCCTCGAGGTCGCTTTGGGGCACCTGTGAACTTGAACTTCAATCAATCAAGTAATCTTGTAATATTTCCTAATGCTGTAATATTTCCACACCCCCTCAAATTGGGGCCGTATATGTTGATGCAACCAAGTTTTGCTACTAAGTCTGCTGAACATAAGAGGTGGAATAGCCTTGGTAAGAATATCGGCATTCTAATCTCTTTGAGGAACACATACTGAGTTGAATAATCTTGGCATCAATCTTTTCCTTCGTAGTAATCACAATGTCCACATGCTTGGTTTTATCATGATGGATGGGATCTTCACCATGCATAAGGTTGAATTATTATCACAAGCAGAGTGTGATAGGTTGTTGAGGAGGTTCTTTGAACTTGATCGCCACCACTTTTTAGCCATAGAGCTTCACAAATGCCAAGTACAAGTGCCCCTGAGTTCATCTTCAAGATCGCTTCTTGACACAAGAGGTTGTTTCTTGCTTCTCCAAGTAAACTGTGTTCCCATACATATGAGCAATAGCCTGTGGTAGATCGTCTGTCAATGTGACATCTAGCCCAATCAGCATCAGTGTAGACCTTGATTGATCTATCGGTAGACTTGGTGAAGTGCAGGCCTTGGCCAGAGTGGACTTTAAATATCTCAAGATCCTATTCACAAGACATCAATGTTGCTCAGTCGGGCAGTGCATGAACTGACTGACCAGACTAACCCCATATGCAATATCAGGCCTTGTGTGAGAAAGGTAGTTGAGTTTACCTACAAGCCTTTGATATTGTTCTTTTCTGACAGCAATGTCACCATGCAGTAGGGTGTTACTAGGGTCTACTGGGGATACAAAGAGTTTGCATCCCAAAGATGCCGCTTTCTTCAAAGAGATCCAAGATATACTTTCTTTGAGAGACCTGAAATGCCTTTCTGCTTCTAGCTATTTCCATACCAAGAAAGTATTTTAGGAGCCCGGATCTTTAACTTGGAATACCTTTGCCAGTAGAGTCTTCAAATGTTGGACCTCGGTAGAGTCATCTCCGAAGAAGGATGATATCATCCACATATACAATAAGAATAGACCTTCTACGGTTGGTTGTCTTGATAAACATAGTGTGATCAGAGTTGCATTGATGATATCCAGCAGCTTTAACCACAGTGAGTGAGTTTTCCAAACCAGGCTCTAGGGATTGCTTTAGGCCATATTGAGATTTCCGAGTTTGCATACCTTGCCTTGAGTGTGGGGATTGACAAAACCAGAGGTACATTCATGTAGACTTCCTCAAGAAGGTCACCATTGAGAAAAGCATTTTTATATCCAATTGGTAAAGAGGCCAGTCAAGTTGGACAATAGAGAAATCAGACTACGACAGCGGTGTTAAGCTTTGCTCTTTGGTGCAAAAGTTTCTGTATAGTCAATGCCATAAGTTTGAGTGAACCCTCTAGCCACCAATCTGGCTTTATACTTGTCAATAGTACCATCAGCATTGTATTTTATGGTGAATAACCATCTACAATGATTGTCTTCTTCTTGCCTTTGGGGAGAGTTGTGAGGTCCCAAGTATGATTATCCAGGAGTGCAGTCATCTCTGTTTTAACAGCAGCCTTCCACTTATCATTTTGAAGGGCCTCCTGAATATTTTTAGGAATAGAGTGAGAGTCCAGGTCCTGTGTAAACATAGCAAATACAGGAGACAACTGGTCATAAGATAAATAAGTCTGAATAGAATGATCAGTGCATGATCTTTTCCCTTTCCTTAGAGCAATAGGTCTGTCATCAATGTCAGTAGGGTGCTGTGGTTCAGCAGTCTCTGAGTCAGTAGGGTGTTGAGGCTCAGCAGGCTCAGGTTCAGCAGGCTCTGGGTCAGTAGGGTGCTGAGGTCCAGCAGGCTCTGGGTCAGTAGGGTGCTGAGGTTCAGTCTGCTGAGTCTCAGTAGGTTGCTGAGGGTTAAGAGTTTGTTGAGGGAACGGATTTAGATCAATTTCAATTAGATGTCCATCAGTGACTGCTTCAGTAGACTTGCTGTAGTAGGGAGTCCTTTCAAAGAATTTTACATCCATAGAGTTGTAAAATTTCTTTTCGTGAGGTGAATAGCATTTGTAACCTTTCTGTGCCCTTAGCATACCCTAGGAAAATGCACTTGTGAGCTTTGGGATCAAGTTTGCTTCGTGTTGGGCATGGATATAAACAAACACAGTACAACCAAAGATTTTTGGAGGCAATTGGGCAATAAGATGAGGAGGGAGGAGTGTGTGGTCAACTGTGGTTTGGATAAGAGTCTTGAAACCTAACACTTTCTTCGGGAAGCTTTGTTGATTAAGTATGTGGCGATCAATATAGCTTCACCCCACATATATTTTGGAACATTTGTAGTGAACATGATTGATCGGCCATTTCCAAGAGTGTGCCTATTCTTTCTCTCAAAGAACCCCATTTTCTTTGAGGTGTCTCAACACAACTACTTGATATGGACAATTCCCTTATTCATCAAGAAATTACCGAGATTAGACTCATAATATTCAAGAGCATTGTCGGTCTTCAAAATTTTAATCTTAATGTCAAACCGAGTAGAGACCATGTTGTAAAACTCTTGAAAGATGGATCCAACTTGATTTATCCTTCATTAAAAATAACCAAGTGATTCTGGTGTGGTCATCTATGAAGGTTACAAACCACCTCTTACCTGTTATACTTTTCACTCTTGAGGGTCCCCATACATCACTGTGAATTAAGGTGAAAGGTGTGGATGGGAAGTGAGGTAATTTAGTATACACAGATTTGGTGAGTTTGGCAAATTGACAAATATCACATTGAAGATCATTAAGATTACATCCTTTAAACAATTCTGGAATTAAAGACTTTAAATAACCAAAACTTGGATGTCCTAGTCTATAATGCCATAACATGATATTGTCTAGGTTTTGAGTGCAGGCTGTTGAGGCAGATTCAGCTCTTGATCTTTGTCTTCAGCAGGCAGGTTGATCACTGCTTGATCTGAAAGCGTGGTTTAGCTTGACCAATCACTTCTGTGAAGAAAGATCCTGGAATATGCACTGATCCTTATCAAAAACAACAGTCCAATTCAGATCTTTAGTGAGTTTACTGACAGATATAAGGTTACAATCTAACTTTGGAACAAATAAGACCCCTTGTAGATATATCTGATTAGTAAGTTTAACCTTCCCAACACCTTTTGCATAAGAAACAGAACCATCAGCAGTTTTAATTCTGTGAATTTGGGTGCATGGCATATAGTGGGTAATGAGGTTTTTATTACCAGTCATGTGGGAAGAAGCCCCAGAATCAACAATCCAAGTCTCATTACTAAGAGGTGAGCGGAATATACCTGTTTTAGCATGAGTGGCCATTTCAGTAGAGGAGCTACCTTCCTGATGCTGAGCAATAAAGGCTTTAAAGGCAGCAAACTGAGCATTGGATGGTGTCATTCTCCTAAATCACCGACAAGTCCGCGCTTTGATTTTCCCTGGTTGGTTTTGAGGTTTTAGAGGGATTAGGCTTGCCATGAAGCTTCCAGCAATTGTCCTTGGTGTGATTTGTGCATTTGCAGTGATCACAGAACAACCTTCCAGTTTTTCTCAAGAGAGCTTCTCAGTAAGTCCCAAGAACTCTCAAGCTGACCTTCCCGACATTGTGACAGGCGGTACCTTGATAGGGTTATCGGCAGGGTGTTCGTGAGCATGACTTTCCTCTCTGCTTTCTTCATGTTTGACCTCAAAGCAAACATGGATTTGAGATTTGGGAGAGGTTTTGTGGCAAGAATTCTCCTCTAACATCATCAAGAGTAGGGTTCGATCCAAGTGAGGAACTTGAAGACTCTTTTCTTTCTATGATGTCCTTATATAGAGGCAAGCATCCTTAACATCATTCCAGGGTGAGTTTCCAACATATCTAGGTGTTGCCATGCCTTAGATAGTTGATTGAAATATTGAGTTCTGAGACATATCTCTCTTGTCTGCAGCTTTGAATCTGAGCTTGAGTTCATAGACTTGGATGTATTGTCCTTTTTGAGTAAAGGTCTCGGCATTATCCTGCATTTCCTTAGCAAGCGATTGTCATACATCATGAAGTTCTCATCGATCTCTTTTGTCATAGACCTCGTGAGGATGGTCATGACTTGGTTATTTTCTCGTGTCCCATGCTTCAAACTTGGGGTCGGGCCGCAGAGCGGAGTTTGGAACGCAGACAGATATCCCATCTTGCCCTGGCCGGAGATATACATTTTCATAGACCTTGACCATAGCAAGTAATTGTTACCATCAAGTTTATGATTTGTAAAGAAGAGTGTTCGATTATCCCATCTGAGGCAATTGTGAGTCTCTCGAGGAAGATGAAACTTCGAGATAATGTTGACATTTTACGAAAAGGAACCGAGTTTTGCAATGGATTTTAGAACTCGAGAAGGCTCGATACCATGAAGAGAGTTTGAGAATGTGATAAACACAAGAGTAAACTTCAACTTAGTTTATTCATTGATATGAGAGGTGTATAAATAGATACAATTGAGAGAGACTAGCAAGCAAGCTTGGCGCGGCCACTGAGTATGTAGATGTGGGCGGCAAGCATGCAAAAGTAAAAGTAAAAGCTATGTCTATGACATAAAGTAAACTAGAGTTTGACATATTAATTGTTTATATGTATCACAATTAATAATATGTCTATGACATAAAGTAAACTAGAGTTTGACATATTAATTGTTTATATGTATCACAATTAATATGTCTTTTACAATTAAATAAAGTGTACAAAATATCCTGTCACGAACTCCCCGAAATTGCTTTGGGGCACCTCTTTGAACTTCATCTCTTTGAAGTAATCTTTGTAATATTTCCACAATAACTATGAAATCCAAGATGATCCAAGTGTTTGTTACAAAAGATTAAACTAAGAAAGCCTAAAATCTAATCTATGGTGTATTTGGAAGAGATAATCGCCAGAAAATGTTGTGTAAAGTGATATATATCTAACTTCCACTCAAAATTGAGTTTTTATAGTGTTAGGCAGAAATTGATGCTAGGCGTGCGCCTAGGAAAGGTCAGGCGCATGCCTAGAAAGCATTCAAAATATCTCAGCCTGTAGAGCAACTGCTAGGCATGCGCCTAGCTCTTGAGAAACATGGACTGAAACATTGGCATGGTTTTCCCCCCCAGGCGTGCGCCTATGATATGCCAGTCGCACGCCTGGCATGTCTTAGCCCCTACTTGAGCTTCCAAGCATCCCAAAGCTCCGTATCACATTTTCCAGGCATTCTCGAACTCCTAGTTCCTGAAAAACATCAAAACACATACCAAACGTTATCCCTACGGGACACTAGGGTAACCGAGAATGAAAGAAAAATGCCAAAAAAGACCGGGATACCCGGATTACACATCCGAATCTCGGGAAAAGAAAATGGTGTATAAAGCATAAAAACTAGCCAAATACTCCCGGAATTGTACAAAACGAGTCATTACGGGATACAAAATCAGTAGAAAAATATAGTCGAGTTGACTCTCATCAGGGATCGAACTTGGTCTGCCGGATGAGCAAGTCCTTGTATGGCTTGAAACAGGCAACGCGGTGCTGGTTTGCAAAGCTCGCTTCTTCTTTGCGTGAGTATGGTTTCCATCATTCTACTCCGATTATTCATTATTTACCTTGCATCGCGGCGAGATTCAGCTCAATATGCTCGTGTATGTGGATGATATGATTATTGCTGGCAATGATAAGGTTGCGATGATGATTTTTAAAGAGCATTTGGGTAAATGCTTTAAGAAGAAGGACATCGGTGTTTTAAAATAATTTCTCGAGATCGAGGTGGTG
Source organism: Gentiana macrophylla (assembly GCA_026214975.1). Classification (NCBI taxonomy): domain Eukaryota; kingdom Viridiplantae; phylum Streptophyta; class Magnoliopsida; order Gentianales; family Gentianaceae; genus Gentiana; species Gentiana macrophylla. The sequence goes on along the minus strand of CM047809.1, from coordinate 85,264,595 downwards.
TGGAACAAGGACGGGATTTTCTTGAACCAGCGGAAGTATGCTCTTGACATTATTCATGAGGCCGGTTTACTTGGGAGCAACCCGCGGATTTTCCTATTGAGCAGAATCACAAGTTAGCCCTTGCTACAGGTGATTTATTGAGTGATCCAGGGCCCTATCGTCGGTTGATTGGACGACTTATTTATCTTGGGGTCACTTGCCTTGATTTGGCGTATTCTTTGCATGTGTTGTCTCGGTTTATGCAGGCACCTCAGGTTGACCATTGGGAGACGTCCTTACTTCACGTTCGGTATTTAAAGAAACATCCGGGTCAAGGAATTTTGTTGCGCTCTGATAGTTCTCTTATCTTTGAAAGTTGGTGCGATTCTGATTGGGCGAGTTGCCCGCTTACTCGACGTTTAATGAGCGCTTGGTTTGTGTTTCTTGGTCTTTCGCCGATATCTTGGAAGTCCAAGAAACAAACCAATGTGTCCCGGCTCTTCGGCCGAGGCAGAATATCGATCTATGGTTTCTATTACGTGTGAATTGAAGTGGTTGAAACAATTACTTGCTGATGTTGGTGTTCGGCATCCCCCTGGAATATGACTCTTTTTGTGATAGCCAATCGGCGTTATATCTCGCACAAAACCCGGCATTTCACGAACGCACGAAGCACATCGAGGCAGACTGTCACTTCGTGCGGGATGTGATCACAGATGGATTGATTATTCCTTCGTATGTTCCTACGAAGCATCAGTTGGCAGATATTTTTGCGAAGGCGTTGGGTCGTCAAAAGTTTCAGTTTGAGTTTTTGTTGCGCAAGTTGGGCGTTCGAGATCTTCACGCTCTCATTTGAGGGGGAGTATTACAGCTATTATGTGATATATTCTGATAATTATTGTTTTTAATTAGTAAAGGTAGTTTGGTAATTGTGTATAGGATTGGAAGCCCTGATATTGACTATATATATTGTACCATGTGATTGATGAATGAGATATACGAAATACGATTTCCGATATTCTTTTCAGTAGACATTATTGGAACAATAGTTACAAGTTATTTTGTATTCTATCTTTGTAGTATAAATACCACTTATGAAGAAGTGAAAATGATTTATTGTAATAGAGTTAGTAGTGACGAAGAGAAAAGTGAATGAAAGTTTTCTTTATTGTTTTCTCTTTCTTTGCTTTGTATTTTCTTCTACACCAATTATTTTATAAAATGAGGAAGATTTTTTTTTAGAAAGATCCATGAAGATTTCAATCTCCTATACTTATTTTACTTAAAAATCTTTTTCAAAAAAACGTCAAATTTTCTACTTAACTAATTATATTTTGAGTAGTGATATATTCACTACATTTTTCACGACAACATTATATACAACACAATCATCACCACACTTTTTTTTACGACCCATCACTATAAATAATATAGCACTTTAATCAATGGGATTGGAGTAAATAGTAGAAAATGCACTACACAAATGTATAATGCACATACCATTTCCCTTATATTTTGTTTTTGTTGACTAAATCTCTCTTTATTTTTTTCACAACATATATAAATCTATTTACATTGATGTGATCTACAACTTTTGGTTTTTTGTTTTTATGTGACCTACAACTTAAGACACTGTTTTACGGGAAATTCTTGTGTGCTCGTTCTATATTCACTGAAGTGATATTTAAGCTCATCAGAACCACACAGTTTATATTCAGTTTAAAAATTGATGGTCAATAATCAATCACATCATCCCTCTCCACCAATCCCTAGTGCACACAAGAATTTTCCTTATTTTACGGGAAGTTATTGTGTTGTGTCTCCACACTGTGGTGAGACAGGCAGATATCACCATGCATCTGCACCCATATGATTTTAGTTTGTATTTAAAGCGCAGTAGTAGTTACGATCGTTTCACCCGTCACTTCATCTCAAATTCCTTCACCACACAATAACTTCCCCTGTTTTACATGTTCAACTATTAACATTCCATTAGCCACGTGGTCCAAAAACCGACTCCTCTTGTCTTGATTGGTCAAATTCAAGCTAGTGGCCTGTTCCTTTGTTTTCTTACGGAGGAATCCCAAAGACAAATCAATATACGCAAATAATAAAGAACCAAAACACAATATTATTGAATGTGGAAAAACAAAAACAAAGAAACTGGCCTGTTTTTTTTTAAATTCTTAGAAGTTAAATCTCGATAAATGTATATATCAGGATCATAAATTTATCGAACAATATTTTAAGTCTTTTTGTCCAAATCAAAATTGATGAAAATTATTCATTTAACAAGATTATTCATTAAAATAAGAACAAATGGCTTGTTGGACGTTTCTGATTTCCCTATTTCCATGCCTGCAACATATAAAAGCAAAAGGTTATTATAATCCCAGGCTGCCTTCACATGCATTCTTACTTTCCATAATCTTTTGGAAACAATGACAAAGCTCATTGGATGTTGATTTATCATATCTTTCTCTTTCACTTTCTCTCACACACTTTTACACACACTCATGTTTCTCTGGTTCTTAAGAATTCCCCCCCACTAGATATGATATGATATGTTCTTGAAACAACAAAATTCCACCACCACTGGATATTAACACCTTCCTCCTCCTACTTTTGATCTGTCCTCCCTTTCTACACAAACCCAAAAAAAACCCAAAATTTTCTTTTTGTGTGTGCTGAGAGATTTGCATGTTTTGCTAGCTCTATCCATCCCTTTTAAATGGAAGCAGGAAAACAACCATTCCAAGAAGAAAATAATAATAGCAATGAAAAAAGGAATCAGAACAAAATAAAGAAGCAAGAAATTCAATCCGCCATTGCCAAAGCTGTGGAGCTCAGAGCTCTTCATGCTGCCCTGATGCAGCAGGCTAATTCCAATAATAGCCCTAATGCCCATCTCAGATTCTCTTCTGTACTACAATCTCCTAGTGCTCGTCACAATCCCCAATTCTCAGCTCAAGATTACCCTGTCTTCACTCCTGTAAGTTAGCTAAATAACTTTTATATTGCTTTATTTAATTTTATTTATTGTATATGAATTAGGGTGTTTCTTGGGAAAAATGATTGTTTTACTGAGTATTTATTGCAAATTACATTATTGGCAGAGCTATGAAGATGAAGCAGTGCATAAATTTGGAATAGAAGATGGAAATTATAATGAAAATGGAATAGTAAGTGGGATACATGGTGGGGGGGAAGAATCAAGAAAAGCAAATGCATCTTCAAGGAAAGGATTTCCTTGTGATTCTGTACTTAATCTTCAAGCAGTAGCAGAAGAAGATGATCAAAGATCATTCACAAGTTCTTATGCAAATGCAAACCACCCTGCTTTGTTAAGTGCATCATCGCCTGGACCTGATTTCTGCAAATCTAAGAGGAATAGTTTAAGTGAATTTCGATCAGTATCATCATATTCATACAACAACAATAAATGCAATAATCCCGCGTCTACTTGTAAGAATCTTGTTGTACCATTGACAGATTTACATTCTTCTTCTGTCCATTCCCAGCCTAAAAGTAAAAGCCATGGAAAGATGAGTCTTTTGCGGTTTTTACCTAGGTTGAATAAGAAAAAAAACAAGCATTCGAATTCGTCTGATAATCGCACTGACCCTGATAACGATGATGATGTTTCTCAAAGTTTTAAGGTGTTTTTATCCATTGAGGCATTGAAAAAAGAGCTTTTGGAAGCCAATGAGAAAAGGGACACGGCCTTAACACAAGTTGCGGAGATGAGAACCTCCATAGGGGAACTGAGTCAGAAACTGGAGTATTTGGAGAAGTACTGTGAGGACTTAAAGAAGGCCTTAAAGTTAGCAGCAAAAACGCCGCAAATGGTCAAAAAGTCGGCCAAAGAGCCAAAGATTGATGATGAGAAAGGAGGAATATTGCCAGTTAATGAGGAAGTAATGATTGAGGGATTCATACAGATGGTTTCAGAGACAAGATTATCAGTGAAACAATTCTGCAAGACTCTCGTGGACCAAATCGATGAAACCGACACTTCATTAACCGATAGCTTGAATTTCTTGCTTCTACCATATAAGATATCATTGCACAAAAAGTTCTCAAAAACTGTTTTTTACCATTTAGAAGCCATCATCAACCAATCCCTCTACAAAGACTTCGAAAATTGCATGTTTCAAAGCAATGGCACACCAAAGTTCTTGGATCCGCAGCAAGACCGCGAATTCCAGTTTTCATCTTTTGTTGCTTTAAGAAATCTAAGTTGGAATGAAGTGTTGACCAAAGGGACAAAATACTACAGTGAAGATTTGAGCAAGTTTTGTGATCAGAAGATGAGTTTAATCATTGCTGCTATGAATTGGACTAAGCCATGGCCAGAGCAGCTTCTCCAAGCCTTTTTTGTTACTGCCAAATGCATCTGGCTACTCCATTTGCTGGCTTTTTCATTCAATCCGCCCCTCCGGATTCTACGAGTCCAGGAGAACAGGAGTTATGATCCTCATTTCATGGAGGATGTGGCCATTGATAGCCATAATTCTAGCCGGATAAAGATCATGGTAATGCCTGGATTTTATGTTCATGATAGAGTACTTAGGTGCCAAGTTCTGTGTAGGTATAAATCTGTAAAGTGATTCACTTCCTACCTGATACTAATTTTTTTTTTTTTTTTTCTTGCAATCTGTCATTTTAGATATTATTTTTTTTTCTCTTTTGAAGAAATATTGTTTTGTTTTAAAATTGTATTCCGTCATTATATTTTCTCTTACTTATTTTTTATATAAATATAATACTATTTTGATTCGAAAAATATTTGTGACACAACAGAATATGCATACAAAACGTGTCACAACAGTCTTTTTCACTATTGATTTTTTATAGGGTCCATATGAATCAAATATGTCTCACATCATAATTAATGATAAAAAAATGTGGTGTGCACATTTCACTACTCTTTCGATTCATCTAATAAGTATATAAATATTTTATGAGAATTTTTTGTGCCACAAGAAAGTATCTCATTACACTTTTATATTATTGATATTTGAGTAGTGATAGTGTCACAACAAAGTGCACAACACGTTTTTGAACCATTGATTATATTGTGAGACCTATTGATTCATATCGATTCTATAAAAATTGATCAATCGTGTAAGAATTGTGTTGTGCACATTTTGTTGTTGTACAAATATTTATCTTGATCTTTATAGGAACAATTGGAATCAGTCGGTCTCACATCTTAATTAATTGTATAAAAGTTTGTTGTGGCTATTTTGTTGGATTTAATTTACTTTTAAAAATGTCTACATTTACACTATTCTGATATTAATCACGAAAATATATTGCCATTGTGGACTGGAAATATATTTTCAGGAAACGGTTACCGGTGCGTGGTTTGGATAAAAGGTTCCTTTAATTCTATTATAAATCTAGATTAGATCCAAGGTTAGCCTCTTTGGTTGTAGGAGGTTTGGTCTCTATTTGTTTAGTACATTGGTGTATAGTTTTTTATAAAGGGTCTTTATTTGCACCACACTCAATTTATCATTTCATATATCTCACTACACCTAAAACTCAAATATACTTTTACACTGTAATGAAATTCCTATATTTTTCATTCTTTAGTTACGCCTCAATTTCTACCTTTACACCACACATTTATACTTTTTTCACACAATTTTTTTATATTACAAATTGATCCTTAATTTAATACACCATACATCTCCCACACCTTACACACGCTCCCAATAATTTTTAAGGTGGAGATGGGAGGACCAAAAAGTATGTCGAATGGGTCATCAGAATCAATGAAAATGTTGGTTGAAGGTGGCCCGATTTGGCCCGAATCGGCCATAGAAGAAGTCTGGACGGATTCCGCCATTGGAGCAACATAGGCGGGTGGATTGGGAGGGGAGGGGAGAACTGGGAGATGTTGGTGGGGGGTTCAGGTTGGGACTGGGTTTTCGATGGTGGGTGCTCGAAAAGGACCTGTATCAGAGCTGAAAAGCCGCCGACAATATGATGGATATATAGAAACCCGAATCAGGATCCGAAACACGGAAAAATCCGAATCCGGAAGTTTTCCGGGACTCGATAAATCGCGAGGAGGTCTCACAGAATCAGTCAAATCTTTCCGTTCTTTTTTGGATCGTCAGATCTGATTCACAGCACCGATCGAGACGCTTGAACATGCACATCGGAAGCAACGAATCGAAATTCGTTTACGATTTTACCACGATATGAGACACATAATTAATTAATCTAAACTACAAGAAGGTTGAAGATTTACCCAACCGAAGAGAAGACAGCAGTCTTCCGGATTGTATCTCCAAGCGACGACTTGTGGACGCCAATCCCGTAGCGGAGCCTCCTTGAATAGGCTCTTCTTCTCCCAATGGTTAGGACAAGAAACTGATTTTTTTTCTCCTTTTACTTAGTAAGTGGCGTAAATTATGTGTTCTATTGTGTTAGGGGAAACTCTCTTTATATAGGAAAATAACTAGCCTATAGAGTTTATCCATTCCACAAGACAACTATCTCTTTCCCTAAGATAAAGATATTTACCATAAATAAGAGATAATCACCATAAATGAGTTAATCATTAGAAAATCAATCTATTATTTTATACATTAATTATTTACAAATATACAATTAATTACACATGTGATATAATTCAGGAAAATTCCTTCTCCCAATTTTCCCACATGTGGAGCTATTTATGCCATGGGAATAATAGAAAATGTATTTTCTATTTTACATATTATTTAGTGAATAAATAATATTTGCCTATTCATTAAATATGCCAACTATTTAATTTATTCTCGAGGTTCCACAAAACGAGAATTCACTCGTGTGTTAGGAGCCAACCCGGGGACCATAGACCTATAACCAGTAGCTACAATAAATTGAATAAAATATTAATCGAACAAATTATTTCTATTCAACTTATTGATTCCGGAATTATGCCACCATAAATCCGAAACTGAACTCTATCGATTAAAGATATAACTTACTCTTAAAGTGTTGAGTCAATAAGTATCCATTGATATAATCATTACATACAGACTAACCCTATATAGACTATCCGTAATGAAGCGGGAATGTTTTCGTAAACCTTCTTCATTACCTCTCATCCTTATTTACCATTAATCCACTAGGTTTCAATTAGTTCATAACCAATATGAACTTGTCCGATCAATCAGTTTCTACGATTAACAAATAAGGGGATTGTCTTTCTACTTCCCGCGGAAGGAATATATTCCGTATCTGTGAGACACACACTCCACACTCCTCACTCATTCCAGAATAGTGCTGGCATGAAAGTGATTCGGAACGCGCCTCTTAGAAATCTTTAATGAACACATCTAACCTTATCTTGAAACAAGCAGGAGTCTGCAACCACTTCAGGATTAATGTTAATCCATATATGATCATCTTGTGATTTAATGAGATTTCTCAATTATGGAATTATATGAGAAATGATTAAATCGGTCCAGTCCTATATGACTACATCATATATAAAGGCCCCACTTAGATAACCAATATTGACGGTCCGAAAAAGACAGTCACACCTTAAAGTGTTCTGGGCGCATTAATGGTGGTTTAATCAATAGACTCCATACTTTGATTAAGTTCACCACGGACTAATCGTTCAAGTGTATCACCATAAACTTAATCCTCATGTGTGACACACACTAAGTTACATGGCTACTTATGATACAACTTGGGGTTTTCAGCGATGTATTACATATAAGCACAAAACAAATAATAAGATGAAATAATTCTGTCATTTATTAAATATAAAACAATTACAAAAATTGTATTTCGGGTACTATACCTAACACAATCATGGTTGCGGAGGTGAATGGTGGCGAGGAGGGGGTTTCTTTTTGGGTGGGGATGTAAATGTTTTGGATTTCATGGCTGAAGGGAAGGAAGAGAGGATGAGAAGAGGAGTAGAATGGTGGTGGTTAGAGGTTCGGCCAGTGGTTGATGCCGGCAAAATGGAGGTCACCGAAAAAATAGAGAGGCCCCGTATATAAGTAAAACAGGAATAGGCAGGAGGGAGGGTTTTGTTGTTTTCATCAAATTTTATTAATTTTGGTAGTTTGTGGGAAAAATGACAGGGCCGGCCCTATCACAAGCCAAAGCGAGCGATCGAACGGCGGCAATGAATCCCGACATGGCGTCGAGACGTGTTTTGCTTATCCAAATTTTTTTATAGAGTTAATCCGATCGATTTATAAAAAAAAATCGTATATTAAAAAGTTCGATTTTGATAACAAATAGGCCCGATTCTTTAAAAAAAAAATACCCAACCCAATAAAAAAATTTATATATAGGCCCGATTCTTTAAAAAAAATATCCAACCCAATAAAACAATTTATATGTAACTAAATGTTACAACTTCTTGTACATGTTTTTCCCGAAGAAGCGGATGAACCTCTCCAAATTTTGAAATTCTTGAAAACATTTGATCTAAGTTATGTAAACACGGAGATTGTTTACCGAATATTATTGACTATTCCAGTATTGGTTGCATCCAGTGAACGGAGTTTTGAAGTTGAAGCTAATAAAGAACCATCTTCAAAGACGATGAGTCAAGAACGCTTGAATGAGTTAGCGATAATATCGATTGAGCGAAATTGGTTGATGAAATTGATGATTATACATTGATTAGTGATTTCGCGCTTCCAAATGTCTTCAAGAGCATTGTTGAATTAGTATTTAGTATTAATATATATGTATGTTTTGTGTTTGTATTATGAATTTGATGTTTGTATATGAATGTATTAGAAAAAAAATTGTATTTTCGGTCGATTTTTTTTTTTGTGTACATAGGCCCAATTTTTTTTTAACATTTTTACTTAAAAACGTAGGGCCGTTCGAAAAATGATAATACTAATATTTGGTGGTGGTAAAAATTTTTTTGGTAAAAGTGTTTTTTTTCCACTTTGGACTAAAAATGGGGTGCTAGATTTCGTAATCCTCAAATATAATTTGTGGTGCAACAACTAAATATCTTTTTATTTTTTTATTTTATTTTATTATTTTTTGTTTTTATGGGGTACATGGGTAGATTTATGGAGTGCGAATAAATGCTCAATTTGATAATATATATCCAAGATCATTTTTTCCAGAGAAATATATTAATCACGATCAATCTTTCATAAAAAAATATCGTGATCATTCATTATCTTATTATTGATGAAGTAAAATTTTTATTCCCCTCACCTAGCAAAAAAATTAATATGTTCGATTCCAAAATTCAAGATCATATGTATAGGCGGCATCTATCGACACCATATTTTTACTATTGATGTCTTCTTTTTTTTTTTCATTTACTTCACCATACCACCAAATTATTTTTCGGCGCCACGGCACACGCGTCAGTGCCATTGACGTTCCTTTTCATTAACAACGTCAATGGGACTGACGTTTTTCATTAATGATACATTTATAACTATAATATCAGTGTCACTTTGGTATTGAAAACCAATGCCACTGCCCATGACACGCGTACAAAAAAAAAGTTAGTGACACATACATTATGTTGCACAAAATAATAAAAAAATATTATGGTGCCGTAAGCAAAAACGTGGTGCCAATAGAAACCAACTATATATAATAAAACCAAAAACTATACAAAGGTACCGTTAAGGGTTACTCAGAGTGAAATGAGCTCTGGTCACTTAGGCAAGATGTATTGAGTTCGAGTCCTTGTGAATTTCGAAAACAAATCTTGTTGGGAGATGCTCTCATATTTGGTGTCTGAAAGAAGCTCGGAGGACTAGTGTCACACAATTATTTGAGATATCTCGCCGAAGAAATAAGATAAAATAAAATAAGCTATATAAAGGTGTACAAAAATGTGACGGCAAATCACCGAGTTCTTATCCGGAAATAATACCTGGCACATGAAAACTTACATTTACTTTTAATTTCCCATGTCATCCGGCTCGAATTTAATATCATAATGCAAAGTAGAAACCGCTGAAAAACATAACAGACACGGGTTCGCGCTCATAAAATGTCAAATCCATTGCTTGTTGTTGGTTCGGCAAACGAAATTCAAAGACGTTAAAACATATCGAACAAACACACGCTTCTACTACCACATCTCCAAAATCAACCCATCAAATACCAGAATATTCATAAAAACGGTGTACTAATGTCATCCAAAAGTTTTCGTACATGAAAATTTTAATTTAACAAATTTGTGTAGGATTTTATAGGGTCAATATACAACCAGAAGGGGTGAACATTTTGTTGAAATACATGAATAACATTGAAAATGAACGGAAAGATGAATCAAAACAGAACTGGAATCAGATTTCTATCAAAAACACTTGAAGGGTGTTCATCCCCAAATTTAAAATTGAAAAAGACGGGAAAATGATTTAGAACGAATTACAGAGAAAGCTTTACATCAGAATGAAATTGTACAACTTAATTGAGTTTCTGTGATCCCAAATTTACATTTATATAGGAAGCACAAGCTCAATTGGTTGTAACCAACTCTAAAAACTTGTCCTACTTAAGTGTTTGTTGAATTGTTAAGCCAAAAACTTGTCAACTTTTAATCTCAACACCTCCTCAAATTTGAACATGGATTAGATCCAGGTGAAGCTTGCCCAAAAACTTGTCCTCTTGCCTTTTTAAACCTTGATATCTGAAAGAACAGGTTTATATATGTCTTTGAATGAAAATGCTTGTAGCAGCCCATCCAGTGTCTTGCTGTCAACAGACTTGGTGAATATATAAGCAGGCTGGTCCTTGGTGTTGATAGGCAATGGAACAAGGGCTTTAGCTATGTATTTTCCCTAACAAAATGACAATCTATTTCTATGTGCTTAGTTCTTTCATAGAAAACAAGATTTTCCATAATTTCTAAAGCACTCTGGCTGTCACAATAAAGTGGCACTGTCTGAGAATATATGATTTGGAAATATTTAATTAGGTAGATTAACCATTGGATTTCACATGCTGTGATGGACATGGCTCTCGTGATTCGCCTTACTTGAACTAGAAGAAACAGCTTGGTCGCTTTGATTTCCAGGAAATAAGGGCATCACCAAGATAGACCAAGTAACCAGTAGTGGATCTTCTTGTTTTTGTACATCCTGCCCAATCTGAATCACTAAAAGCTTTGAGTGTGACTGAACCTTGTTTAGGAAAGAATAATCCTCTTCCTGGTGCCGATTTGAGAAATCTTAGAAGTCCGTGAGCAGCTTTTAAGTGAGCTTCATTTGGTTGTGCCAAGAACTGACTCAGTTGTTGGACTAGAAATGCTATATCAGGTATAGTATTCCCTAGATATAATAGTTTTCCAACCAAGCTTCTGTAAAGAGTGTTGGATTCTAAGAGTGGAGCTTCAACTTCTATCAAATTTTGTGAGGTATCCATTGGTGTAGCAACGGGTTTACAATCCAAGAAACCAAATCCTGTTAGAAGGTCCAAATAGTATTTTCTCTGATTGATTAGTATGCCATCTTTTGATCTTGCAACTTCAAAACCTAAGAAGTACTTTAGTTTTCCAAGATCCTTTATAGTAAAAGCAGAATGCAACAGATCTTTTAGGTATTGGATTTCTGTCAGATCTGAGCTTCCAACAACAATATAATCTACATAGACCAATAAAGCCACAAACTTATGCCCTTGACCTTTGGTGAAGAGACTATGGTCATTTTGAGATTGCTTATAACTATGACCCAATAATTTCTTGGTTAATTTTGCATTCCATTGTCTACTTGCTTGTCTTAATCCATATAGTGACCTGTTAAGTTTGCATACCAAATCATTTGCTGCTAAAACAGGTGGTGGCCTCATATATACTTCTTCTTCTAGATCTCTGTTAGGAACATTTTATTATGTTTTGATGATGACCATACTAGCTGTTTATAGCAAGCCTGAAATAAGTTAGAACACTCTGTATAGTCTTTACTTAGAGTCTGACATGATGTATAAGTTGAGTCAGACAAGTATTGTACTAGTTGGTAGGACGGCAAAGCAAGAACAGACTTTCGGCTGAGTGAAGTCAGGCAAGTACCAGCAGAGAAGCAATGGACACATCATGGTCTGACTTATAACCAAGGAAGTCTGTGATGACCTTGGCTAAGTCTAAGTTATGTCTTAAGTAATAAAGCTCAATGTTTAAATATGGTGTACACTGATCTCACTCAAATCAAGGATCAGTGAAGTACAAGGATTCTTCTTGAACTGAAAGAATAAAGAAAACAGTGAATCGGTAAAGTGAACTGACTTATGGCTGAGTGAAGACAAAGCAATGAAGAAAGATCTAAGCGGCAAAGTCAGATGGGTCACTTGACCGTTCAAGGAATGGCTGAGTAAACCTTGATCAGATTATTGAAATATGAAGAAGATACAGAAGATCAAGCATTAAATGCACAATTAATAGAGATCAATCAAGGACGGATTTTCTAGTAAACGTTTGAAGAAAAATCCAATCACTAAAATCAAGGAGAATATAATTAAGGGGGAATCAAGAATAAAATCAAGGATTATTTCCCTCATTAATATAGCCAACGGATGGAAATTCAAATCAAGAATAATCAAAGCTATAAATAGAAGGCATTGACAGAAAAAGAAAGAAAGTGAGGAAGCACGATCAAAGATCTGAGCAGAAACTCTGTCAAAGTAAAAAGTCTTCTATCTGTGCTGAAAAGAAATATCTAGTGATCAACTCAAAACTGAGAGCTACAAATCAAACATCAAGCATCGAGATTGATCAACAAGTTTGTGAATCCAATTCACATCAATCAAGCAACTGAATCAGAAGTCATCTGAGAAGGAGTTGTGTTTGTGATAGCTGCTGAACGATTTGATCCCAAGGAGTAGTGAAAGAGACTGAGTCACTGAAGCTGTTGCAGTCAAGGAGTGATAGTCTTGTAGATTGTGAAGCTTGTGAAGTCAAGGACAATCGTACTATTGTATCTGTGAAAACAATAGTGAAATTCCTCCGATCATCACAGGAGAAGAGTGGATTAAGGGATTACACCACCCTGAACCACTATAAGCCTTGTGTCAATTTACTTTTTGCAATTTACCTTACTACATTCATTTAATTGCTCATATTATATCATATATTTGTGATTGCTTAACCTACTTTGAAATAACATAGTAAGGAGGGACTTATCCGCTGCCTAAAAGCTTTTAAATACAAGAAAAGTTTTTGAAACTCCACTATAGTCATTCACCCACCCCCCCTCTGACTATAGTTTTACCCTTCTCTGGGACCCACAATTGGTAGCAGAGTAGTGTTCCTAGTATCAGAACCTGTTCAGATCTAATTTCTGGTAACCAGGAGATCACATATTTTCAAAATAGTTTTCAAATCTGTCTTCTACTTATATTTATAAATATCTCAAATCTATACTTATGGATTTCTCAAACTTTATGTCAAAAGTACATGTTTTCAATGTTATAATTTTGATAAATATAAAATAAGAATGTTATCTCATCTTGCAGCAACTCATGAGGAGATGCTGGATGTAATTAATGATGGCCCAATCATGATCATGACTGTGATAACCACATGATCAGATCAAGGAAAAGAAGTGGATAATCCCAAGAAAGATTGGACCAAGGATGACAGAAGAAGAGCAAATCCAGACTTTGTTGCAAAATACATGATCTTGAAGACCCTGGACAGCAACATGTTCATGAGAATCAAAGACTGCAAAACAGCAAATGAGATGTGGGACAAGCTGGCACTGATAAATGAAGGATCTAAAGCAGTTAAAGAAAACAAACTATATGTTGCAAAACAGAAATTTGAGAACTTCAAAATAAAGGCGGGTGAATCCGTTGATGAAATGGACAACAGATTCTCAAGCATCATCAGTGAACTACAACAGCTTGGGCACACATATCCTCAGAAATAAGTATGTTTAAAGATCTTGAGAGGCTTACCTGAAAGATGGAAGATCATAACATCAGTAATCAGAGGAACAACAAATCTTGCAAACACTGACCCCTGACTCTGATGTCCCAACTGAAAGCTCATGAATTCAAATTGAATGGTGAAGATGGTGATCCAGCAGAGACACAAAGAGCCAGTGCACTGATAGCACCACAGCAAAGTAACTTTGCTGATTGTATCAGCAAAAAGACACTAAAACTCAAAGAACAGGTAGCTTTATTAGTTAAACGTTTTGACAGGTTTAGCAAAAAAAAGTCATTCAAAGGAAACTCATCATCAAACAAGAGGTCAAGCTCAAACAAAGATATGAAGAAAAGAGATGACGAATACAGATGCTTCAACTGCAACAACAAAGGTCACTTCAAGGCTGATTGCCCCGAATAAAACAATAAAGATGAGGAAAAGAATAAGTACAAAGCATCTGAAAAGAAGAAAGGAAAGAAAGCACTCAAAGCTGAATCCAGCAGTGAAAAGAATGAAGAATCATCTGACAATGATTCAGATAATAGTGATGAAGAAGACAGTTCAGACAATGATAAAGCATGTCTATGCCTCATGACCAAAGAATTAGAAGAAGACGAAGGTGACAGCTCAGATAATGAGAAAGCAAGTCTATGTCTTATGGCCAAAGAATCTGATCAAACTGAGGTAACATCTAGTTCTTACTCTTCATCAAATGCATCCACATCTAACACTGCACAATCTTCTATTCTCCCATTAGATCCAGCAGCCCTAGTCCAAAATATCATGACTAAATTTGATGAAATTGAGTTGAATCATGAAATTCTGGAACATGAGTGTGAGAATCTAAGAAAGGAGAATAAAAGATTAAAGAAAGAACTAGATAAAGCAAAAGCTGAACTAACAAGTAAGGAGACTTACTCAAATGATCAACTAACAGCAGATGATCACACATCTGATATTGACAGATCAGTTGAGAAAATCCCCTCACCAGTTAAGACCAAAACTGCACCCTTAAATGCACCGGCTTACAAACCCTCAAAAAGGTTTGGATCCAGATCTGGTCTTGGCTACAATAGTCAGGATGAGAATAGAAATAATGGACAACACAATTCTTAATCTTGGACCAATAATGGACCAAAGTTCAGAAAAGGACAGACCATAATTTCAACCACTCATCCTGTATCAGTGAAGTCAAAAACGAATGTAGTGAAACAACAGACTAAACCATCATTTCAGTCAACCAAAAACAAAGACCTACTGAAAGGTAAAGGAAGACTTTATCCTTCAGAGGATGATTGGAATGTTGCACCTCCAAAATCCAAGAAGAAATCATACCATGACATGCATCATGTGTTTAAGAAAAATCAACCAAGATATGTTCCTAGACACATGAAGCAACATAGGTTTCCCACTGCATAGTGGAAGGTGAAGAAGGATGCAAATGCACCAAAAAGTAGAGAAAAGTATTAGAATATCTTCAATAGAAATATTAGAAGCTATTCTGCCATGCCTTATACATATGAAGTTGATGATTTCAATTATCCAAAAGAAGATCATTTGGATATACACTTGGAGTAGGAGGCATGACTACTTACAGGTATGGACACAAACAGTGTTGGGTACCTAAATATAATTAATTTGTTTTGTAGGATGTCTGGTACATAGACAGTGGATGTTCCAGACACATGATAGGAAACAAGAGATGGCTTACTGACTTCAAAGCTTTTGATGGACCCAAAGTCACATTTAGAGGCAAAGAAAACCCTAGCAAGATTAAGGGGGAATGCTCAAGAACAATTTGAAGATTCAAAATGTGGCATATGTTAAGGGACTTAATTTCAATATGCTAAGCATCAGTCAATTCTGTGACAAAGGCTACAATGTACACTTCAACAAGGAAGGATGCAAAGTGATTCACAGCCAAACCAACACAATAGTTCTTGCAGGAAAAAGAGAAGACAACATGCATGTGGTGGATTGGAGAACAGATAAAGCAGAAACATGTTTGTTTGTCAAAAATAAACAATCAACCAGCTGGATTTGGCATAGAAGATTAAATTATCTAAATTTCAAGACCATCAACACATTGTCAAAGAACAAGTTAGTAGAAGGCCTGCCAGAGATCACATTCAAGAAGGAAAGTCTCTGTGATGCATGTCAAAAAGGAAAGCAAATCAAAAGCTCCTTCAAATCAAAGCCCTACCAATCAACAACAAGAATTCTACATCTGTTACATATGGACCTGTTTGGACCAGTCACACCAGTAAGTGTAAGTGGAAAGAAATTCACTCTAGTAGTGGTAGATGACTTCTCCAAATTCACTTGGACCATATTCATGAACAAGAAGAGAGAGAAACTCAAGAAGATGCCAGATCTACTAAGAAGAATTCAAAATGAGAAAGAACTAAAGATTATCAAGATCAGATCAGATAGAGGCACAGAGTTTCTAAATGAAGTAATCAGAACTTATTGTGAAGAAAATGGAATATTACATCAATTATCTACAGCAGGAACTCCACAACAAAATGGTGTAGCAGAAAGAAGAAACATAACTCTCAAAGAAGCAGTCAGAACAATGATTGCAGAAGCATGCCTACCAAAGAGATTTTGAAAAGCAAAGAAACAAACACGACATGCTATACACGTAAGCAGATCAATCATCAACAAACATCATGGAACAACTCCATATGAGATATGGAATGGAAGAAAACCTAACATCTCACATTTACACATGTTTAGATCTAAATGTTTTGTTTTGAACAGGAATCAGTTACACACCTTTGATGAAAAAGCTGATGAAGCAATCTTTATGGGATACTCAGACACCAGCAAAGCATTCAGAGTACTCAACAAAAGAACATTGGTGATTGAAGAATCAATACATGTATTCTTTGATGAACCAAACACAAATGATGAAAGTCTTCAAGAACATGAAGAAGCAGCACAAAGGCAAGTGTATATAAATACAACCGTACCAGCCACTATTCTGAATCACAATTTTGGAAATCAAGATGAGCCACAAGTCATTACAGCAGAAGAAGCACCAGAACTTGAAGCTCATATAGAACCTGAAGTTGCAGAAGCACCAAGTGAAGAACAACTTCAACCTGACCTAAATTGGCTAAGAGATCATCCTGAAGAACAAGTCATTGGAGACATTCACACAGGAGTTAGAACCAGAAGACAACTGGAACATATGCTAACATGTTTTCTATCACAAGTGGAACCCAAGACAATAGATGATGCAATCCAAGATGCAGATTGGATTACAGACCATGCAAGAAGAACTAAATGAATTTGAAAGAAATGAAAGTCGAGAACTTGTTTGTGAGACTGAGACACAACCAACATCATTGGAACAAAATGGGTATTCAGAAACAAGATGGATGAGCAAGGAACAGTTGTCAGAAACAAAGCAAGGCTAGTTGCAAAAGGCTATTCTCAAGAAGAAGGAATAGATTATGATGAAACGTTTGCACCAGTGGCAAGACTGGAGGCAATCAGACTCTTTCTAGCTTTTGCTGCACACAAAGACTTCAAAGTCTATCAAATGGATGTCAAGAGTGCATTTCTGAATGGACTTTTGGAAGAAGAAGTATATGTGGAACAACCTCTTGATTTTCAACTCAAAGGAAAAGAAGACAAAGTATACAAGCTCAAGAAAGCTCTTTATGGACTGAAACAGGCACCTAGATCTTGGTATGAAACACTATCACAATTTCTGATCAAGAATGGATTCAACAAGGGAACTATAGATAAGACTTTGTTCAAATTAGAGGAAGGAACAAGTACATTGCTAGTACAAATTTATGTTGATGACATCATCTTTGGATCAGAGGATGAAAAGCTGTGTGAGAAATTTGCAAACCTGATGAAGAGCAAATTTCAGATGAGCATGTGGGAGAATTAAATTACTTCCTTGGCCTTAAAGTGAAACAAATGAAGGATGGTATTTTCATTAGTCAAGCCAAGTATACAAAAGACTTAATACACAAATATGGTATGGACACAAGAGGCACATCAGATACACCAATGTTTGCAAGAGTCATTCTTGGAAAAGATGAAGCTGGAAAAGATGTTGATCAGAAAATGTATAGAGGAATCATTGGATCCCTACTTTATCTAACTGCAAGCAGACCTGATATAGCATTTGCAGTAGGAGTATGTGCAAGATTTCAAGCTCAACCAAAAGAATCACATCTTCTAGCAGCCAAAAGAATAATCAAATACCTGAAGAACACCATCAATGTTGGAATTTGGTATCCAAAAGATGAAGGATTCAAGTTGATATCATTCTCAGACTCTGACTATGCTGGATGCAAGATAGATAGAAAAAGCACATCTGGAACATGCCAGATGCTAGGCACCAGGCTAGTCTCTTGGTTTAGTAAAAAGCAAAACTCCATATCAACATCAACATCAACAGCTGAAGCAGAATATATAGCAGCAGGCAGTTGTTGTGCACAAGTACTATGGATTATACAATAGCTAAGGGTTATGGAATGGAGGAGAAGACTATTCCAATCATGTGTGATAAAACAAGTGCCATATCCATTACTGAAAATCCAGTGTTGCACTCAAGAATAAAGCATATTGATGTGAGACATCATTTCATCAGAGATCATGTTGAGAAAAGAGATGTTATTTTAAGATACATACCCACTGAAGATCAATTTGCTGATATCTTCAGAAAACCCCTCAATCATGAAAGATTTAGCATGTTGAGAACTGAGTTAGGGATGATTGAAAATGACAAAGTACCAAAGAGCGGCTAACTGGAGTAATCAGCTAAGTGACTTCACCAGCTGATCAACCCTTTGCCATTACAGGAGATGAAGCAAGTAAGGCACTAGTATTCAACGAAGTTAACTTAACTGATTGTTAGGAACAGTTGAATAAAGCAGCTCAGAGAAAAATCTACTACACCGGCTAAGTGACCAGCAAAAGCACTTCACCGAAATTAAGATTGGTGTTATGGGCAAATTAAAGTGTGAACCAAATCAAGTTCTATACATGTGGAGAATAAGGAAGTTATGGACAATTATACTTTGAAAGATTACACACGTGGAGATCAATTTACAATCATGGAGGTAACCATATTACTCTTCGAATTACAAACGCCTCGATTCCTGAAATCTATCATTACTTACCTCAATCCACTCCCCTACTACACTCGAATATCGGGATTTATATACATAAAATCACGCCATTATGTCATCAAATCCTTCAATAATCAACCACTTTCACACTACCCAAATCATCCTATATAAATCATACTTAGAGAATTTTCAGAAACCTTTAGGCTCTATTGCAAATCAAATCTTTCTCTCAAATCTCAAAAGAAATGGCTTCATCTTCAACAATTTCCACAATATCTCCCACTAAAAAATTCTATGAAAAATCGATCATCACAGGATCGTTTTTCAAACCGGAACCCTATCTCTCGTTCTGTGACAATGATGCACAAGCTCAACGCTTGGTTGATTGTTGTTCAAAACTGGGGTTAATGACCTTCCTAAACCCCCTCAATCAACGGAATTTGCTATAAAAATCTGATTGCACTCTGGAAAAATGCCAAGTTTGTGCCCAGCACAAAGAAAACTGATATCGATTGCATAAAGAGTTCAATCTTTGGGAAAGAAGTAGTCATTACGCCTGGTCTTCTCAATAGATTCCTACAACTACCCATGATAGGTCTGGCTAATGTAAAGTTTGTGAAGATTGACATCAAAAAATTCTGGGCTGAGATAGCCAAAAACCCCAAGAAAAACAGCAAAACCTACAACCTCCCTAGATCAGCACTAAAACTTTCGTTTGCTGAATTTGCACCGGTCATCACCAAGAACATCGAAGGTAGAAAAGGGTCGATGGAAAACTTAACTGAGTTACAGGTCAAGCTAATGGCAATCATCTACGAAGGTACTAAATTTGACTGGGCAACATTTGTATTCAATAGGTTGAAAGACCAGATTCGAAAGGAGATTGATCTGTCAATTACGGCACCAAGCAAGGGTTTGTAGAAGAAAGGTGATTTCTAGGAGAGGAAATCATATGGGTTCCCTCTTCAACACCTGTTTGACGTATTGAAAGTGAAACCCACAAATCTGTAGCCTCCACACAGGTCAAAGGTAATGTTTACCTACATCAAGGCATCTATGAAACCCAAACCCACTGTCGGGAGAAAAAGAAAACAACCTGAAAGTAGCAGATCAGGAGTGGGACGAAGAACCA
This sequence comes from Gentiana macrophylla, assembly GCA_026214975.1. Taxonomy (NCBI): domain Eukaryota; kingdom Viridiplantae; phylum Streptophyta; class Magnoliopsida; order Gentianales; family Gentianaceae; genus Gentiana; species Gentiana macrophylla. The sequence goes on along the minus strand of CM047809.1, from coordinate 85,244,503 downwards.
GATCCCATAAGGCATAATAGAACACCTCTGTGACTGGTACCAGCAATTGAACGAACCTATGGTACTCAGTGATGATGTAGCAACGGAGGAAGAAAAACAGCAAGAGGACATCACCTATCTGGAAGAAGGTGAGGAAGGATATGTTCTTACTCCATCTGAAGAAGAAGAGATGGATGAGGAAGAAGCCGAGACAGAGGATTAGCACTCAGAGGGTGACCATCTTGACGCAGATCTAGAAAACATGGAAATATCTGATAATGATCTAACTATTCAAGAGGCACTTTTCAAAAGTCTCAGCAAAGTTGACAAACAGCCGAGTGAGCCAGCTGATCAAACTCACTCCGCTGAACCTGTTAACTCCCCCAGTATTGACCAAGGGGGAACAACAGCAGAGAAAGTTACATCTCCAGTAGATGAAAAAGCCAATACCCCAGAGCAACCTCTAAATGACCCTGAGTCTAACGAGGAAGAAAGAAAAGAAGAGGCAGAAGGTGAAAAAGAAGAAGAGAAGGAGGAAGAAGATGAAGTGAAAATAGAGGAGGAGGAATATGAAGATGATGAGAATGTTGAAGTGGCACCAGAGGAAGTTGATCAAGGAGAATATAATTAAGGGGGAATCAAGAATAAAATCAAGGATTATTCCCCTCATTAATATAGCCAACGGACGGAAATTCAAATCAAGAATAATCAAGGCTATAAATAGAAGGCATTGACAGAAAAAGAAAGAGAGTGAGAAAGCACGATCAAAGATCTGAGCAGAAACTCTGTCAAATTAAAAAGCCTTCTATCTGTGCTGAAAAGAAATATCTAGTTATCAACTCAAACTGAGAGCTACAAATCAAACATCAAGCATTGAGATTGATCAACAAGTTTGTGAATCCAGTTCACATCAATCAAGCAACTGAATCAGAAGGAGTTGTGTTTGTGATAGGCTCTTTGAAGGATTTGATCCCAATGAAGCGGTGAAAGAATTTGAGTCATGAAGTCATTGCGATCAAAGAGTCATAGTCTCGTAGATTGTGAAGCTTGTGAAGTCAAGGACAATCGTACTATTGTATCTGTGAAAACAATAGTGAAATTCCTCCGATCATCACAGGAGAAGAGTGGATTAAGGGATTACACCACCCTGAACCACTATAAGCCTTGTGTCAATTTACTTTCTACAATTTACCTTACTGCATTCATTTAATTGCTCATATTATATCATATATTTGTGATTGCTTAACCTACTTTGAAATAACATAGTAAGAAGGGACTTATCCGTTGCCCAAAAGCTTTTAAATACAAGAAATTTTTTTGAAACTCCACTATAGTCATTCACCCCCCCTCCTCTGACTATAGTTTTACCCTTCTCTGGGACCAACAATCTCCATGCAAAATGTCATTATTTACATCTAGTTGATGTAAATGACAATCCTTCTGTGCTGCTAAAGCCATAAAAAGATTGATTGTTGTCTGTTTTGCCACAGGTGAGAAGGTTTCCAGAATGTCAATGCCCTTTGTCTGTGTGAAGCCTTTTGCAACCAATCTTGCCTTGAATCTTTCCAGTGATCCATCTGCCTTTCTTTTGATTCTGAAAACCCACTTGTATCCTATTGGTTTTGTTCCTTTTGCTAAAGGGACAAGTGACCATGTATTTGTTTTGTCTAGAGCTGCTAATTCCAAATTCATGGCTTCTTGCCATCTTGGATCCTTAGCTGCTTCATTGTAGGATGCTAGTTCTCTAACTTCAGAAATATGGCCAATGAAACCCTGATAATTGGAAGACAAATTAGTATAAGATACAACATGATCTAAAAAGTGAGGGGAAGTCCTCTTCACTTGATTTGTACAGATGTAATCTGTTAAGTAGGATGGCACATATCTTTGTCTATTTGATCTTCTTTGTGGTGGCATGGATGTAGTGTCAAAAGAATGATGGGATGAATCATCAGATGAAGTATCACCTGTATTGATATTTTGATCATTCATACTGTTGGACTTATTTTAAATTTTAGTGATGAGTGCCGGACTGGATGTTATAGAGCAAAGGCAAAAAGAAGTCTAGATCAAATGTATAGGTTTATTAGAGTTTGATCTTGCATAGGTTTGATCAAACAAGCACTGTAAAAGGTCAGCTGACTTTCATCAATGAGACTGTCTACATCAATAAATTTTTGAGTCGTGAGACTAGTTTAGGAACTCTTCAAGACCGAAGGGTGAGGCTCAAACTCGATTCTTTGAAGGCTAATGGATCAAACTTAGTATTTAAAGTCAAGGATATGGAATCAGAATTTAGGGAAGTCTGTGATGACCTAAACTGATTACATATACCTTGTGTACAAGGTCTAAGTTCCACAAGTTAAGTGGTGATTGGAACTTAGTTATATTCAAAATGGTGTAATCTAACTTCATAATAAAAAGTTAGATATAAGAGAAGTCAGCTGAAGTGTTTTATAAACACAACAACTTTGGAACAGCTGACCGATATGCATTTCAGCAGACTTACATTCACAGGAACCTGCTGATATATAGTTCGAATTATTCAAAGGTTACAGTGGAAAAATACAAGGATAAGGACATATAACAACTCTTGATTTTGTCAACAAATCAATGGTTAAGATTAAAGGGACGTTGGAAAGAAACAGAGCTTTATCCAATGGATACAAGTCAAAGGGTGGACATACTGAAAACTATCAAAAAGCACTCTGACAGTGTCAGTACTATGAACAGTGATAGAAAGCAAGTCAAAATGGGACAAATCTGAAACGGCTATGTTTGAATTTCAAACATAAGTCACAAAGATTCCTACCTATAAATAGAGGACTCCTAATTCAGATACAAGTTATGAAAATTAAGGATCTATCTTGAGATATCAGATTTCAATCTATTAAACACCCTGCTGACCCTACTGAACATAAAGCTACTGATCCAGTAAACTTCTTCAAGTGTAATATTCTATTAAGCTACATCAAGTTTACACACCTGAAGATCTCAAGCTTCAGATCATATCATCCTGATCAAGCTGAATCACTTACTTGATTCAAACTTTCTTTTATAAGAAATCCACAGAAGACAGTGAAGCATCTTTGGGTGTCAAGGACTGTTGTTTGTGGTGGAGCTGGTGAAGAGGCAATCCTACCCTTCAAGGACCAGTGGAAGACTTTGGAGCAGCAATCTTACCTGTTCCAAGTGTTCAGTTTGTGAGGCCATAGTTATTTGTGAAGCGACAAGCAACTTAGGGATTTTTGTAACTGCTACCTCAAGAATATCTAGTGAATTACCTCCAACATCATAGGAGAAGAGTGGACTGACAGGATTACACCACCTGGAACCACTATAAAAATTTCCTACTTACTTTCTGCTTTTACTTTCTGCACTTAGTATATTTAACACATCAACCTACTGAACTAGCAACCGAATCACACATACACTACTGAGTATCCAATACTTGTGTCATATTTTAACAACAAGTAATAAGGCTTAATTTAAATATATTCCGCTGCAACAAATTCAGTAAAGTCAATAGTCGGCGTGAGACTCATGAGCTATATCGCAAATTTCTTTGAAAGTCGCTAATTTTGTTAACTCCAAAAATTTTAAGTGTTAAGTTTATTCACCCCCTCTAAACTTAACCAAATCCTTTTCAGGGGACCAACAATTGGTATCGGAGCGATTGTACGCTCAAGTAATCCTACTTGTTGTTCTTGTGAAAATACTTTGAAAACTTTTTCAAGTTTCTGATTTTCAAAGCTTTGCATCATGGATAACAACCAGTATGCTAGAACAATGTTGATGTGTTTCTTAGATTGTTTTGATGAGTATAAACGTCGTATGCAGGCTTATCTAGCTGCAACACATGATGAGATGATGGATGTGCTGACTGATGGACCACTGGAAGTCACAAAAGCCATAACTGTGGATAATGAAACTCAGTACATTCCAAAGTCAAAAAGAGAATGGACTGCTGAAGATAGAAAAAGAGCAAACCTCAACAATATTGCTATTGATATCATATACAGAACCTTGGATAGCAATATGTACATGAAGGTGAAAAATTTCAAGACTGCAAAAGAACTTTGGGATAAGTTGCAATTAATCTGTGAATGCACTGATGCAATCAAGAAGAACAAGATCAGTGTGGCAAAGAAGAAGTTTCAGGAGTTCAAAATGAAACCAAATGAAACTATTGAACAAATGGAGTCAAGATTCAATGCAATCATGGATGAACTCACCCTACTGAGTGTGAAGTACTCATAAGAAGAAATCAATTCAAAAATCTTGGAAGCATTAACTGTAAAAGAAGTTTGGGAGATGAAGGTGACTGCCATAGAAGAAATGAGAAGTCTACATGAAGAGGACACCTTCAAATTGTTCTCATATCTCAAGGCATATGAATTCAGTAAGAAACTTGTACCTGAGGCAGAAAAGAAGAACCAAAAACTAGTGCATTGGCTGCTGCACATCAAGAAGAAACATCAGGAGCTCAAGATGATCTACTGGATGAGATGCAAGAGCAAATTGCCCTACTGAGCAAGAAAATTAGAATGATGAAAACTGGAAAGGGTTCTCCTAGGAATTTCACAAAGAAATTTAGTGAAAAGAAAAATGAGGAATCAAGAAAGACAATGATTACTGTGTTATCATTGCAAGAAACCGAGGACACTTCAAACCAGGTATCCCGAACTAAAGCGAAAAAGGAACACGATTATCTTTGATTCAATTGCAAGAAGCCTGGACATTTGGACTGATTGTCGGACCTCATCAAGAGCAAAAGCCAACAAAGAAGAAGATCGGCAAGAAAGCTATGGTTCTTTGAAGATGAATCGAGGATATGAAGTTTAATCAGAAAAGGGAAATGAATCTAATGATACTGCACTTGTTGCTGATATGGATGATTATACTTTAATGGCAAATATGGATGAAACAGAGGAGGTATACAATTCAGTATCTATTAACACTCTCTGGAAGTGATTGTGAATCAACTTGTGGTTCAAATCCAAAAATTTCGACAATGAAGAAACTTTGGATGCCATCCTTAATCAACTGAGGATAATACAATCTGGTTATGAGATTGTGAAGGCTGAAAAAGAAGCTCTTCAAACAAAAGTTGAAAGATTAAAAGCTGAATTAAGAATTCTCAAAGGAAAGGAAAAAGAAGTTGGACAAAATCAACATAAGTCTGCTGTACATTCAGTAGCTGCTGAATCTGCTGAACAATCTTGTTCCTCCACTGCATTCAAATCTGGAAAGCCTTATGGTGATAGAACAGGCCTTGGATTTGGAACTCAACAATCTAATAAGAGTGGATCTAGTAAGGTCACTGAACCTAGTACCAGAATTGGTCTTAAGTTTGTGCCTGCACAAGATCCAACTCCCAAAAAGGTTGCTGAGGCAGTAAAGCCTACTGATAAGACTTCAAGGAAGCAAAATTAGAAGTCAAAAAGGTCAACAGCACCTAACTAAAAGAACAAATCCAAAAATAGGACTGTTGTACCTTCTAGACCTTCTGATAGCAGACCTGCTACCAAGTCTGCTGGACCACAAATGGGTAAAAATCAGAGATATTCCAAGGATAAGAATCCTAAACCTAAAAATGTCAATCATTCAAGGGATACTTATCTCAGGGGGGAAAGGTAGACTGTTCCCTACTGATGATGATTGGAATATTCTCGCCTTTAATCGCTAGAAAACAACAGATGTAACCATCGCTAGGTAAAACCCCAAAGAATGGACTCGTGAGAGAACTTATATAAGACCTCAATGAGACCTCGTCAGACTCCATATTACAGGGATGTTCCTAACAGACAGCAAACCTATGGTTTTCCTAGTGCTTCTAACAAAAGAAATCACTCCAAATAGCAGTATATACCAAAAGGCCAGAAAGCATATGTGAGTCCTACACAACCAAATTTTAAACCTTATGGATGTGTGGAATACATGTATGAACAAAAGTATGATACCTTTCAAAGAAGACCTTATGGAAATTTGCCAAGGGTCATGCTTGCCACTGACCACTATGGACCCAAACAGTTTTGTGTACCTAAAATGCATTAAATTTGTTTTGTAGGTGTATGCGGTACTTTGTGGTGGATGTTCGGACATATGATAAAGAATAAGCACTGTTTGTCAAACTATGTGGCAAAGGATGGTCCAAGAGTGAATTTTGGTATCAAGATCTCACCAGGATACACAAGAGGATATGGCACACTTGTGAGAAATGGATAACAATCAGGAATGTTGCATATGTGGAAGGACTGGACTACAATCTACTGAGCACTGGACAATTTTGTGACATGGGTTACAAGGTCACTTTTGACAAGGGCACCTGTATTGTCATTAGTGAAAGAGGTGATCAAGTTGTGTTGGCTGGAAGAAGACAACAAAACATGTATGTTGTGGATTGGTCTACTGCTGTTCCTGAGACATGCCTGATTGTGCATACCAAGTCAGAACTTAATTGGTTATGGCATTAGAAGTTGAATCATCTAAATTTTGATGATATCAATCAGTTGGTGAAGAAGAAACTGGTGATTGGTTTACCTGAGATCACATTCAAGAAGGATGCTATATGTGATGTCTGTCAGCAAGGTAAACAAACAAAATCAAGCTTCAAGTCAAAAACAAAGCAGTCAACAAAAAGAGTTTTGGAGCTGATGCACATGGATCTTTTTGGGCCAGTAACACCAATAAGTGTAACAAGAAAGAAGTACATTCTAGTAGTTGTGGATGATTATTCAAGATACACTTGGGTAGTATTCATGAACAAGAAAAGTGAAACACTTCAAAAGATGCATGAACTTTTGAAGAGATTGCAAAATGAGAAAAGTTTGACAGTAGTGAAGATCAGATCAGATAAGGGTACCGAATTTCTCAACAAAGTTATAAGAGAATATTGTGAGCAAAATGGTGTATTACATCAACTTGCTGCTGCTGGTACACCTAAGCAAAATGGGGTTGCTGAAAGAAGAAACAGAACTTTAAAGGAAGCAGGAAGAACTATGATTTGTGAAGCATTATTGCCTGAAAGATATTGGGTAAAGCGATTAATCTGACATGCTATACACAAAATAGAACCTCGATTAACAAGAAAGTCATTGAAGACACCTTATGAGATTTGGAATGGAAGGAAACCTAATATATCTTACTTTCATCCATTTGGAAGCAAATGTTTTATTCTAAATCATAAGGAACAATGAAGACCTTCCAACCAAAATCAGATGAAGGAATCTTCTTGGGATATTCTTCTGTCAGCAAAGCATTCAGGGTACTGAACAAAAGGACACTGAAACATGAAGAGACAATACATGTTGTATTTGATGAACCTAAGTTCACTGGAATGGAAGATGAAGCATCAGAACCTGCTGAGAATCAACAAGTCATTGATCCAGAATGTGTTGATGTTTTGGAAAGGTTTAATGACTTAAAGATTTCTGACTTTGGCCCTGCTGAACATCCTGCTGATAACACTACTGATGCAACAACTGAAGCAGTTCAAGGATCTCTTGAACCCATCTTGAAGCACAAAGAATTTCTATCAAGAAGATGATATTCCTGAGAATCAATCTAACTAAAATCCACAATGGTTAAGGGATCACCCTGCTGAACAAGTTATTGGCAACATACAGCAAGGTGTAAGGACTAGAAGATAATTAGAAGCAATGTTCACTTGTTTTCTATCTCAAATGGAACCTAAAGTTGTTGAAGAAGCAATATCAGATCCAGATTGGATAATTGCTATGCAAGAAGAATTGAATGAATTTGAAAGAAATCAAGTTTGGACACTAGTGGAAAGGCCTAATCATGTTAAAATAATTGGTACAAAATGGGTATACAAAAACAAATTGGATGAATCTAGTACCATTGTAAGGAATAAGGCCAGACTAGTAGCAAAAGGGTATTCTCAAGCAGAAGGAATAGATTTTGATGAAACATATGCCCCTGTTGCAAGATTGGAAGCAATTAGATTATTCTTGGCATATGCTGCTTATAAGAACTTCAAGGTATATCAGATGGATGTCAAAAGTGCATTTTTGAATGGTATTCTGGAAGAGGAGGTCTATGTTCAACAACCTCCTATCTTTGAAGTTAAAGATCAAGAAGATAAAGTGTACAGACTCAATAAAGCACTTTATGGTTTGAAACAAGCACCAATAGCATGGTATGAGACCTTATCTCAATTCTTGGTGGATAATGGTTTTACCAAAGGTACCATTGACAAGACTCTTTTTTGAGAATCAATGAAGAGAGACAACACTTTGATACTGATTTATGTTGATGACATAATTTTTGGTTCTGAAAATGAATTGTTATGTGAGAAGTTTGCTAATCCCATGAAAAGTAAATTCCAAATGAGTATGATGGGAGAAATGAACTACTTTTTGGGTTTGCAAGTCAAACAAATGAAAGATGGAATCTTCATTCATCAAACCAAGTACACCAAGGAGGCTGCTTGAAGAAGTTTGGTATGGAAAACAAAGACCAAAGTATCAACTCCTATGAGTACAAACATTAGATTGGATGAAGACAAAGAAGGCAAAGATGTTGATCAGACTTTATACAGAAGGATGATAGGCAGTCTGTTGTACCCATCTTGCCAGTGAGACTGATATATCCTTCGCTGTAGGTGTTTGTGCAAGATTTCAATCAAAACCTAAGGAAAGTCATTTAGCTGCAGTCAAAAGAGTTCTCAAGTGTCTAAAAGAAACTTTGGATGTAGGATTTTGGTATTCAAAAGATGGAACCTTCAAGGTTATTTCCTACTCAGATTCTGACTATGCTGGATGCAAGATTGATAGAAAAAGCACCACAGGAACCTGTCAGTTAATGGGAAATAGACTGGTTTCCTGGTTTAGCAAGAAACAGAATTCAATATCAACTTCCTTCTTTGAAAAGTGAATACATTCATTCTTTGGAAGGCTCTTTGTGCACAAATACTTTGGTTAAGACAACATTTAAGGGATTATGGGATTGAAAAAAGAGAGATTCCTATAATGTGTGATAACACAAGTGCAATTGCAATCACAGAAAATCTTGTTTTGCATTCAAGAACCAAGCACATTGATGTGAGACATCACTTTATAAGAGATCATGTTGAAAAGAAAGATGTGGTGGTTCTTTACATCCCTACTGAAGAACAACTTGCTGATATTTTCACATAACCATTGGATAGTGAAAGATTTGCTAAGTTAAGGACAGAACTTGGAATTATAAAATTTGACTGATACACCTATGATCGGCAGTGTACTGGAATTCACCAAGGGGATTAGTCTTTGCTAGGTTGGGTGAGCTCACTTAGAAGATTAGTCATTGGTATCAACAATTCCATGTACTTATTTATGTTTGGACAATTGAGCAAATGAAGTTGCCAAGGGGATTGGTCTTTGTCATGTTGGGTGAGCTCACTTCAAAGATCAGTCATCGGTATTAAACTTCATCTTGTATTATCAGTTGGACAAAACAAGAAGAATTGAAGATCAGCAAAGTGACTTTGTCAAAGAAAGTTCTTGAGACATTATGTCGCCAGATCGCTTTGAACCAAGCTTCTTGATGGCAAAGTCTGCTGAGGCATACGTTACAGTCAAACTTTAACAAAGTCAAAAAGCAAAAAGACCGGGATATTTATCTTATCTTTATAACCGCAGTTACACGATCGAACGGTTACAACTCTTTATGGATAAGTTATGGGCCACGTGTCAAGATCTCATTTATTCATATTTAATCGTGGTTAATGCTACAGTACGTGCTCTGACAGTTTCCAACCACTACTCTCTGTTATATATACAGACCTATACACCAAAGAAATTTACAACTCTCATAATGCCATTCTTTGCAAATACTTTGTGTGAACATAGATTTGAAATCTTTCTTCTTCATCTTTCTCTTTTATAATGGCAAACAAGGATGATGTTCATATTGGAACTAGTCAAAGTGTGAGAGGATATGTTACTGACTGCACTCTACTGAGTTAGCTATTAACATCGGAAGAAGAATCAGAAGGATTGCTGGGTAGGAAAATGTTATCAACAGAAGGCTGGAAAGAATCTTATATGTCAATGTGTTGGAATTCTGGAAGAACATAGTTATACATGAAGGTAGAGAGACCTTCACTTAAACGGTTAATGGTAGAGAGATTGAAATCTCTTCAGACCTACTGAGAGAGGTTTTACACTTTGGACTAGGAAATAATGCTCCTATTAATCCATAAGCCATGAATCTGCCAAGAATGAAGTTTGTGGATGCAATAAAGACAAATGAGAAGATATATTCATCACTAGGCATTAATGTGAAGCATATTGGATATGAGTATAATCTGCTGAGCAAATTAATTGCCAAGACTATTTTGGGATTCATTGGGAGTCTAGATACACTGTCTGGACCTAAAATAGACCTACTGATCATCATTTGTAGAAGTATGAAGTTTGATTGGGCTGGATTCTTTATACATTACATGAAGAAGGTGTTTACTGAAGATAGAGATGGTGTAAGAAAGTCCAAAACCAAGCCCCTAGGTCTACTGATTCAGACCTTGTTGAATCATTTTCAGATACCTGATGTTGCATCAGAGAAGATTAACAAATCCAAATACAAGCCAGAAGTTTCTACTCCTATTCCTGGATTAGATGATGATGAAGATGTAGATGATGAGGCTACAGAAAGTGATAATGATGGTGGAGATGATGATGCTGGTGGCGAGCAGGTTAAGCAAGTTGATAAGTCTGCTGCACCTAAGAAGACTGTTGAGAAGAGAAATGCTGCTGACACAGAAAGATCACAGAAATGTTAAAGCCTAGGAAGACAATGAAGCAAACAGCAGAGACAGCTGAGTCTACTGAGGGTCCAGTTGAAATTGAGGTTACTGACCCTGCTGTCACAAAGAAGAAGTCTGCTGTTGATATATTGAAAGAGCAACAAAAAGCAGATAGTAGAAAGAGGAAAGCTGCTGTAGTTGAATCTGAGCAAATTTCCAAGAGAATGAAGGAAATTGCACAGAAAAAGAAGAAGGGTAAGGGAAAACAGTTGAGGATTATGGAGGATCAAAGGGAAGAAGAAGAAGAATCTATTGAAGCTGAGCCCTTAACAACTATTAAACCTACTGAGATTGTACAGGTTGTTGTTGAGCAACCTACTGGAGAATCATAGCAGACTGCTGCACCTAAGCATGTTGTAGAAGTTGTTGAATCCTCCCTACTAAAGGCTGCTGAAACTACTGAAGCTACATAAGTTGTTGTTGAGCAACCTATTGTGGATATTGAAACAACAATACAAGACCTTGCAAGTTCTGCAATAGTTCAGGGGGAAGAGAAATATGTTGCTAACCCTGCTAGAAGAACCCAGTGTGAAACAGATGGAGGTGGTAGGCACTAATGTACAATCTGAGCAACCTACTGACCTAAATGCATCTGTTGAAGAAACCTTAAATCTACTTGTTGAGACCTTTGGAGGTCAGCAGAGTAAGGACACAGCTCCTAGAAAGCCAGCCATGTCCTTTGAAAGGAAGGAAAAGAAGAAGAAAGAAGGGTATGTTGATCCTAAGCTCCAGCTGGTGGATGATTACTTTCAGTGGAATTTTGGGTTTTACAAAAGACAGAAATCAGCTGTTGAGCCAATGACAGATTTTGAGGAGTGGGCTTTTGGAAAGCTAGGAGTGGAGAACTTGCTTGATTTAATTGATACTTCTTTGTTGGAAATGAGATTGATGGATCTCATTGATGAGCAAAAGAAAGAAGAAGGTATCATGTTCAAGGATCCAATGGATGCACCAGACAGTGATGATTCATCATCTGACTCTGATGATGGTCATCCCCCACATCAAGGAGAGACCGGTTAGTACAAAGATTGATAAATGAACCAACGATAGAGCGATCCACTCGATGTTGGCAAGTCTCATTAGGGCCGCCAGATGAACAAATGGATGAAGATTTGGAAGATTTAACCATAGATGGTTTGGAGGCCTTAATCAATGATGGGATAAATCTTGGAGGCAACAGGCTGGTTGGTATATCAAATACTTTCTTTGTTGAAGAATCTGCTGAACATACTGATCATCAGCAGACTGTAGATCTGAATGAGGTGAAGGTTACTGATCATAGTGAGCCTGATATCAGTTTTGAGGATTCAACTCAATATCAAGAATGGATTGATACTCAGGACACTCTATTCAAAACTACTAATATTCTACGAAGGATTGCTAATGTTAGAGAGTTTCAAAAAGAAAATATGGTTGAATTCCCTGCAATTCTTGTACAGAGAGTGTTGATCACTGAGGAACAAACAGTGGTAGTATAGAGATTGGACATGGTGATGGGATTTGAGGGATCACCATTACTTGTTGAGGAGGTTCAGGCTGTTGAGAATCAGACAACACCTAAACAAAGGTTAGAACTTGTGGTACAGGTTGCTGAGGATCAGACAGCACCTGGACAAAGGTTGGAACCTGTAGTTGTTGAAGAACAAGCTGCTTTAGTGGAGCCTACTGGAGAAAAGATCACTGAGGGCAAGGATAGTCAGCAGACTATTCTTATTGATGAGGATGAACAGCTGCTGGACTATGACTACAGTGATGAGGAGTTTCAAGTGCCTGAGGAAGAACCTATAGATGCTAAACCTCAATAGGAATTTGTACCACTCTTTGAAGAACCTGCCCTAGATCCAATCCTAGTTGAAGAAGGACCTGCCCCTGCTGGAAGGGACATGAGTAGAGCCATGGTTGTCAGTCAGACAGCGGGCACAATACAATGTAGAAGAACCTGCTGATGAAGTTGCTGAAAATATGGCTGGAGGAATGGTTGGTGGGGTACCAGCACAAGTGTTGGATGAGTTGAGGGTTGTCAGGAGTGAAATTACAAGATTAAGAACTCAACTTGACATGCAAGAGCAAATGTATGAAGATTTGTTGAATCTAGTGGAAAATAGAGGGAGAACCATTGAAACTGTTGCTTCCAATATTACTTCCACTCAGTATGCTCTTGCTGACCTTGCTCTAGATGTAAAGGGGATTAGACAAGGCAATGTAACGAATGAGAAGTTTCTGAAAGACCAATTTGAATCCATTCACCAGAAACTTGATAAACTTGCTGATGCACCCAAGCCTGCTGAGGCTGAGCCTGCTGAAACACTTCACCCTGCTGGATTGGATCCAAAATTCACTGAGAGGATTAATCTACTGGAGCAAACAATGCAAGAAAGGATCACTGCAGTTGACACTAGAACAGAGATAATGGAGGGTCAACTGAATAATCTAGTGATCACACAGAAGAGTGTTCATGGCCTGCTATCCCGTTTTGTTGTTGATGTCAATAAGGGGGGAGAGAGCCAAACAGTAATAACAAAAGAGGCTGCTAGAATTTTTGCACAGAAGATATGGGAAGCTGACACCAATGCATGCAGAGAACCTGCACCTGGCAGACTTCCACTGACTGATGATCTTTTCAAGGAGTATAAGAGGCTTTACTACAACAAGAGAAGACCTTACCATGACAAGGGCTTCCATGAGGGACTCAATTCCTTTTTGGGGCTTAAGTTTTGGGAAGCCAGAGTCAAAGCTCTTAGATCTTCACACAGAGGTGGAAGAGGTGGTAGAGGTGGAAGGAGTCTACCTACTACATCAGCTAAAGATTCACTGAATGAGTTTAAAGAGTTATACATGTGGTTAGGCTTCAGAGTACATCTGATCAACCTTACTCTACCAGAGGCATGGAAATGGTGGAAGGAAGTGAATCCCCATATTGATTTTTCTCTTATTGAAAATGAATGGATGAGACAAATGGTTAGAGAAATAAGAGAATATCATGAGCAGCAAGAGAAGGAGAGGCAAGTAAGAGAAAGAAGAAACAAGATCAGCATACTTACATCTATTTTATTCTTTGCTGAATCTAGCTTGTAATACTTTTTGAACAACTGATTATAATGAGAAATGACTATATTTGTTCTGTTTTTGTTTTTACTCACTTTGCTTTGCTGTAAGGAGGGTATTGGCATCATCACCAAAAAGGGGGAAATTGTTGGACTTATTTTAAGTTTTAGTGATGAGTGCCAGACTAGCTGTTATAGAGCAAAGGCAAAAAGATGTCTAGATCAAATGTATAGGCTTATTAGAGTTTGATCTTGCATAGGTTTGATCAAACAAGCCTTTGTGAAAGGTCGGTGACTTTCATCATGAGACTGTCTATATCGTAGGTACCGAGTCGATAAACTAGTTTAGGAACCTCTTTGAAGGCGAAAATTGAGGCTCAAACTCGATTCTTTGAAGGCTAAGGGATCAAACTTAGTATTTAAAGTCAAGGATATGGAATCAGAATTTAGGGAAGTCTGTGATGATCTAAACTGATTACATATACCTTGTGTACAAGGTCTAAGTTCCACAAGTTAAGTGGTGATTGGAACTTAGTTATATTCAAAATGGTGTAATCTAACTTCATAATAAAAAGTTATATATAAGAGAAGTCAGCTGAAGTGTTTTATAAACACAACAACTTTGGAACAGCTGACTGATATGCATTTCAGCAGACTTACATTCACAGGAACCTGCTGATATATAGTTCGAATTATTCAAAGGTTACATTGGAAAAATAAAAGGATAAGGACAGATAACAACTCTTGATTTTGTCAACAAATCAATGGTTAAGATTAAAAGGGACGTTGGAAAGAAACAGAGCTTTATCCAATGGATACATGTCAAAGGATGGACAGACGGAAAACTGTCAAAAAGCACTCTGACAGTGTCAGTACTATGAACAGTGACAAAAAGCAAGTCAAAATGGGACAAATCTAAAATGGCTATGTTTGAATTTCAACATAAGTCACAAGGATTCCTACCTATAAATAAAGGACTCCTAATTCAGATACAAGTGATGAAAATTAAGGATCTATCTTGAGCTATCAGATTTCAATCTATTAAACACCCTGTTGACCATACTGAACATAAATCTACTGATCCAGTGAACTTCTTCAAGTGTAATATGCTATTAAGCTACATCAAGTTTACACACTTGAAGATCTCAAGCTGCTGATCATATCATCCTGATCAAGCTGCTGAAAGCTGAATCACTTACTTGATTCAAACTTTCTTTTATAAGAAATCTACTGAAGACAGTGAAGCATCTTTGGCTGTCAAGGACTGTTGTTTGTGGTGGAGCTGGTGAAGAGGCAATCCTACCCTTCAAGGACTAGTGGATGACTTTGGAGTAGCAATCCTACCTATTCCAAGTGTTCAGTTTGTGAAGCCATGGTTATTGGTGAAGGACAAGCAACTTAGGGATTTTTGTAACTGCTACCTCAAGAATCTCTAGTGAATTACCTCCAACATCACAGAGAAGAGTGGGTGACGAGGATTACACCACCTGGAACCACTATAAAATTGCCTACTTACTTTCTGCACTTAGTATATTTAACACATCAACCTACTGAACTAGCAACTGAATCACACACATACACTACTGAGTATCTAATACTTGTATCATATTTTAACAACAAGTAATAAGGCTTAATTTAAATATATTCCGCTGCAACAAATTCAGTAAAGTCAATAGTCACAGACTCATTGAGCTATCAAGATTTCTTTGAAGGCGCTTGAGTTTGTTAACTCCAAAAGTTTTAAGTGTTAAGTTTATTCAACCCCCCCTCTAAACTTAACCAACTCCTTTTCAAGGGACCAACACATACCAACAGAATCATGCAGTGGTAATGGAAGACAAAGATCATGTGAACTATTTGATGAATGATTATCACAAAAGGGAAAAGATTTTTCATGAAAAACAACATATCTGGAAATAAAGATGTTCCTTGTGTGAATGTTCATGACTCTATACCCTTTGATGTTATTTTCAAACCCTAGAAACAATGATTTAGTGCTTCTGTCTTCAAATTTACCTCTACCCTGAGAAGTGGTAGATGCAAAACAAAAACAACCAAACACCTTGAGCATATTATAATTAGGTTCCTTATTATACAAAATAGAGTAAGGTGTTTTATTATTCAGCAATGGTGTAGGCAGTAAATTGATTAGAAAAACAGCATGTAAAACACAATAATGCCAATATTCTATAGGAACATCCGACTAAATTCTGAGTGCCCTAGCTACATTCAGAATGTGTTGATGTTTTCTTTCAATCAAACCATTCTGTTGTGGTGTTCTAACACAGGCCATTTTGTGCACTATACCCTTCTGCCTATAGAAGCTTTTCCTACCAAATTATGCACCTTGATCTGACCTAATTGTTTTAACACATCTGTCAAACTGTGTTTGTACCAGAATGCAGAAATCTTTTAGAAAACCAGTAGCCTGATCCTTGGTTTTCATTAGGAAAACCCAAGTGTATCTGCTGTGATCATCCACAATAGAATAGAAATCTATCACCATCAACAGATGGTATCCTGTTTGGTCCCCAAATGTCTACATGTATAAGATCAAAACAATTCATAGTAGAGGATTGACTGACAGGAAATTGAAGTTTTCTTTGTTTTGCCAAAGGACAAACAGTGCATTTACAATCAGGAATCTTTATTCTATTATCTAAAACTTTCTAAGTTTTCAATCTATCAATCGAAGGGTGGCCTAATCTATAATGCCACAAACTAGTATCTGTTACAGAATTGCAGGCAACAGAAAAATGTTGACCATGAATAATGCTTTTATCTAGTCCTTGTGATTCAAGAATGTACAGTCCATTTTGAAGCTTAGCGGTACCAATCTTCCTCATAGTTGGTTGTGCCTGCACATAATAGCTGTTAGTCTAAAAAATAACAGACAAACCACTATCAACAGTTAGTTTCCTTACAGATATCAAGTTATAGCTGAATGTGGGAATGCAAAAGACATTATATAAAATGATATCTTTATTGACATGCACATTTCCTACATGTGTGACAGGAACAGAGGTGCATTTGTGAGATTAACATGCAAGTTGTTAGTGCTTTTGATATTAACCATATTATTAAGGGTAAAAGTTATATGGTCAGTGGCCCCTGAATCTATGATCCAATGGACCATACTGCCATTGATACCTTGCCCTTGTGAGCCACTGCCTGCAGCTATAACCACTGAATTGCATTGATTGCTTGAAGGTTGCAGGTTATGGATTAGTGCAAGTAGATGATCATACTGACTTTTGGTGATTGCAGTGTCACCAGAATTCAGATCTTGTTGATAATTCTCACATGGTGTCATTTCTTCAGAATCTTGATCACAAGCCACATGATTAGCTGCTGTATTGCCTTTTCCATATCCCTTGAAATTTGGTGGAAAACCATATTTCTTGTAGCATTTGTCTATGGTATGACCCTCCTTGCCATATTATGTACAATAAGGCTTCTTGGAATTCCCTTGGAAACCTCTTCCACTACCTTGAAAACTTCTTCCACCATTATTGGAACCTCTACCTTGTCCCCTTCCTGAGTGTGGAGGTCTAAAATTTCCCATTGCTTGATTACAATCTGCCTGATGAAATTTAGAAGCAAGAATCACAGATTCTGTTCCAGTAGCATAATTGAGCTGTTGCTCATGATTCAATGCCATAACAAAGGCAGTCTTAATGTCAGGAAGAGGCAAAGTCATTAACACTTGAGATTTGACATTACTGAAATTCCCATTCAAACATTTCAAGAATCTAGTAGTGTAAGCATTGTCATACTATTCTCTAATATATAGTTTGCAATGCAGGACAAATACAAGGAGGAATGGGCTTAAGAATCAGATATTGATCCCACAGGGATTTCAATTTTGTATAGTAATCAGTCACTGTAAGATTGCCTTGCTTGGTTTTTTCGATTTCTTCTTCAAGATTAGAAAGTCTGTATGCATTTGCTCTTCCAAATCGATCCTGTAAATCCATCCATATTTCCCTAGTAGTATCAAAGTACATTACACTTTCTGCCACAGTAGGAATCATTGAATTTTCGAGCCAAGAATGTACCAAATCATTTAACTGCATCCAGGCTGAATAACCAGCATCTGTAATTTCTGGCATGGTTGAAGAACCATCCACAAAACCAAGCTTTCCTCATGATGATAACATCTTCATCATGGATCTTTTCCAATGATTATAGTTGTCTACTCCTTTGAGTAGCGGTTGAACCAGAACTAAACACGGATTATCAAGCGAACTTCAGAATTTGCAGTCGCCATTGAAGAAAATCAAACGAAATCTCCAGAAAAAGCAAGAATGATTTGAGATTCGACAGCGGATACTAATTATGCTCTGATGCCATGTTGAAATACATGAATAACATTGAAAATGAACAGAAAGATGAATCAAAACAGAACTGGAATTAGATTTCGATCAAGAACACTTGAAGGGTGTTCATCCCCAAATTTAAAAGGCGGGAAAATCATTTAGAATGAATTACAGAGAAAGCTTTACATCAGAATAAAATTGAACAACTTAATTGAGTTTCTGTGATCCCAATTTACATATATATCGGAAGCACAAGCTCAATTGGTTGTAACCAACTCTAACTAACTAACCACCTACGTAAGTGTTTGTTGAATTGTCTCTAAGAGACAAAAACTTGTCTTCTTGCCTTTTTAATCTCAACACATTTGTTAGGATAAACTCTTCCCTTTAAATTCTCATTTAAAATTTATCTATTACAATATAACTTGTGCTTTGCTATAATTCTCAATATAGAGGTTATATCAAGATCAAACTGTTGTTAAATTTCATGATGGTACGATGTACATAAGTAGTATACACTAATCTATTTTATTGTTTTAAAATACATCATACATTAATCATATAAACAAATATACATGTCTTAATTGAATTTTCATACTCTACATTCATCTTATAAGACATGAAAGTAAATTTATCATCATATACACTTACATTGTTATAGGACCCACTCTTTCTTCACTACCTCCGGTTCGCCATTAGATTTCCTTGGATCCTCATGCAGGTCGCTCAAGCCCTGACCTTGATTCTGAATGAGCTGCTCATCGGCCGCCTGGGAACATGTCGATTTGTCTGGCATGCAAGTTATTCAACTCTTGAGAGTATGTCAGTTTAGCCTAGATTTTCTAGCATTGTTTGGGAAATCAGTCAGACACAACTCCCGTTCCCAAAGCAAATTTTGTTAGAGGGAAAGATATCATCAAAAGATTAAGAAACATAACTTACACAAAAAATGGACATATGCGAGGTTTGATTTTTCCATGTTGTTGTATGCCTGTTTAATTAACATGGAATCTTTGAGATGAGCTGCTAGCTTATCATCCCGTGAAAGAAAACATTTTTCCACCCAACCGTGGGCCGGCCACCTCTTGATTGTTAATCCAGTCGGTAACCTCTAAACCTCTAGGCAGAAATGAGGGAGACGATGAGCCGAGCTCGTGTAGGTTGTCGCTTTACAAGGAATGTCAATCTCCTTCCACGGCCATGAAGAGATTTTAGAGTAGATTGGGAGTCCTGAGCAGGATTCTTCCCATTTCCCGTGCTGAACTTTAGAGCAAGGGTTGGGTTTGACTCGTCAGATATATCATCTCCCACCTCAACAATGAAAGATTGCCGGACCTATTTCTTATGGGGGAAAGTTTACAAGAAATACAATCATATGAGTGTAATATCCTAAATTCATTTTTCTCTCCAAAAATAGAGTATTATGGTCAATTGAGCCACCCTTTTCCAGCTTGGACATTAAAAATATCTATCAAATGAAGAGATCTCAAAACGAACCTCAAAACCAAGAAGGGATTTCGCAGTTATTTTATTCCCCATATTAGGGAATGGGTCTGGTGTCAGGATCTCCTTACCCCATCTGCCAAGAACAGAAGAATTCACAACTCGAATGAAGAAATAATCTTTCCATCCGTTGATGGAAGAAGGTCCATCAGTTATGTTGGTCCCTTGTAAAGGTTATGAACAAGTTTAGAGGGGGTGAATAAACTTGTTACTTGAAACTTTTTCTCTCTTAAGTAAACTGGTACTCAAAATATTTCGGAGGTTGAGATAAATGAGCTGAGAAGAAGTATAACAGAATTTTTCTACAACTGATTTAAAAGCAGTGGAATAATATTAATTAGCCTTAGGTTATGTTGTTATCTGTTGAAATATGCTAAACTGTTTTGGTGAAAATCAATTTTGTGCTCACTGTGAGTTTAATCAGTTTTGCATGCAAGAGATAGATTGCTTCAGTAAATAAGTAACTGAATAAAATAAGTAAATGAGTAATGTAAATGCATAAATAAAAATGCAAGTTTTATAGTGGTTCTAGGTGGTGTAATTATGTCAATCCACTCTTCCCCTGTGATGTAGGAAGAAAATTTCCACTAGTCTTCTTAAGGTTACAACGGTTACAAAAGCCCTAGTTGATTGTCCTTCACTAATCCCTAGCTTCACAATCTAAACACTTAGAAAAACAGGTAGAATTGCTTCTCCCCAAATGCTTCACTAGTCCTTGAAGGGTTGAATTGCCTTTTCACCAGCCCCACCACAAACACAGTCTTCCCAACTGCAAACAACTGTCCTTGACACCCTAGACCGGATGATTCACAGTCCAAGCCTTTGCTAAAAACAAAGTTGGGTTTGAATCGAGTAAATGATTCGGACTCAGAATCTCCAAGTGTTGGTTCTTGATTGATCTTGAATGTTTGAACACTTGGAAGAATTTCTTAATGTAACTTTGTAAGCTCAAATGATAGCAATTACTTAGATGCAGAACTTAGCCTTAAAACATATGCAAAAGCAAATATCAAGGTGTTTGATTCTTGTTGCTAAGCCCTCTATTTATAGGTGTGAAATCCAAAGTCTATATTTTTGAATTTTGAATTTGCTAACGTTTATGTTGGATTGCATAGAATATGATATCTTGTTGTCAGAAATGTCATTGACCGTTCTGACTTGTCAGTCTTTCAGCCAATCAAATAACTCGATCTTCAACGTCCTGATTTTTATGTAAAACTGATTAGCTAAATGAGTTGTGTTGAAACTGAGTAAGTCAGTTTTCAGTTTTCAACTAATATAGAGCAGTAACTCAGTTCTATGCTCTTATTTAGAAACTGTGTACTCTATCTTCATCTGATCCTTAGTTTTGTGAGATCAGAGTACACCATACAAATCTCATTAACTAAGTTACAGTGTCCTTATGTAACATAGTCTTCAATTCAAGATCTATAAAGTCAGTTCGGGCCATCACAGACTTACCTGAATTCTAACTTTACAGTCTCGGCTTTTAGTCTTCATAAACTGAGTTTGATCCTCAGTTCTTCAATCTTCAATAATGAGTTTGATCCCTCAGCCTTTATAACTGCCCATCAGCCTTCAGCTTCTAGATAAGCCAACCGAGTTTGATCCCTCAGCGAACTTACATTCTTCGAACTTCAGTTTTGAGTACTTTTGGCTTCAGTTTTTGGATGACTTTTAGTTTCACTTTTAGGACTCCTTATTTATTACAGTGCTTGTCTGATATAACCTATACAATAACCAGACTCTAATAAATCATGTACATTCAGATCCAGACATCTTTTAGCTTTTCAATATAATAGTTAGCCTCAGCACTTCATCAATGGGGTATAAACGAACAATCAAGTAAATAGGTGATGAATCATTATCAAAACTCAAATTTTAATTCTAACAATTTCCCCCTTTTTGATGATGCCAAAACCATTCTTAAAAGAAAAGCATAAAGATAAAACAATTTTAAAATAATAAAAACCAAAAATAAAACTAAAACTGGATTTATCATTAGAATTTCCAAAAACAGGTTTGATGCTTAGCTGATTACAATATCGGTTTTCAAAGCTAAGCCTCTAAGCTTGCTGTGTAGTTTTGACAAAAAGTCTTTCCTTATCATACAACCTATATTTTGCTTCTTTGGTTGTATCTTCTTTGGTAAACATATTGTTCTAATCAACCCGACTTGATTCTTTCCATTTTCTCCATAGAGCTATCTTAGGAAAATCATCATTGTCTCTGTAGTAATCTTCAAATTCTTCAATGTCAATCTTCATTTGCTCTCTTTTGTCTTTGATTCCAAACATTTCTTCAATTCTGATAGCTGTGTTTCAAGTCCATAGAACCTCTGATTCATGTGCCATTCGGCTTGAGAACATATTTCTTTATCTTCATGTATTGCTTTCTCCAAATTTTCTTTTAGTTGGAGTACCTCTGAAGCTGAATTTGATGTAACTTGGTTGGTCTTCTCCAAGTGTGAATTGACAGTTACATCAGTTTCTTTCTATAGTCTAGATATCCTGAAATATTCGATAGAAGGCCATTGTATTCTTCTTTTGAGTGAGTAGGATATCCAAGGTTTTCTGAATCTTGTTCAAATCATCTGCTGTTAGAAACTCAATTGGATCATCAGCCACTTTGATGGTGGACTGAGTTTGAGGATCCAATATCATTAATGCTCGCCCGCTATCCTCAGTTTGCCTTTGATTGTCAGTTGTCTGTGATGCAACTGGAAATTCTTCTTTCTATCCAACTGACTTTCCTTAATTGTCAGTTTTGGATTCAGTTTACTTCTCTTGAACTAAAACACTCTTGACTTCAGTTTGTTCAGTTGTCGAGTGAGATAACTGAACTTTCTCTGTCATTTTTCTTGATTCATCATCCTTGTCTTCATCATCATCCTTCTTCAGTTTCTCCTTAGATTCTGATGATTTAACTAACTTTTTCTTCTTCCTTTGTTCTGCCTTTTCTTCAAGTAGTTTGTAGCATCTTGTTAAAAATGCCTTTATGGGAAATAATGCATTCATGTTTTCTACTTCAAGGATTTTCATAAACCATTCCTCTTCAGATTTTAATGCTTCTCTGAATGATTCCTAACTGCCGATAGTGTTCAACTTCATCTTCATAAGATTGATAATTCTTTCAGGTGAAATGGAACTTTCATCTTTAGGTGGTTCCTCAGTTTCCATTGGTTGAACATCAACAATCTCAGTTTGTAAAGTGGTCTTCTCAGTTTGAATTTCTAGTGTTGATTTTTCGATTGCTCCAGTCTTCAGTTCTTGTTCCCCCTTAGTTTGTGCTTTCTCTGGGGAAACCAAGATTAACTTCCTTTCTACCCTACGTCTTTATTCTGAATGATCTTTCCTTTTAGTTCCTTTCTGATCAGAGATTTTCTTAGAAACTGTCTTATTTTCAGCTTTCTTAGATAGTACTTCAGTTTTTGCTATTTCTTTCTTTTTCAAGTTCTCATCTTGCTTTGAAGATTTCTCAATTTTGCTTGGTGCATGAGCTTTTTCAACTTCTTTCCCAAGTTTGAGTACTTCAAGGTAGTGTGGTATTACTAAACTGAGTGACTTCTTCATATGAAGTCTGCTCATCTTCTTGGTTCCTTCTTCCTTGGCTTTGTTGATTCATTTAACTTCTTCAATATGATGCTTCTTGATCTGGTTGTAAACATATCCAACCCAGTTGAAATTGAACTGATCCCAGATAATATTCATCAGGTTTATCTTATCGACAGATAGACTATCTAGCCCTTGAAATTTTCCAATGATGCTTTTGGCAACCCATTTGCAAAGTAGGGCAAATTCTGGCTTTAGGCTTGTAATGCTTGAATAAAGATTAGCTGGTTTCTCTATTGAAGAAATCTGAGAAAGAAAAGCTTCTCGATTGAGTGGTAAACTGACTAAGTTGATTGATTTCTCATTTGGTTTCTTGAAATCAAAAAGTTGTCGAATCACTTCTGTGCTGATGCCAATCTTCTCTCCATAAATGAATGTTGTGAGAGACTTCTTCTCCATCTTCATATTTTCCCAAAATTGAACAATAGCTTTAACATCCATATTTTTCTCCAGTTTGATGTCCAATAAATCCACTAAACCGGAAATCCTTCGAACCTTCTCACAAATAAGACTGGCTAGAAGAGTCCCTTCACATTGCTTTTCAAACTCATCTAAAGAGAAGGTTACTCCTCTATCTATCAATCTGGAAATGTTGAAGAAACTTGTTGTGACGCCATTTTTGCTAATTGAAAAGAAAAGGATTCTTGTGGGTAGAAGTGAAAGAGATGATAACGGTTTGGAGATTTGATCCCACGATCTTTATAAGATTGTGTTGTACCATTTGAACTTCCAATCTATGCATTTGTGTATCCAATGCATGTATTATTTGTCATTATCCGGGTACACTCGCAAAAATTTCTGACAATTATGGGGGTAAATAAATGCGATGTAACTATTGTCGTATACATTCACTTTACCAATTGACTATCTTTGACACTCCAATAATTAAAAACCGATTTTCAGTTTGAGTGACTATCAATTTTCTCAAATATTAGTTCATCCAAATAACATTTTAAGATCGTTCATGTCAATGACTGATCTGTGATGACACTTAAAATAACATATCCTACGACATCAACATACTATCCAGTACGAGCTAAAAATAGTTGTTTCTGTTGGTCTCTTGAAAAGGCTTTGGTTAAGTTTAGAGGAGGGGGGTGAATAAACTTAACACTTAAAACTTTGGAGTTAACAAATTTGCAACTCAAATGATCTGCGATACTTGAAGAGTCTGTTGATAACTCGAAGACTTCTTGCCGATAAATGTGAGTTCATCGACAGTTGAGTTTGCTGAATTTGTGCAGAGGAATTATATCAAAATTAAGCCTTAATACTTGTTGTTAAATATGATACTAAGTATTAGATACTCAAGAGTGCAAGTGTGTGATTTGATTTGCTAGATTCGATGAGGTTGATGTGTAAAACAAACTAAGTGCGAGAATGTAAATCTTTGAAAGTAAATAGGCAGATTTTATAGTGGTTCAGGTGGTGTAATCCTCGTCACCCACTCTTCTCTGTGATGTTGGAGGAAATTCACTAGAGATCTTTGATGTAGCTTTTACAAAGATTCCTAAGTTGCTTGTCCTTCACCAATAACTATGGCTTCACAAATCAAAGCTCGGGAATAGGTAGGATTATCGCTCCCGAGTCTTCCTTGGTCCTTGAAGGTAGGATTGCCTCTTCACCAGCTCCACCACAAACAATGATCTTTCACACAACTGTGCTTCACTGTCTTCAGCAGGTTCTTTATAAAATAAAGATTGAATCAAATAAACGATTCAGTTGTAGCAGCTTGATTAGGATGAAATAATCAGCAGCTTGCAGACTTCAAGTGTGTATGCTTGATATAGCTTGAATGTAGAAAAAACTTGAAGAATTTCTCTGGATCAGTAGCTTTAAGTTCAGTAAGTTCATCAGAGTGTTTTTCAGCTCAGTAAAATATCTCCTCAAAATTTATCAATTTTCATCATCTTGTTTCCGAGTTGAAAGTCCTCTATTTATAGGCAAGAATGCATGTGACTTGTATTTGAAATTCAAATGTAACCGTTCCTTTTTTTGTCCCATCTGATTTGCATTCTGTCACTACTCATAGGATGACATCGCTGTAATTCCTTTTGATGAAGGCGATCATCCCACCCTTTGACTTATATCCAATGGTTAAAAATCTGAATCATCCCAACGTCTTTTTGATCTCAGCCTTTGATTTGCTTGATAATTCAGAGGTATTTGGTTGTCCTTATCCATGTAATCTTCCAATATAATCTTGAATTAACCGAGGTATTTTATCAACAGGTTCATCAGTCCACTGAGATACCTATCATCATTGAATCGCAATTTGTTTGTGTATAAAATACAATGCAGCTGACTTCTTTTATCTAACTTTTATTTGTGAAGTTAGATTACACCTTTTTAATTATAACCAAGTTCCAAACATCATCCAACTTATGGAACTTAGACCTTCTTCACAAGGTATATGTAATCAGTTTAGGTCATCACAGACTTGCCTAAATTCTGATTCCATATCTTTGACTTAAATTACTAAGTTTGATCCCTTAGCCTTCTGTAACTGAGTTTGAGCCCTCATTTTCGCCGGTCTTCAAGCGAGGTTCCAGACTAGTCTACTGACCTATCTACCCTACTGATGTGGATCAGTCTGCTGAAATAAATTAGCATCCCTTTACAGTGCTTGTTTGATCAAACCTATTCATAAATCAAACTCTAATAAACCTATACATTTGATCTAGACATCTTTTTGCCTTTGCACTATAACAGCTAGTCTAGCACTCATCATCAAAACATAGAAATAAGTCCAACATTTTCCCCCTTTTTGGTGATGATGCCACTACCCTCACCTAACAGCAAATCAAAAAGATAAAAACAAAAACAGAACAAATATAGTCATCTTTCATTATAAACAATTTGTTCAAGGATATTACAGTCTAGAATCAGCAAAAACATAATGCAGTTAAAGTATGCTGATCTACTGTCTTCTTTCTCTTTCTTGTCTGGCCTTCTCCACTTGTTCTTGATAGGCCCTGATCTCTGCTATCATATCCCTCATCCATTCATTTTCAATCAGTGTAAAATCAATGTAGGGATTGACCTCTTTCCACCAATTCCATGCTTCAGGCAGGAGAAGATTTATCTGATTCACTTTGAATCCAAACTTCATGTATAGTTCCTTAAACTCTTCAAGTGAATCCTTTGCTTTTGTGATAGGCAAGTTCCTATCACCTCTGCCACTTCTTCCACCTCTTCCACCTCTGTAAGTTGCCCTTTAGGCTTTGACTCTTGCTTCCCAAAATTTCAATCCCAAGAAAGAGTTTAGACCTTCATGATATCCCTTGTCATGATAAGGTTTCCTTTTGTTATAGTATTCTTTCTTGTATTGTCTGAGGAGATCATCAGTAAGTTGAACTCTGCCAGGTGTAGGTTGTCTGTAAGCATTAGTCTCATCCTCCCATCTTTTCTTTGCAAAGAGTCTTGCAGCCTCTTTTGCTGCTGTTGTTTGGCCCTCTTCCCCCTTAGTGACATCAACAACAAACCGAGACATTAGGCCATAAACACCTTCCTGAGAGATTACCAGATTATTTAGTTGACCTTCCATAATCTCAGTTCTGGTATCAATTGCAGTAATCCTTTATTGCAGGGTCTCTTCCAGTAGATTGATCCTTTCAGTAACTTTAGGATCCAATCCAGCAAGTTGGGATGTTCTAGCAGCCTCAGTAGGCTTAGGTGTATCAGCAAGGTTGTCAAGTTTCTGATGAACGGATATAAATTGGTCTTTCAGAAACTTCTCTTTTGCAGTGTTTCCAACCTTGATTCCCCTCACATCTAGTATCAGATCATTCACGGCATTTTGAGTAGATGTGAAGTTTGAAGCAACTGTACTAGTAGATTGTCTATTTTCATTCACCATTTTCATCAGTTCTTCAAATCTCTCTTCCTGTCTATCCAGTTGAGTTCTTAACTGTTGCATATCATGCCTCACAGTCCTTAACTCATTCAACACTTCTACTGGTATCTCACCAGTCATTCTTCCACCAGTAGCTTCATCAGCAGGCTCCTCAACATTGTATTGTGGCCTCTGATTGCTCACAACCAATGCCCAACACCTATCTAATCCAGCAGGATTAGGTCCTTGATATTCTTCCAAGATAGGATCAAGGGCTGGTTCTTCAAAAATAGGAACAAATGCCTGTGGGGGATCAACGTCAACATTTTCTTCTTCAGGAATTTGGAACTCCTCATCACTAAAGTCATAGTCCAGCAGCTGGTCATCCATATTAACAGCAGTCTGCTGACCATCTTTCCCTTCAGTGGTCTTGTCTCCAGTAGGATCCACTACAGCAGCCTCTTCAGCAACAGGGGTATCCTCCATACCCAAAATAGGTTCCAACATTTGTCCAGGTGCTGTTTGAGACTTAGCAGCCTGTACCTCCTGTTCCAACCTGTGTCCAGGTGCTGTTTGTAACTCAGCAACATGTACCTCCTCTTCAACTCTCTGTGGATTGAATATGGCCTCATTATCCACTTGAAATCCTTCAGCATGACCAATTTTGTTCAGGATAATGGTAGTTTTAGTAAGAATGCCCTCAAAGTCAAATACATCTTGATATTCAATAGATTATTCTAAGCTGGAACTAGGTTCACTATAATCAGTAACCTTCTCTCCATCCATATCCTCACTCTGTTTAGCTTCAGTTTGTGCAGTAGGCTCTACAACATGGAATGTAACAGATTCATCAGCTAGCCTACCAGCACTTAGATTAACTCCTTCATTGATCAATGCCTCTAGATCATCCATGGTGAGATCCTATAGATCCTCATCCATCTCTCTCAATCTCTTGGCCCTCAAGCAGACTTACCACGATATCGATGGAATCATCACAGTGTGTGGTTCTATTAATATTGCATCCCCCACTGGTTCCTCCTGGTCCAGAGGTAAAATCACCTCTAGAATCTGATGATGAGGATGAATCATCATTGTCATCTCTTGGATCCCTAAACTTGATACCCTCCTATTTATGTTGTTCATCAAATAAGTCCATCAATCTGGATTGCAGCAGAGTGGTATCAACTAGGTCCAACAAATTCTCTACTCCCAACTTGTTAAAAGCCCATTCTTCAAAGTCTGTCATAGGTTCAGCAGCTGGCTTTTGTCTCTTGTAGAAACCAAACTTCCATTGAAAATAGTCAGCAACTTGCTGAAGTTTGGGATCTACATACTCTTATGTTTTCTTCCTTTCTTTCACATGCCTTTCAAAGGGCATGAAAGATCTCCTGGGAGCATCTTTAGAGCCTTGTTGACCTCCAAAGGTTCCAACAAGTAGGTTCATTGTTTCTTCAACAGATGTTTGAAAGTCAGTAGGTTGCTGAGGTGGTAAATTTGTGCCTACTACTTCCATCTGTACAACACTTGGTTCCCCCTGACTTACATGCTCATCAGCAGGGTTAGCAGCAGACTCCTCTTCCCCCTGAGGTCTTGCAACACTTGCAGGGTCTTCAACCAATTCTTCAACTACCACAGTAGGTTCAGGTATAGTGGTTTGTTGTGGGTCTTCAGTAGATACTACAAGATGAGGCTCAGTGGTCGATGAAGATCTCAGATATCTCCAATGCATTGCTCAACAACAACCTTGTGCAACTTCGATGAGACTTAACAACCTCTTCTGGTGAGGAGTCAGTAATTTCCACAGGCTTGATGATAGTCAAGGGCTCAGCCTCAATAGCCTCTTCTTCCTCTTTTACTGATGCTTCTTCTTGGACTCTTTGTGCCTCCAAGTTATTCAATTCTTTCCCCTTTCCATGTTTCTTTTTGTGGATAATTTCTTTTCGTCTCTTGGAAAGTGGTTCATCATCTTTTTCGACCACAGTAGACTTCCTCTTTCTACTAGCTTCCTTCTGTTGTTCCCTCAGAATCTCAACAACAGTTCTTCTTGCAAAGAACAAAGCAGGTCAAGATTGCTCAGATTCATTTGGACCCTCGTGAGACTCAACGATCTGTCTTTGTTTGCTTCTTTGTCTTCTTAGGCTTTAAGATCTCGGTGATCTTCCTTGTATCTCATGAGCCTTTCTTTTCTCGGGTGGTCTTCTTTGGTGCAAGAGAGTTTAGTGATTTCTTCTTAGTTTGTTGGACTCGCCACCACCAAAGATCACCATCATCTCCATTATGTCATCATCGCAGCAGGTCAACAATATCTTCATCATCATCTAGACCAGAATAGCATAGTCAATTTCCTTCTTGTATCTAGGATCGATTAATCTTCGAGTTCAATATCGGGAACCTCCAAGTGATTCAAACAGGTCTCAACCATTAGTCCTAAGGCAAGGCCTTGGATTTCCTTTTTCCTCTTTGTCTTCCTTGGCTACCTTCTTCATGTAATGAATGAAGTAACTTGACTGATCAAATCTCTCATGCTCTCTGTAAATAATCATCATCAACTTTATCTTAGGTCCAGATAGAGTATCCATACTTCCAACCAGTCCAAGTATGTTCTTTGCAATGAGTTTGCTCAACAGGTTGTACTCAAATCCAATGTGTTTCACATTGATGCCTGGAATGGATTTGGTGGCTGCATTTGTTTTGATTTGATCAACAAAAGCCATCTTGGATAGTCCCATTGCTTCAGGATCTACTGGACCATCCACTACTTCCTCAAATCCAAACACTTCCCTCAGTAGACTAGGGGAAACTTCAATCTCCTCAGCATTCACAGTTGTCTTGAATGCTTCAGTTTCTTCTTCCACAAGCATGTTCTTCTAGAAATCTATAACATTTGTGTATGATATTGTTTCAATCTGATATTGAGTTTGTTTTCCAAGCCTGCAAACCTCCTTATTCTTCGACCAATGTCAATGGCCAATTCAGTTTTGTTTGCATAAACAACAAAGCCTCTAACACTTTGGCTTGATTCAATCTGGACATCAATCTTTTCGGCCATTGTTAAGAGAAAAATGAGATGAAGAAGATGGATTGAAAATCTGTTTCACACAGTGTAAAAACAGAGATATAGCAGATTTTTCAAGTAGTGAAAATCTGCTGAGTGTAGGTCTGTATATATGGACAGACGATAGTTGTAACTGTCAGTGCACGTACATTGACGTTAACCACGATTAATCTGAGTAAATAAAGTCTTGACACGTGGCCCATAACACCTCCATAACGTTTGTAACCGTTGGATCGTGTTAACTATGGTAATAAAGGGTAGGATAAATATCCCGCCAAACTGCTTTTTGACTTTAGTAAAGTTTGACAGTGTAACGTTCCATTCAGCAGGGTTGTCCTCAGCAGGGTTGGCTCAGCAGTCTGCTGATGAAGTTGCTTCAGCAGTCTGCTGACAAAGTGACTCTGTTGATCCTTGATTTCTTCTTGTTTTGTTCAATTGATAATACAAGATGAAGTTTAATACCAATGACTGATCTGTCAAGTGAGCTCACCCAACATGACAAAGACCAATCCCCTTAGCAACCTCATTTGCTCAATTGTCCAAACATAAGTACATGGAATTGTTGAAACCAATGACTAATCTGCTAAGTGAGCTCACCCAACATAGCAAAGACTAATCCCCTTGGTGAATTCCAGTACACTGCTGATTATCAGTCAACTTGTATAATTCCAAGTTCAGTCCTTAATTTGGCAAATCTTTCACTATCAAGTGGTTTAGTGAAAATATCAGCAAGTTGATTTTCAGTAGGGATATATAGGACCACCACATCTTTCTTCTCAACATGATCTCTTATAAAATGATGTCTCACATCAATGTGCTTGGTTCTTGAGTGCAAAACAGGATTTTCTGTGATTGCAATTGCACTTGTGTTGTCACACATAATTGGAATTTCCTTTTCTTCAATTCCATAATCCCTTAATTGTTGTCTTAGCCATAGTACTTGTGCACAACAACTTCCCATGACTATATATTTCAGCTTCAAGAGATGGAAGTTGATATAGAATCTGTTTCTTCTTTGAACCAGGAGACCAGTCTACTTCCCATTAAGCGACAAGTTCTGTAGTGCTTTTTCTATCAATTTTGCATCCAAAGATATTCGAGAATCCGAGTAGGATATAACTTTGAAGCTTCCATCCTTGGAATACCATATCCCTACTCCCAAAGTCTCCTTTAGGTACTTGAGAACTCTCTTGTATTTCGCACTCTAAATGACTTTCTTTACGTTTAGATTGGAATCTTGCACAAACACCTACAAACAAAGGATATATCAGTCTGTTGGCGAGAAGGTACAAGAGATCGCCTATCATCATTCGTATAAAGTCCGATCAACATCTTTGCCTTCTTTATCTTCATCAAACTCGATGTTTGTACTCATTGGAGTTGATATCTTAGTGCAGTTTTCCATACCAAACTTCTTCAGCAACTCCTTGGTATACTTGGTTTGATGAATGTAGATTCCATCTTTCTAATGTTTGACTTGCAATCCTAAGAAGTAGTTCAATTCTCCCATCATACTCATTTGGAATTTACTATTCATTAGATTTGCAAACTTTTCACAAAGTAAATCATTTTCAGAACCAAATATTATATCATCTACATAAATCTGCATCAGACAGGTCTTTGTTCCCTTCATCGATTCGAAAAGTGTCTTGTCAATGGTGCCTTTTGTAAAACCATTGTCCACCAAGAATTGAGATAGAGTCTCATACCATGCTCTTGGTGCTTGTTTCAGTCCATAAAGTGCTTTGTTGAGTCTATACACTTTATCTTCTTGATCTTTAACTTCAAATCCAGGAGGTTGCTGTACATACACTTCCTCCTCTAGAATACCATTCAGAAATGCACTTTTGACATCCATTTGATATACTTTGAAGTTCTTATATGCAGCATGTGCCAAGAATAATGTGATAGCTTCCAATCTTGCAACAGGTGCATGAGTTTCATCAAAATCTATTCCATCTGCTTGAGAATAGCCTTTTGCAACTAGTCTGGCCTTATTCCTTACAATGATACCAGATTCATCAAGTTTATTTATGTATACCCACTTAGTACCAATGATATTTGCATGACTTGGCCTTTCAACTAGTGTCCAAACTTGATTTCTTTCAAATTCATTCAATTCTTCTTGCATAGTTATTATCCAATCTGGATCTGAAATAGTTTCTTCAACAACTTTTGGCTCCATTTGAGATAGAAAACAAGTAAACATAGCTTCCAGTTGTCTTCTAGTCCTTACACCTTGCTGTACATTGCCAATAACTTGTTCAGCAGGATGATTCCTTAACCATTGTGGATTCTGGTTAGTTTGATTATTAGGAACCTCATCTTGGTAGAGGGTCTTTGTAGCTTCTTCAACAACAGGAGGTTCAGCAGATCCTTGAATTGCTTCAGTTGTTGCATCAGTAAAGTCACCAGCAGGGTGTTCAGCAGGGGCAGTATCAGAAACTTTTAAGTCATTGAATCTTTCCAAAACTTCTACACATTCTGGATCAGTGACTTGTTGATTCTTAGCAGGTTCACAATCTTCATATTCCATACCAGTGAACTTAGGTTCATCAAACACAACATGGATTGTTTCTTCATGTTTCAGTGATCTCTTGTTCAGTACTCTGAATGCCTTGCTGACTGAAGAATATCCCAAGAAAATCCCTTCATCTGACTTTGGTAGGAATGTTTTCAGATGAACCTTGTGATTTAGGATAAAACATTTGCTTCCAAATGGATGGAAATAGGATATGTTTGGTTTCCTTCCATTCCAAATCTCATAAGGTGTCTTCAACAGCTTCTTGTTCACTCGATGTTTGCTTTTGTGTCCGGCATGTTGTATTAATCGCTTCAAACCCAATATCTTTCAGGTAGCAATGCTTCACATATCATTGTCCTTCCTGCTTCCTTTAAAGTCCTGTTTCTTCTTTCAGTAACCCCATTTTGTTGAGGTGTACCAGAAGAAGCAAGTTGATGTAGTACACCCATCTCATTCACAATATTCTCTTATAACTTTGTTGAGAAATTCAGTGACTCGATCCGATCTTATTTTATTATTGTTAAACTTTTCTCATTTTGTAATCTCTTTAAAAGATTAGGCATGCTTTTGAGTGTTTCACTTTTCTTGTTCATAAAACCACCCAAGTGTACCTTGAATAATCATCCACAACCACTAAAGTGTATTTCTTTCAGATTACACTTGTTGGAGTTATTGGTCCAAAAGATCCATATGCATAAGCTCCAACACTCTATTAGTTGATTGTTTAGTTTTGACTTGAAGCTTGACTTTATCTGTTTACCTCTTGACATGCATCACATATAGCATCCTTTTTGAATATGATCTCAGGTAAACCAATCACCAGCTTCTTCTTCACCAACTGATTGATATCATCAAAGTTTAAATGATTCAACTTCTTGTGCCATAACCAATTGAGTTCAGACTTGGTATGCACAATCAGTGTTTCGAACCGCGAGTGAGACCAATCCACAATATACATGTTTTGTTGTCTTCTACCAGCAAGTACAACTTGATCACCTCTTTCACTAATGAAAATACAGTTGTTTTGGTCAAAAGTGACCTTGTATCCCATGTCACAAAATTGTCCAGTGCTCAGCAAGTTGTAGTCCAGTCCTTCCACATAAGCAACATTCTTGATTGTAAGTCCATTTCTCACAAGTGTGCCATATCCTCTTGTATATCCAGGTGTATTCTTGTTGCCAAAATTCACCCTTGGACCATCTTTTGCCACAAAGTTTGATAAACAGTGCTTATTATTTGTAATATGTCTGGAACATCCACTGTCAAAGTACCAGACACCCTACAAAACAAAGTTAATACATTTTAGGTACCCAAACCTGTTTGGGTCCATAGTGGTCAGTAGTAAGCATGACTTTTGGTAAGTTTCCATAAGGTCTTCTCCTAAAAGTTTCATACTTTGGTTCATACATGTATTCCACACATCCATAAGTTCTTACAGTGGGTTGTGTAGGATTCACATATGTTTTCTGGCCTTTTGGTTTATAATGCTGTTTGAAGTGACTTTTGATGTTAGAAGCATTAGAATAGCCATTTGTATGCTGTCTGTTAGGAACAGCCCTGTAATTTGGAGTCTGCTGAGGTCCCTGCTGAGGCCTTTTATAAGTCCTCTACTGAGTCCTTTGCTGATTCCATTGCTTAGGTTTTACCCTAGCAGCATGGTTATACTCATTGTTTCTATCAGCAGGTGCAGGAATATTCCAATCATCATCAGTAGGGAATAGTCTACCTTTCCCCCTGAGATAAGTATCCCTTGAATGATTAGCATTTTTAGATTTGGGATTCTTATCCTTGGAATATTTCTGACCTTTACCTTTTTGTGGTCCAGCAGACTTGGTAGCAGGTCTGCCATCGGTAGGTCTAGGAGGTCCAGCAGTCCTATTTTTAGATTTGTTCTTTTTATTAGGAGTTGTTGACTTCTTTGACTTCTGATTTTTCTTCCTTGAAGTATTCTCAGTAGGTTTCACTGCCTCAGCAACCTGACTTGGAGTTGGATCTTCTGCTGGTACAAACTTAGGACCAATTTTGGTGCAAGGTTCAGTAACCTTACTGGATCCACTCTTTTTGGATTGTTGAGTTCCAAATCCAAGCCCTGTCTTATCACCATAAGGCTTTCCAGATTTGTATGCAGTAGTGGAGCAAGATGGTTCAGCAGATTCAGGGGCTGCTGGATGATCAGCAGGCTTACACTGATTCTGTCCAACATCTTTTCCTTACCTTTGAGAACTCTTAATTCAGCTTTCAATCTTCCAACTTCTAATTCAAGAGCTTCTTTTTCAGCCTTCACAATCTCATAACCAGATTGTATTATCCTCAGTTGATTAAGGATGGCATCCAAAGTCTCATTATTGTCAGAATTTCTAGGATTTGAACCACAAGTTGATTCACAATCACTTCCAGCAGGAGTATTGATGGATACTGATTGTATACCTCCTCGATTTCATCCATATTGGCCATCAAAGCATAATCTTCCATGTCAAGAACAAAGTGTTGTGTCATCTCGATTCATTTCCTTTTTGATTCCACTTCATACCCTCGAGTCATCTTCAAAGAACCATAGCCTTCTTTCCATGTCTTCTCTGTTGACTCTTGGTCTTGATGAGAGCGGACAATCAGTCTAAAGTGTCCAGCTTCTTGCGGTTGAAGCAAAGATAATCGAGTTCCTTGCCTTGTATTAACTCGGGATACCAGTTTGAAGTGTCCTGGTTTCTTGCAATGAAAGCACAGATAGTCATTGTCTTTCTTTGATTCTTCGTTCTTTCTTTCAGTAGGCCTCTTTGTGAAATTTCTTGAAAGGGCCTTTCCAGTCTTCATCATCTTGATTTTCTTGCTCAGGAGGGCAATCTGCTCCTGCATTTCATCCAGCAGATCATCTTGTCCTCCTGATGTCTCTTCTTGATGTGAAGCAGCCAATGCAGTGGTCTTTGGCTCTTTTTTTTTCAGTTTCAGGTACAAGATTTTTGCTAAATTCATAAGCCTTGAGATCTGAAAACAACTTGAAGGTGTCTTCTTCATGCAACTTTCTCATTTCTTCTATTGCGATACCTTCATTTTCCAAACATCTTTTGCGAGTAGAGCCTCCAAGATTTTGGTGTTTATTTCTTCTTTTGAATAACTTACACTCAAGCGAGGTAAGTTCATCCAGATTGCATTAAACCTTGATTCCATTTGCTCAGTGGTTTCATTTGGTAGCATCTTGAACTTTTGAAACCTCTTTTTGACCACACTGATTTTATTCTTCTTTATTGCATCAGTGCCTTCACAGATCAACTGTATCTTGTCCCAATGTTCCTTTGCTGTTTTGCAAACTTTGACCTTCATGTACATATTGCTATCCAAGGTTCTGTAAATGATGTCAATAGCAATATTGTTGAGGTTTGCTCTTTTTCTGTCTTCTGCATTCCATTCTCTTTTGGTTTAGGAATGTACTCAGTTGTATCACCCACTGTTATTGCCTTGGTAATCTCCAGTGGTCCATCAGTTAGTACATCCATCATCTCATCATGAGTTGCAGCAAGATAAGCCTGCATTCGACGTTTATACTCATCAAATCTATCTAGAGAACACATCAGCATAGTTCTAGCATACTGGGTTTTATCCATGATGCAAGTCTTTGAAAATCAGTAACTTGAAAGAAAGTTTTAAAGAATTTTCACAAGCACAACAAGTAGGATTTCTTGTAATGTAGAAGCCTTTGCTCCGATACCAATTGTTGGTCCCTTGAAAAGGCTTTGGTTAAGTTTAGAGGGGGTGAATAAACTAAACACTTAAAACTTTGGAGTTAACAAATTTGCAACTTCAAGCGATCACGATACTTGATGAGAGTCTGCGATACCTCGATAGTTCTCCGATAAATGATGAGTCTCATCGACAGTTGAGTTTGCTAAATTTGTGCAAATGGAATTATATCAAAATTAAGCCTTAATACTTGTTGTTAAATATGATACTAAGTATTAGATACTCAAGAGTGCAAGTGTGTGATTCAGGTTGCTAGATTCATGAGGTTGATGTGTAAAATAAACTAAGTGCGAGAATGTAAATCTTTGAAAGTAAATAGGTAGATTTTATAGTGGTTCCAGGTGGTGTAATCCTGTCGTCACCACTCTTCTCTCTGTGATGTTGGAGGAAATTCACTAGAGATCTTTGATGTAGCTTTTACAAAGATTCCTAAGTTGCTTGTCCTTCACCAATAACTATGGCTTCACAAACCTAAAATCGGGAGCAGTAGGATTGCTTTGCTCCAGAGTCTTCCACCTGGTCCTTGAAGGGTAGGATTGCCTCTTCACTGGCTCCACCACAAACAATGATCTTTTCACACAACTGTGCTTCACTGTCTTGGCGGGTTCTTTATAAAATAAAGATTGAATCAAATAAATGATTAGGATTGTAGCGACTTGATTAGGATGAAATAATCAGCGACTTACTTGGACTTCAAGTGTGTATGCTTGATATAGCTTGAATGTAGAAAACACTTGAAGAATTTCTCTCGGATCGTGAGCTTTAAGTTCAGTAAGTTAATCAGGGTGTTTTTCAGCTCAGTAAAATATCTCCTCAAAATTTATCAATTTTCATCATCTTGTTTCTGAGTTGAAAGTCCTCTATTTATAGGCAAGAATGCATGTGACTTGTATTTGAAATTCAAATGTAACCGTTCCTTGTTTTTGTCCCATCTGATTTGCATTCTGTCACTATTCATAGGATCGACCTTAATCGAAATTCCTTTTGATGATGCGATCATCCACCACTTTGACTTATATCCAATGGTTAAAAATCTGAATCATCCCAACGTCTTTTTGATCTCAGCTTTTGATTTGCTTGATAAGTCAGAGGTAGTTGGCTGTCCTTATCCATGTAATCTTCCAATATAATCTTGAATTAACCGAGGTATTTTATCAACAGGTTCATCAGTCTGCTGAGATACCTATCAGTCTGCTAAACTGCAATTTGCTGTGTATAAAATACAATGCAGCTGACTTCTTTTATCTAACTTTTATTTGTGAAGTTAGATTACACCTTTTTAATTATAACCAAGTTCCAAACATCATCCAACTTATGGAACTTAGACCTTCTTCATAAGGTATATGTAATCAGTTTAGGTCATCACAGACTTGCCTAAATTCTGATTCCATATCCTTGACTTAAATTACTAAGTTTGATCCCTTAGCCTTCTGTAACTGAGTTTGAGCCCTCAGCCTTCAGTCTTCAGCAGGTTCCAGACTAGTCTACTGACCTATCTACCCTACTGATGTTGATCAGTCTGCTGAAATAAATCAGCAGCCCTTTACAGTGCTTGTTTGGTCAAACCTATTCATAAATCAAACTCTAATAAACCTATACATTTGATCTAGACATATTTTTGCCTTTGCACTATAACAGCTAGTCTGGCACTCATCATCAAAACATAGAAATAAGTCCAACAGTTTCGACCTATAATTATGAACCATTTGAGTTGAATGTCATGTGTCGGGTTCGTGAGTCGAGTATTTTTCATTTCACATTTATTTTCCCTTATTCGATATTATTTCGTGCGTTATTTGATTATTTTCAGGATACGAAATAATTGGTCTAAGCATTGAGGATGATTCTAGAGCGGACTGAATGAAAAGATTGAGCCTAGGGTATTCCACAACCTTCCAAGTTAAGTCGGTAGAAGAAAAAGGACAAAAATGCCCCCGGATAATCGGGAGTTGCCGCCAATTAATCGAGCTACCACAATCTTCCGAAACGCGTTTTCTTGGATGAGGGGTAGTTCTAGGTCTTTCTAAGTCGATTTACTTAGCTATAAATAAGAGGCATCGGCCTCAGAATTTAATGTACAAATTTCATGACAAGTTTTATGCATTAAAAGTTATTTGTTCTTTATTTATTTTATTTTATGAGTTCTAGTCACGGAGTCGACGGATTCGCCTTCTGGGAAGAGAGCCGAGGGAGATCTACACTCATCTTCGAGGGTATGATTTTCCATCTTTTCCAAGATGTATATTTGTCGTTGTTCTATGTGACTAGTATGTTTTAATTGTTTATTTAGTTTAATTATGTAGTAGTTAGTTTATTTTACCCCATGTATGTATATATCTGATTCGTTGGTGAAGAAATCATGAAATAGTGATTGCGTTCTTCATATCTGCGACGGTCTATATCACTAGATCTGAATACCTAGTAAATCCTAGTTCATGATGATCGGCGCCAGCTACATTGATCGACTGATTTAATTTACATGTTAGTAGCCTGATCAACTATTTGCATGTCATCGCAAATTAGCATGAAGGACTATTAGTGAAGTGTTAATTTGGACATTGTCTTGATGGATCCTTAGGAACGTGCTAGTCATAGTCGATAGCTGCCTAGGGAGGTTCTCGGTCTTGAGTTGGCATCTCTAAAACTTATTGCATATGAACTAATACAACCAACGAAGGAGGTTAGTTGCATATAGATTGTCTGTTGTCCTTACATTGGAAGTAGATACGGTTAGGAGATTGCACCCGTAGCTGACAATGAATTATATTTTACCAATGGGGATGTGTTGGACATATTTTAAGTTTTAATGATGAGTGCAAGACTAGCTGTTATAGAGCAAAGGCAAAAAGATGTCTAGATCAAATGTATAAGTTTATTAGAGTTTGATCTTTGTATATGTTTGATCAAACAAGCATTGTAATTAGGTCTGCTGGCTTTATTTGCAGACCTGTCTAGATCAGCAAGGTAACTAGGTCAGTAGACTAGTTAGGAACCTGCTAAAGACTGAAGGCTGAGGGTTCAAACTCAGTTATTGAAGGCTAAGGGATCAAACTTAGTATTTAAAGTAAAGGATATGGAATCAGAATTTAGGGAAGTCTATGATGACCTAAACTGATTACATATACCTTGTGTACAAGGTCTAAGTTCCATATGTTAAGTAGTGATTGGAACTTAGTTATGTTCAAAATGGTGTACTCTAACTTCATAGTAAAAAGTTAGATGAAAAGCAGTCAGCTGAAGTGTTATCAATACATAGCAGACTTTAGCCAGCTGACAGATATGTACATCAGCAGACTAAAATAAGTCAGACATCTGTTGGGTATAAATCTTGATTTAATCAAAGGTTACATTAGAAGATTACAAGGATAAGGATGAATTACAAGCCTTGATATTATCAAGAAATAAGTGGCCAAGATTAAAAGAACGTTGGAAAGATTCAGAGGATTAACCAATGGACACAAGTCAAAGGGTGGATGATTGAAAGCGACAAAGAAAGCAAATCGACGATGTCGATTACTATGAACAGAGACAGAAAGCAAGTCAAGATGGAGACAAATCTGAAACGGCTATGTTTGAAATTCAAACATAAGTCACAGGATTCTCACCTATAAATAGAATACTCCTGATTCAGATACAAGTGATGAAAATTAAGAAGGAAAATAAATCATTCAGAGCTGTCAAGAAAATCACCCTGCTGACATACACAAAACTTAACTAACTGATCAAGAAAAATCTTCAAGTGTAATATGCTATCATGTTCACACACTTGAAGACATCAAGCTGCTGATCATTTCATCATGATCAAGCTGCTGATAACTGAATCATTTACTTGATTCAACCTTTCTTTTATAAGAAACCTGCTGAAAACAGAGAAGCACTTAGGTGTCAAGAACTGTTGTTTGTGGTGGAGCTGGTGAAGAGGAAATCCTACCCTTCAAGGACCAGTGGAATACTTTGGAGCAGCAATCCTACTTGTTTCAAATATTCAGTTTGTGAAGCCATAGTTATTGGTGAAGGACAGACACCTTAGGGATTTTTGTAACTGCAACCTCAAAGATCTCTAGTGAATTTTCTCCAACATCACAGGAGAAGAGTGGACTGACAGGATTACACCACATGGAACCACTATAAAATTTGCCTACTTACTTTCTGCATTTATTTCCTACATTTAGTATACTGATCACATCAACTTACTGAAACTAGCAACTGAATCACGCACTTACACTACTGAGTATCCAATACTTAGTATCATCTTTTTAACAACAAGAAACAAGGCTTAATTTGAATATATTCATACGCAACAAATTGATAATATCTCTCGTCGAGAGATTATCGAAAACGTCAAGCAGGATCATCGACCTTCTTGAGTTTGTTAAGTCCAAAAGAAATTTTAAGTGTTAAGTTTATTCACCCCCCCTCCCTCTAAACTTAACCAAAGACTTTTCAAGGGACCAACAATTCGTATCAGAGTAGTGCTTCTGTTCTGAAATAATCCTACTTGTTGTGCTTGTGAAAATACTTAGAAAACTTTCTCAAGTTTCTGATTTTCAAAGCTTTGCATCATGGATAACAACCAGTATGCTAGAACTATGTTGATGTGTTCTTTAGATCGTTTTGATGAGTATAAATGTCGTATGCATGCTTATCTAGCTGCAATACATAATGAGATGATGGATGTGCTGACTGAAGGACCACTGGAGATCACTAAGGCCATAACAGTTGGCAGTGAAACTCAGTGTTGGTCCCGTGGAAAGGCTAACACAAGTTTAAGGGGGGGTGAATAAACTTGTCACCAAAAACTTTCCCAAAACTGAAAGTACCCCAGGAACTGAGTTTCTATTAAACTCAAACTGAACTATCAAACTGATCCACAATATGACTCAGTTCAGTTTCGTTGCAGCCCCTTTAATCCTGTGTAGGAGTTAGCTAATTCAGTTTAGCTGAGGCTATAACTGAACTAACTGGCAGCAGATAATATCAAGCATTTTATGCAATAGACATGTCAGTAAAGATTTAAGTCTCCTATGTATCAGTTCTGTGCTGACTCAGTGTCTAATGTTTGCTGAGTGTAGTGATAAAATGATTATGAAATAAATATAAATGTGTAAAGTAAAACAACACAGAATTTGTTTATAGAAGTTCAGGGTGGTGTAATCCCGTACGTCTCCCCTTCTCCTGTGGTGTAGGAGGTATCACTAGAATCTTGAGATAACTGTTACAAAATCCTAGCCCAATGACAGTCCTTCATGACACCCTAGTTTCTCACTATCTACACATAATGAAGAAAGGTAAGATTGCACCATTCACTCTGCACACTGATCCTTCAGAGGTGGAATGACTCCTTCACCAGCTCACCACTAACACAAACACAGTCCGCAAATTGTACCAGCAGCTGTGGCAACCAAGTTGCAACCGTATGAGGAAAGGTGAAGTTGCTCTCCTCAAACTATGCACAGCCAACCCTTTTTCACAAAGGTTAGGTTTAGAATTAATCAAGAGATTAATTCAGTGAGCTGTCTGCTTCTTCTGGATGTGGCATTGCAGCTCCACGATGCCTTCTTCCCCCTTAATGGGTTACTGGATCTTTCTTTGTAATCTTTAAGGCACTTCCGTTGGCTTCCCCTTATGGAATCTGATTTTCTGGATCTGGATCTTTGGATATATGCTTGTAAAGCTTTTTCAGATCTACCTCTCTCAAGTTTTTTCCTTTGTGTATTTATAGGGTCAATGTAACGGTCTGATCACTTTTATAGCCGTTACATTTTCGTTTTGCCAACGTTCACATGTACGACCTTTTTTCGTTTTGTTATTTCAAATTCAACAAGGCCTTAACTCAGTTTTATACTCTTCTTCAACACTGAGTACCTTACATTCTTGACATCTGACTTCAAATGACTAAGTCAGAGTACACCATTCCGTTTCTTCTTTTCTTGGTAACTGATAATCTTTGTCCTCAAGATTATTCAGCTTTACATGATCTATAGTTCAGTTTCAGGTCACCACAGACTTGCCTGAATCCTGACTTATAGTCATGACTTAATCAGCTTCTAACTGAGTTTGCCACCTCAGTTCTTCAATCTTCAATAACTGAGTCTGTGTCCCTCAGTTCTTCAATCTTCAAGATAAGCCAGCGAGTCTGTGTCCTCGGCCGAACTTAGCTTCTTGGTTTTCTTATGATCGAGTCGATCCTCGATTCTTCATATGTATACTCAGTTTGCTTGCTGTGACTCAGCTGTCCACCTAGTTCATATCTATTACAATGCTTGTCTGAAACAACCTATACAAGGTTCACACTCTAGATAGAACTTATACATTTTCTCTAGACCATTTCTTGCTTCTTCTTTTATTTCGCACTATAATAGTTAGTTATGACTTCATCGTCATGGGTTGTAAGTGACCTTACTAAATACGTGACAAATCATCATCAAAACACAGATATTATTTCCAACACTCAGTATGTTCCAAAGCCAAAAAGAGAGTGGAATGCTGAAGATAGAAAAATAGCAAACCTCAACAATATTGCTATTGATATCATATACAGAACCTTGGATAGAAATATGTACATGAAAGCGAAGGATTGCAAAACAGCAAAGGAACTTTGGAAAAAATTGCAACTTATCTGTGAAGGCACTGATGCCATAAAGAAGAACAAATTCAGTGTAGCCAAAAAAAATCCAAGATTTCAAGATGAAATCAAATAAAACCATTGAGCAAATGGATTCAAGATTCAATGCTATCATGGATGACTCACTCTGCTGAATATGATCTATACAAAAGAAGAGATCAATACAAGAATCTTAGAAGCCCTACCTGCAAAAGAGGTTTGGGAGATGAAGGTTACTGCCATAGAAGAATCCAGGAGTCTATATGAAGAAGACATCTTCAAACTCTTTTCAGATAGAATATGAATTCAGTAAGAAACTTGTTCATGAGACTGAGAAAGAAGAACCAAAGACTACTGCATTGGCTGCTACACATAAAGAAGAACCATTAGGTGATCAAGATGATCTACTGGATGAGATGCAAAAGCAAATTGCCCTACTGAGCAAGAAAATCAGAATGATGAAAACTGGAAGAAGTTCTCCAAGGAATTTCTCAAAGAAATCAAGTGAAAAGAAGAAGGAAGAATCCAAGAAAGATAATGACTACTTGTGTTTTCATTGCAAGAAACCAGGACACTTCAAACCTGATTGTCCTGATCTAAAACAGAAAAAGGAACCTGATTATCTGTGCTTCAATTTTTAGAAACCTGGACATTTCAGACCTGATTTTCCATACCTACGAAAGAATAAGAATCAGCAAAGAAGATCTGGCAAGAAAGCAATGGTTGCTGATGATGAATCTGGATATGAAGTTGAATCAGAAAAAGGAAATGAATCTGATGCTACTGCACTTGTTGCTGATATGGATGATTATGCTTTAATGGCAAATATGGAAGAGACTGAGGATGTATACAATTCTGTATCTATAAATACTCTTGCTGAAAGTGATTGTGAATCAACTTATGGTTCAAATCCTAAAAATTCTGACAATGAAGAAACTTTGGATGACATCCTTAATCAACTGAGGAAAATAAAATCTGGTTTTGAGATTGTGAAGGTTGAAAAAGAAGCTCTTCAAACAGAAGTTGAAAGGTTAAAAGCTGAATTAAGAACTCTCAAAGGAAAGGAAAAAGATTTTGAGCAAAATCAAG
The DNA here is from genome assembly GCA_026214975.1 of Gentiana macrophylla. Lineage (NCBI taxonomy): Eukaryota > Viridiplantae > Streptophyta > Magnoliopsida > Gentianales > Gentianaceae > Gentiana > Gentiana macrophylla. The sequence goes on along the minus strand of CM047809.1, from coordinate 85,200,395 downwards.
ATAAGTCTCATTGTACACATTGAGCTCTTGAATCTGCTGAACAATCTAGTTCCACCACTGCATTCAAATCTGGAAAGTCTTATGGTGATATAACAGGCCTTGGATTTGGAACTCAGCAATCTACTAAGAGTGGATCCAATAAGGTTACTGAACCTAGTACCAGAATTGGTCCTAAGTTTGTACCTGCACAAGATCCAACTCCCAAAAAGGTTACTGAGGCAGTAAATCCTAATGGGAAGTCCTCAAGAAAGCAAAATCGGAAGTCAAAAAGGTCAACAGTACCTAACAAAAAGGGTAAATCCAAAAGTAGGACTGCTGGACCTTCTAGACCTGTTGATAGCAGACCTGCTGCTAAGTCTGCTAGACCACAAAAGGGCAAAAATCAGAAATATTCCAAGGATAAGAATTCTAAACCTAAAAATTTTAATCATTCTAGGGATACTTAGGGGGAAAGGTAGATTTTTCCCTGCTGATGATGATTGGAATATTCCTACCCCTACTGCTAGAAACAACAGTCATAACCATAATGCAAGGGTAAAACCTGATCAATGGAATCAACTGAGGACTTATTCAAGACCTCATCAGAGACCTCATCAGACTCCATATTACAGGGCGGCTCCTAACAGACAGCAATCCTATGGTTATGCTATTGCTTCTAACAATAGAAATCACTTTAACCAGTATTATGTACCAAAAGGCCAGAAAGCATATGTGAATCCTACACCATCAAATGTTAGATCTTATGGAAGTGTGGAATACACATATGAACAAAAGTATAATACTTTTCAAAGAAGACCTTATGGAAATTTGCCAAGGGTCATGCTTACCACTGACCACTATGGACCCAAACATTTTTGGGTACCTAAAATACATTAACTTTGTTTTGTTGGGTGTCCGGTACTTTGTGGTGGATGTTCCGGACATATGACAAAGAATAAGCATTGTTTGACAAATTATATGGCAAAGGATGGTCCAAGAGTGAATTTTGGCAACAAGAACACACGGGATACACAAGAGGATATGGTACCTTTGGTGAGGAATGGATTAACTATCGGGAATGTTGCATTTGTGGAAGGATTTGGACTACAACCTCCGAGCCTTTGGACAATTTTGTGACATGGGTTACAAGGTCACTTTTGACAAAGGCTACTGTGTTGTCATTAGTGAAAGAGGTGAACAAGTTGTGTTGGCTGGTAGAAGACAACAAAACATGTATGTTGTGGATTGGTCTACTGCTGTTCCAGAGACATGCCTGATTGTTCATACTAAGTCAGAACTGAATTGGTTGTGGCATAAGAAGCAGAATCATCTTAACTTTGATGATATCAATCAACTGGTGAAGAAGAAGTTGGTGATTGGTTTGCCTGAGATCACATTCAAAAAGGATGCCATATGTGATGCGTGTCAGCAAGGCAAACAAGCAAAGTCAAGCTTCAAGTCAAAGACTAAACAATCAACAAAAAGAGTCTTGGAGCTGATGCACATGGATCTATTTGGACCGGTAACACCAAAAAGTGTAACATGGAAGAAATAAACTCTGGTAGTTGTTGATAATTATTCAAGATACACTTGGGTAGTATTCATGAACAAGAAAAGTGAAACACTTCAAAAGATGCCTAAACTTTTGAAGAGATTGCAAAATGAGAAAAGTTTGACAGTGGTGAAAATCAGATCAGACAAGGGTACTGAGGTTCTCAATAAAGTCATAAGAGAATATTGTGAGCAAAATGGTGTGCTGCATCAATTAGCTGCTTCTGGTACACCTCAACAAAATGGGTTGCTGAGATAAGAAACAGGACTTTGAAAGAAGTTAAGAAGGAAGGTGAAGCATTATTATTATTACGAAAGATATTGGGCTGAAGCAATCAATACAGCATGCTATACACAAAATAGGACCTCAGTGAACAAGAAGCTGCTGAAGACACCTTATGAGATATGGAATGGAAGAAAACCAAATATATCTTATTTCCATCCATTTGGAAGCAAATGTTTTATTTTGAATCATAAGAAGCAATTGAAGACATTCCAACCAAAATCAGATGAATGAATCTTTTTGGGATATTCTTCGGTCAGCAAGGCATTCAGGGTACTAAACAAAAGGACATTGAAACATGAAGAATCAATACATGTTGTATTTGATGAACCAAAGTTCACTAGAATGGAAGATGAAGTTTCAGAACCTGCTGAAAACCTCCAAGTCACTGATCCAGAATGTGTTGATGTTTTGGAAAGAATAAATGACTTAAAAGTTTCTGACTCTGCCTCTGCTGAAGAACCTGCTGGTAACACTAATGATGCAACAATTGAAGCAGTTCAAGGATCTGTTGAACCCCCTCCTGTAAATCAAACAAATCATGATTTACAATGGTTGAAGGATCACCCTGCTGAACAAGTAATTGGTAACATACAGCAAGGTGTAAGGACTAGAAGACAATTGGAAGCAATGTTTACTTGTTTTCTATCTCAAATGGAGCCTAAATTTGTTGAAGAAGCTATATCTGATCCAGATTGGATAATTGCTATGCAAGAAGAATTGAATGTGTTTGAAAAAAACCAAGTTTGGACACTAGTGGAAAGGCCTAGTCATGCAAATATAATTGGAACTAAATGGGTATACAGAAACAAATTGGATGAATCTGGTACCATTGTAAGGAATAAGGCCAGACTAGTGGCAAAAGGCTACTCTCAAGCTGAAGGAATAGATTTTGATGAGACATATTCCCCAGTTGCAAGATTGGAAGCTATAAGATTATTACTGGCATATGCTGCTTATAAAAACTTCAAAGTATACCAGATGGATGTTAAACTGCATTTTTGAATGACATTCTGGAAGAAGAGGTTTATGTTCAGCAACCTCCTGGTTTTGAAGTTAAAGATCAAGAAGATAAAGTGTATAGACTCAACAAAGCACTTTATGGCTTGAAACAAGCACCAAGAGCATGGTATGAAATCCTATCTCAATTCTTGGTGGACAATGGTTTTACCAAAGGTACCATTGACAAGACTCTTTTCAGTATCAATGATGGTACAGATTTATGTTGATGACATAATTTTTGGTTATGAAAATGAATTGCTATGTGAAAAGTTTGCTAATCTCATAAAAAGCAAGTTCCAAATGAGTATGATGGGAGAGATGAACTACTTCTTGGGATTACAAGTCAAACAAATGAAAGATGGAATCTTCATTCATCAAACTAAATATACCAAGGAGTTGCTGAAGAAGTTTGGCATGGAAAATAGCACCAAAGTATCAACTCCTATGAGTACTAACATCAGATTGGATGAAGATAAAGAAGACAAATATGTTGATCAGACTTTATACAGAAGGATGATAGGCAGTCTGTTGTACCTCACTTCCCGTAGACCTGATATATCCTTTGTTGTAGGTGTTTGTGCAAGGTTTCAATCTAAACCTAAGGAAAGCCATTTAGTTGTAGTAAAAAGGATTCAAAAGTATCTAAAAGAGACTTTGGGAGTAGGGATATCCTACTCAGATTCTGATTATGCTGGATGCAAGATTGATAGAAAAAGCACCACAGGAACCTGTCAATTGATGGGAAATAGACTGGTTTTCTGGTTCAGTAAGCAAAAAATTCAATATCATCTTCCTCTGCTGAAGCTGAATATATTGCTGGTGGAAGCTGATGTGCACAAATACTATGGTTAAGACAACAATTAAGGGATTCTGGAATTGAAGAAAGAGAATTTCCTATAATGTGTGACAACACAAGTGCAATTGCAATCACAAAAAATCTTGTTTTGCATTCAAGAACCAAACACATTGATGTGTGACATCATTTTATAAGAGATCATGTTGAAAAGAAAGATGTGGTGGTTATTTACATCCCTAGAAGATCAACTTGCTGATATATTCACAAAACCATTGTATAGTGAAAAATTTGCTATGTTAAGAACTGAACTTGGCATCATTAAAGTTTACTGATATTCATAATCAGCAATGTACTGGAATTCACCAAGGGGATTAGTCTTTGCTATGTTGGGTGAGCACACTTAGCAGATTAGTCATTGGTATCAACAATTCCAAGTACTTAAATATGTTTGGACAATTGAGCAAATGAATTTGCCAAGGGGATTGGTCTTTGTCCTGTTGGGTGAGCTCACTTGATAGATCAGTCATTGGTATTAAACTTCATCTTGTATTATTAGTTGGACAAAACAAAGAATATAAGAAGATCAGCAGAGTAATCCTGTCAGTAGGCTGCTGAGCCATTCTTGTCAGCAGGCTGCTGAAGTTCAAGCCTACTGAGTTATACATTACAAGACAGCCAAACTTAAATGAAAGTCAACAGTAATTGGATATTATTCTTATCCTTTATAACTGCGGTTACAAATATCCAACGTTACAACTCTATGGAATAAGTTAGTGGGACACGTGGCAACATCACATTTACTCCAAATTTAATCATGGTTAAATGCTACAGTACATGTACAGTACTTTCCTGACAGTTGCTACCCACTTTCTTCTTCTATATATACAGACATATACACACAGAAGCCGCTTACTCTTTTCAGATCGATTATCTCTGGAAATACATCGTGTGAACATAGATTTACAAATCTTTCTCTTTGTCTTTCTCAAATTCTAATGGAGGATAAAGGTGATGTTCACATTGGAATGAGCCAAAGTGTTAGAGGGTTCGTTGTTTATGATAACACGACTGAGCTAGCTATCAATATTGATAGAAGAATCAGAAGATATGAAGGATTGAAGGATGTTCTGAGTCTGAGATTGAAGAGCATCTCTTATACAAATGTTACGAATTTCTGGAGAAATATAGTAATTAGAGATGATAGAGAGGCATTTACTACCACTGTTAATGCCCATGAGATTGAAGTTTCTTCAAACCTGCTAAGGAAGTATTCGGATTTGGGTCTGGAAATGGTGCTCCTACCAATCCTGAATCAATGGAGCTATCTAGATTGGAGTTTGTTGATGCAATAAAGACCAACAAATCCATTAAATCGTCATTGAGCATCGATGTGAAGCATATCAAAATGGAGTATAATCTGCTGAGCAAGATTATTGCTAAAAACATCCTTGGATTCAGTGGAAGCCTTGACACACTGTCTGGACCCAAGATTGATATGTTGATAATCGTATGCAAGAGTATGAAGTTTGATTGGGCCGGATTCATTGTCCAATACATGAAGAAAGTAATAACAGATGACAGTGAAGGGACTAGGAAGTCCAAGACACTGCCTTTGGGTTTGATGGTGCAAGCCCTACTGACCCATTTGAAGATTGCTGATGTTGCACTTGCAAAAATCAACAAGTCTAGATACAAGCCGGAAATCAGTTATCTTATCCCTGGTTTGGATGATGATGAAGATTTATATACTAAAAGGATAGAGAGTGACAATGATGGAGATGATGATGCTGGTGGTGAGCAGGTTAAGAAAGTTACTCAACCTGATGCATCCAAGAAACCTGCTGAGAAAACGAAGGCTGCTGATACAAGAAAGATAACTAATATTTTGAAGCCAAAGAAGACAAGGCATCAATCAATAGACCCTAATGAATCTACTGAAGTTCCAGTTGAAGCTGAGGCTGCTGAGCCTGCTGGAACTACAAAGAAAATTGATGCTGAGATTTTGAGAGAGCAGATAAAAGAAGACAAAAGAAAAGAAAAGCTGCTGAAATTGAAGAACGACCTGCAAAGAGGATGAAGGAGATTGTGAAAAAGAAAAGGCATGGAAAGGGGAAAGAATTAAGGGTGTTGGAGGCCCAAAAGGAAGCTGAAGGTGTTGTTGAGGAAGCACCTATACAAGTTGATGAGCCTATTGAGGCTAGAGAGGTTGTTGTTGAGCAACAAACTGTAGAATCACAGCAGACTGCTATACCTAACCCTGTTGTGGAAATTGTTGAACCTGTTCCTGACCCTGTTGTGGATGCTACAACTCAGGGGGAAGAACACACTGCTGCAGACCCTACTGATATGCATATAAGTCAAGGGGAACCTAGTGTGGAACAGTTGGAGGTAGTAGGGACAAATGTACCATCTGAAGAACCTACTGATCTATTTGTATCTACTATAGATACATTGGCCCATCTTGTTGAAGCCTTTGGGGGACAAAAAGCTGAGCAATCTGCACCAACAAGGCCAACAATGCCTTTTGAGAGGAAAGAGAAGAAATCAAGGAAAAAAAAGTAGATCCCAACATCAAGAAAATTCAGGACTACTTTGCTTGGAAACTTGGTTTCTATAAGAGACAAAAATCAGCTGCAGAGCCAATGACTGACTTTGAAGAGTGGTCATTTAACAAGTTGGGTGTGGATAACTTACTTGGTTTGATTGATACATCTGAGTTACAAGTAAGGTTGCTGGATCTCATTGAAAGTGAAAAGCAGAGTGCATGCATTAAGCTCAATGAACCACACTCTGGACCTGATGATGATGATACATCATCCTCTGATCGATGATGATAACCCTTCTTTCCCAGGCCAACCTAGTGGCACTGCATTGGAAAGACCTACTGAGGATGTAGAACAGGGGTCTAAAGACATAACAGAATATCAATCTTCTGATGTTGGCAAGTCTGCTGAAGGCCAGCAAACTAGTCAAATGGATGAAGACATGGAGGATTTAACTATGGATAATCTGGAAGCTGTAATCAATGATGGGATAACTTTTGGAAATAATAGGCTGATCAGTATAACTGACTCATCATTTGTTAAGGTGTCTAATACAAATTCTGAGGATCGGCAGATTAACATGTTGAATGAAGAGCTAGGACTTATTTTCATTGAAGATTTAGAGGAACAACTTGCTATAGAAAAATCCCTAAAAGAGACCAGAATATCTACTATTTCTGATGATGTTATGTATTTCTATGAAGGGACTGTTGTTGATTTTGAAGAAGTTGATGCAAGTTCAGAGGACTCAGCACAGTATCAGGAGTTGTTTGACACTCAAGAAACCTTGTCACAAGTTGCAGATCATTTACAAAAGGTTGTTGATGCTAGAGGAGTTTTAGAGGAAAACTTGGCTATATTTCCTCTTATTTCTGTTGAAGAGGTGGTTCAGGTTGCTGAGTTACAAATAGCACCTGAATACAGGTTGGAACAGGAGGTTAGAGGGCCGAGGATCGAGACGAAGACTGGACAAAGGTTGGAACCTTTGATGGGATTGGAGGAATCCCCTGCAATTATTGTGGAAAAGACTGTTGTAGTACAGTCTACTGGAGCTAAGGCTACTGAAGGGAAAGATAGTCAGCAGACTATTGTTGATGAGGATGAACAGCTGTTGGATTATGACTTCAGTGATGAGAAGTTCCAAGTACCAGAGGAAGAACTAGTTGCTGCAGAACCTCAACAGGCACATGTACCAATCTTTGAAGAAGAACATATCTTGGAACCTCAACCTGCACAAGATCCAATTTTAGAAGACATCTTTGGAGATATGATTGAAGAAGGTCCTGATCCTGCTGGATGGGATAGGACAGGAGCCCTGGTTGTCAATACACAAATGGCAAGCTATAATGTTGAAGAACCTGCTGATGATGCTGCTGGACATATGGGTGGAGGTTTGGCTGGTGTTGTACCAGCATGAGTTGAGGGCAGTCAGAGATGATATTTCACAGTTAAGGACTCAACTCAATAGTCAGGAACAAAGATTTGAAGATTTGATGAATTTGGTTGAAAATGGAGGAAGAACTACTGAAACAGTTGCTTCCAACATTACATCTGCTCAATATGCACTTCCTGACCTAACCCTTGATGTGAGAAATATAAAGCTGAACACAGCTAAGAGAGATAAACATTTGGATGAACAATTTGCCTCAATCCACAAAAAGCTTGACAAGCTTGATGAGGCACCCAAGCCTGCTGTGGCTTACCCTGCTGGAACACCTCAACCTGCTGTATTGGATCCTAAGGTTACTGAGAGGATCAATCTGCTAGAGCAAACAATGGAAGGAAGGATCACTGCAGTTGACACAAGAACATAGATTATGAAAGGTCAACTTTTTAACTTAGTGATCACACAAGAGAGTGTTCATGCCTTACTGTCCTGGTTTGTTGATGATGTCAATAAGGGGGAGAAGGGCCTTACGGCAGAAGTAAAGGAGGCTGCAAGAATCTTTGCAAAAAAAAGATGGGAGAGTGACATAAATGAATTCAGAAAACCTTCACATGGCAGGATACAGTTGACTGATGATCTTTTGCAAGAATATAGGATGCTATACAATGGAAGGAAGAAACCCTATGATGGAATGGGATTTCAGGAAGGACTCAATTCCTTTTGGGACTGAAACTTTGGGAAACTAGGGTCAAGGCACTAATAGCTTCTTATAGAGGTGGAAGAGATGGAAGAATTGGAAGAGTGGGAAGTAAGCAATCAGCAATGGAATCACTAGAGGAATTCAAACACTTTTACATGGGACAGGGCTTCAGTGTTCATAATATAAGATTAACTCTACCAGAAGCCTGGAAGTGGTGGAAAGAACTGAACCACTGGGTTGACTTTACCCCAATTGAAAACCAATGTATGCTGGATGTTGTCAGAGAAATCCAGGAGTTCTATAAGAAGAGAGAAAGAGACAAAGATAGAAACTAAATCTGGATGAAGAACCAGTGATTGAAGAACCTGCAATTGATCCTATTCTGGATGAGTATCAAGGACCACACCCTGATGGAAGGGATATGAGTTTTGCTGTGGTGATCAGCAATCAGAGGCAACAATATAATGTGGAGGAGCCTGCTGATGGTACTGATGGAAGAATGACTGGTGGAGTACCAGTAGAAGTGTTGAATGAGTTGAGGACTGTCAGGAATGACATGCAACAGTTAAGAACTCAACTGGATAGACAAGAACAAAGATTTGAAGAACTGATGAAGCTGGTGAATGACAACAGACAATCTACTGAAATAGTTGCTTCAAATTTCACATCTACTCAAAATGATGTTAATTATATGATGCTAGATGTGAGGGGAATCAAGCAAGGAAATACACTGAAAGAGAAGTTTTTGAAAGACCAACTTGCTTCTATCCATCAAAAACTTGATAAACTTGCTGAAACTCCTAAGCTCTTGATTTCTTTGGGACATCTCAACTCTTTGGATTGGATCCTAAGCTTACCGAGAGGATCAATCTCATTGGAACAAACTCGCAATCAAGGATTCTTGTAGTTGATACAAGAACTGAAATTATGGAAGGACAACTGAGTAATCTGGTTATCACACAGGAGAGTGTTCATGGTCAACTGTCCCGTTTTGTTGATGATGTCACTAAGGGGAAAGAGGGCCAAACAAAGAGTAGTAAAAAAGAGGCTGCAAGGATTTTTGCTAAGAAGAAATGGGAGAATGAAACAAATGCATTCAGGGAACCTGCACCTGGCAGAGTTCAACTTACTGATGATCTCCTCAAACAATACAAGAATGAATACTATAATAGAAGGAAACCTTACCATGACAAGGGATTTCATGATGAAGTTTTAGGAAGCAATGGTTTGAGCCTTAAGGGCAAGTTACAGAGGTGGAAGAAGTGGAAGAGGTGGAAGAAGTGGTAGAGGTGAAAGGAGTTTACCTATCACAAAAGCTAAGGACTCACTGAATGAATTTAAAGAGCTTTACATAAGAATGGGATTCAGAGTCAATCAAATCAACCTCATCCTACCTGAAGCATGGAAGTGGTGGAAGGAAGTGAACTCCTGCATTGACTTCACTTTAATTGAAAAAGAATGGATGAGAGAGAGATGATAGAAGAAATAAGAGCTTATCAAGAACAAGCTGAAAAAGCAAGAGAAGAAAGAGAAAGAAGACAGTAGATCAGCATAACTATTTGTTTTATATTTGCTGATGCTAGACTGTAATAACTTGAACAAATGTTTATAATGAAAATTCACTGAATTTGTTCTGCTTTTGTTTTCAATCTTTTTGCTTTCCTGTTAGGTTAGGGTAGTGGCATCATCACCAAAAAGGGGGAAATTGTTGGACTTATTTCTATGTTTTAGTGATGAGTGCCAGACTAACTGTTATAGTGCAAAGGCAAAAAGATGTCTAGATCAAATGTATAGGTTTATTAGAGTTTGATCTTTGTATAGGTTTGATCAAACAAGCACTTTAAAGGTCAGCTGACTGAGTTCAGCAGACTAGTCAAGGTCAGTAGGGTAGTTAGGTCAGTAGACTTATCAGGAACCTGCTGAAGACTGAAAGCTGAGGGTTCAAACTCAGTTAATGAAGGCTAAGGGATCAAACTTAGTAATTAAAGTCAAGGATATGGAATCAGAATTTAGGCAAGTCTGTGATGACCTAAACTGATTACATATACCTTGTGTAGAAGGTCTAAGTTCCTTAAGTTGGATGGTGATTGGAACTTAGTTATTTGCAAAAAAGGTGTAATCTAACTTCACAAATAAAAGTTAGATAAAAGAAATCAGCTGCATTGTATTTGATACACAGCAAATTGTTGTTCAGCAGACTGATTGGTATTACAGCAGACTGATGAACCTGATGTAATATACCTCGATTAATTCAAGATTACATTGGAAGATTACATGGAAAATGACAGCTAACAACCTCTGACTTATCAAACAAATCAATGGTTGAGATTAAAAGGACGTTGGGATGATTCAGAATTTTATCCAATGGATATAAGTCAAGGGTGAACAGACTGCACTGTCAAAAATGATTCTGACAGTGTCAGTCCTATGAATAGTGACAGAAAGCAAGTCAAATGGGACAAAACAAAGGACGGATATATTTGAATTTCAAATACAAGTCACATGCCATCCTACCTATAAATAGAGGACTTCCAACTCAGAAAGAGATGATGATTGATGAATTTTAAGAGAAAAATATAAGAGATATTTCTGAGCTGAAAAACACCCTATTGAACCTACTGAGCTTAAAGCTACTGATCTAGAGAAAATCTTCAAGTGTATTCTGTATTCAAGCTACATCAAGTTTACACACTTGAAGACTACAAGTCTTGATTATATCATCCTAATCAAGTCTTTGAATTGAATCATTTACTTGATTCAATCTTTATTTTATAAAGAACTCTTGAAGACAGTGAAGCATTTGTTGGGTGTGAAAGACTCGTTGTTTGTGGTGGAGTGGTGAAGAGGCGATCCTACCCTTCAAGGACAGTGGAAGACTTTGGAGCGGCAATCCTACATGTTCCAAGTGTTCGATTTGTGAAGCCATAGTTTTTGGTGAAGGACAAGCAACTTAGGAATCTTTGTAACAAGCTACATCAAAGATCTCTAGTGAATAACCTCCAACATCACGGGAGAAGAGTGGGTAGCAGGATTACACCACACGGAACCACTATAAAATTTGCCTACTTACTTTCTGCACTTACATTCTGCATTTAGTTTACTATACACATCAACCTACTGAATCTACCAACTAAAATCACACACATACACTATTGAGTATCTATTACTTAGTTTCATATTTAACAACAAGTAATAAGGCTTAATTTTTTATATAATTCCGCTACACCAATTCAGTAAACTCAACTGTCAGTAGACTACTGTGTATCAGCAGGCTACTGAGGTATCAGCAGACTACTGAGGTATCAGCAGGCGGAAGTTGCTGAATTTGTTAACTCTAAAAGCTTTAAGTGTTAAGTTTATTCACACACACACCCCCTCTAAACTTAACCAAAGACTTTTCAAGGGACCAACACTTTGAACTTTTTATAAGCTGCATGAGCAAGAAAGAGTTTGATTGCCTCTAGTCTTGCAACTGGTGCATAGGTTTCATCAAAGTCAATTCCTTCTTCTTGAGAATATCCTTTATCAACTAGTCTTGATTTATTTCTAACAATGATCCCTGATTCGTCCAATTTGTTCCTGAACACCCACTTGGTGCCAATGATATTTGCATGTTTAGGTTTGTTTACTAACTCTCAAACTTAACCAATGCCTTTTCAAGGGACCAACAATTGGTATCGGAGCAGTGCTTCTGTTCTGAAGTAATCCTACTTGTTGTACTTGAGAAAATACTTTAAAACTTTTTCAAATCACTTATTTTCAAAGACTTGCATCATGGATAACAACCAGTATGCTAGAACTATGCTGATGTGTTCTCTAGATAGATTTGATGAATATAAACGTCGAATGCTGAGCTTATCTTGTCGCGCAACTCATGATGAAATGATGGATGTGCTGACAGATGGACCACTGAAGATTGTCAAAGCTGTAATAGTGGGAGATGAGACTTAGTACATTCCAAAACCAAAAAGAGAATGGAATGCTGAAGATAGGAAGAGAGCAAACCTCAACAATATTGCTATTGATATCATTTATAGAACCTTGGATAGCAATATATACATGAAGGTTAAAGATTTCAAAACAGCTAAAGAACTTTGGGACAAAATACAGTTGATCTATGAAGGCACTGATGAAATCAAGAAGAATAAAATCAGTGTGGCAAAGAAGAAGTTCCAAAAGTTTGAAATGAAACCCAATGAAACCATTGAACAAATGGAATCTAGGTTCCATGCAATACTGGATGAACTCACCCTGTTGAGTGTCATTTACCCAAAAGAAGAAATCAACACAAAAATCTTGGAAGCTTTACCTGCTACTGATGAATGGAAGATGAAGGTGACAGCCATAGAAGAAATGAGACGATTACATGAAGAGGATACATTCAAGTTATTCTCAGATCTTAAGGCATATGAATTCAAAAAGAAGTTGTCACCTGCTACTGAAAAGGAAGAGCCAAAAACTATAGCACTGGCTGCCTCACATCAAGAAAAAGCATCAGAAGCTAAAGATGACTTATTGGATGAGATGCAAGAGCAGATTGCACTACTGAGCAAGAAGATCAGAATAATGAAAGGTGGAAAGGGTTCTCCAAGGAATTTCAACAAGAAATTCAGTGAAAAGAAGAAAGAAGAACCAAAGAAAGACAATGATTATCTATGTTTTCATTGCAAGAAACCAGGACACTTCAAACCTGAATGTCCTGAGTTAAAACAAAGTAAGGAACCTGATTATCTGTGCTTCAAATGCAAAAACCTGGACATATCGGACTGATCGTCTGGACCATCAAGACCAAAAGCCAACAAATAAGATATGGCAAGAAAGCTATGGTTGCTGAAGATGAATCAGGGTATGAAGTGGAATCTGAAAAGGGAAATGAATCAGATGACACAGCATTGGTTGCTGAATTGGAAGATTATGCATTAATGGCTAATATGGATGAGACAGATGAGGTATACAATATTGTATCAATTAACACTCCTGCTGGAAGTGATTGTGAATCAACTTGTGGTTCAAATCCTAGAAACTCTTACAATGAAGAAGCTTTGGATGCCATCCTCAATCAACTGAGGAAAATACAATCTAGTTATGAGATTGTGAAGGCTGAAAAAAAAGCTCTTCAAGTAGAAGTTGAAAGATTGAATCTTTGAATTAAGGGTTCTCAAAGGTAAGGAAAAGATGTTGGACATAATCAGATAAGCTCTTTGAACATCCATTAGCCTCTCGAATCTGCTTTGATCCATCTTGTTCCTCTCTCGCATATACAAATGCGGGAAAGCCTTATGGTGATAGAACAAGGCTTGGATTTGGGACTCAACAATCCAAAAGAGTGGATCCAGTAAGGCATTTGAACCTAGTGCCGAGGTGGTCCTAAGTTTGTACTGCACAAGATCCAACTCCCAAGAAGGTTCTTGCCGCGGTAAAAAACCACCGAGAATGCTTCAAGAAAGCAAAATCAGAAGTCAAAAAAATCAACAGCTCCTAATAAAAGGAACAAATCCAAAAATAGGACTGTTGTGCCTTCTAAACCTACTGATAGCAGACCGGCTACCAAGTCTGCTAGACCACAGAAGTGTACGAAACAGAAATATTCCAAGGATAAGAATCCTAAACCCAAAAATGTTAATCATTCAAGGGATACTTATCTCAGGGGAAAGGTAGATTGTTCCCTACTGATGATGATAGGAATATTCCTGTATCTAATGCTGGAAACAGTAAGAATAACCATGCTGCTAGGGTAAAACCTAAGCAATGGGATCAGTAGAGGACTTACACAAGACCTCAAAGCAGACTCCATATACTAAATTTGTTTCTAACAGATAGCAAACTAATGGTTATGCTAATGCTTCTAACAACAAAAGTCACTTCAAACAGCATTATAAACCAAAAGGCCAGAAAACATATGTGAATCCTACACAATCCATTTGTTAGAACCTATGGATGTGTGGAATACATGTATGAACCAAAGTATGACACTTTTAGGAGAAGACCTTATGGAAACATCCCTGTGGGTCATGCTTACCATCGACCATTATGGACCCAAACAGGTTTGGGTACCTAAAATGTATTAACTTTGTTTTGTAGGGTGTGCGGTACTTTGACGGTGGATGTTCGGACATATGACAAAGAACAAGCATTGTTTGTCGATTTTGTGACAAAGGATGGCCCAAGGGTGAATTTTGGCAACAAAAATACACTGGATATACAAGAGGATATGGCACACTTGTGAGAAATGGACTTACAATCAAGAATGTTGCTTATGTGGAAGGATCTGGACTACAACTTGTCGAGCCTTTGGATAATTCTGTGACATGGGATACAAAGTCACTTTTGACAAAAACAATCTGATCTTGTCATTAGTGAAAGAGGAGATCAAGTTGTATTGGGTGGTGAAGACAACAAAACATGTATATTGTGGATTGGTCTCATGCGAGTTCAGAAACACGTCTACGATTGTGCATACCAAGTCGAACTCAATTGGTTATGGCACAAAAAGTTGAATCACTTAAATTTTGATGACATCAATCAGTTGGTGAAGAAGAAACTGGTGATTGGTTTACCTGAGATCACATTCAAGAAAGATACTATATGTGATGCATGTCAGCAAGGTAAACAGACTAAATCAAACTTCAAATCAAAGACTAAGCAATCAACTAATAGTGTCTTGGAGCTGATGCATGTGGATCTATTTGGACCAGTTACACCAACAAGTGTTACAGGAAAGAAATACACCTTAGTAGTTGTGGATGATCTTTCTAGATACACTTGGGTGATATTTATGAACAAGAAAAGTGAAACACTCAAGATGATGCCTGACCTTTTGAAAAGATTACAAAATGAGAAAAGTTTGACAGTAGTAAAGATAAGATCAGACAAGGGTACTGAGTTTCTCAATAAAGTTATAAGAGAATAATGTGAACAGAATGGTGTACTACACCAACTTGCTGCTGCTGGTACACCTCAGCAAAATGGGGTTGCTGAAAGAATAAACAGGACCTTAAAGGAAGCAGGAAGAACAATGATTTGTGAAGCATTGCCGCCTAAAAGGTACTGGGCTGAAGCAGTTAATACAGCACGCTATACACAAAATAGAACTTCAGTGAACAAAAAGCTGCTGAAGACCCCTTATAAAGTTTGGAATGGAAGGAAACCAAATATATCCTATTTCCATCCATTTGGAAGCAAATGTTTTATCTTGAATCATAAGGAGCATTTGAAGATATTCCAAGAAAAGTCAGATGAAGGAATTTTCTTGGGATATTCTTGATCGAAGAAGGCATTCAGTGGTAGTCTTGAACAAAGGACAACTGAAACATGAAGAAACTATACATGTTGTGTTTGATGAACCTAAGTTCACTGGTATGGAAGATGAAGGTTGTGAACCTGCTGAGAACCTACAAGTCACTGATCCAGATTGTGTTGAAGTCTTGGAAAGGGTTAATGACCTAAAAGTTTCTGATACTGTCCCTGCTGAACACCCTGCTGGTGATACTACTAATGCAACAACTGAAGCAATCCAAGGATCTGCTGAACCACCTATTGAAGAAGCAACAGCAGAACCTACTGAAGATGAGGCTCCTGAGAATCAAACTAACCAGAATCCACAATGGTTAAGGAATCACCCTGCTGAACAAGTTATTGGCAATGTACATCAAGGTGTGAGGACTAGAAGTCAATTAGAAGCAATGTTTACTTGTTTTCTATCTCAAGTTGAACCTAAAGTTGTTAAAGAAGCAATTTCAGATCCAGATTGGATAATTGCTATGCAAGAAGAGTTAAATGAATTTGAAAGAAATCAAGTTTGGACACTAGTTGAAAGGCCTAGTCATTCTAATATCATTGGTACTAAATGGGTATACAGAAACAAACTTGATGAATCTGGTACCATTGTGAGGAATAAGGAATAGATTTTGAAGAAACTTATGCACCTGTTGCAAGATTGGAAGCTATCAGATTATTCCTAGCACATGCTGCATATAAAAACTTCAAGGTATATCAAATGGATGTCAAAAGTGCATTTTTGAATGGCATTCTAGAGGAGGAAGTGTATGTTCAGCAACCTCCTGGATTTGAAGTTAAAGATCAAGAAGATAAAGTGTATAGACTCAATAAAGCACTTTATGGCTTGAAACAAGCACCAAGAGCATGGTATGAGACTCTATCTCAATTCTTGGTGGACAATGGCTTTACAAAAGGCACCATTGATAAGACTCTTTCGAGAATCAATGAAAAGGACTGAGACCTATTTGAGTATGATTTATGTTGATGACATAATCTTTGGTTCTGAAAATGAATTGCCATGTGAAAAGTTAGCAAATCTAATGAAGAGCAAATTCCAAATGAGTATGATGGGAGAAATGAACTACTTTTTGGGATTGCAAGTTAAACAGATGAAAGATGGAATCTTTTTTTATCAAACCAAGTACACCAAGGAGCTGCTGAAGAAGTTTGGTATGGAAAATAGTACCAGGATATCAACTCCTATGAGTACAAATATCATATTGGATGAAGATAAAGAAGGCAAAGATGTTGATCAGACCTTATACAGAAGAATGATAGGCAGTCTGTTGTATCTTACTGCCAGCAGACCTGATATATCCTTTGATGTAGGTGTTTGTGCAAGGTTTCAATCTAAACCTAAAGAAAGTCACATAGGTGCAATCAAGAGAATTCTCAAGTATCTAAAAGAGACTTTGGGAGTAGGGATATTGTATTCCAAAGATGGAAGCTTCAAAGTTATATCCAACTCAGATTCTGATTATGTTGGATGCAAGATTGATAGAAAAAGCACCACAGGAACCTGTCAGTTAATGGGAAATAGACTAGTTTCCTGGTTTAGCAAGAAACAGAACTCAATATCAACTTCCACTGCTGAAGCTAAATACATTGCTGCTGGAAGTTGATGTGCATAAGTACTTTGGCTAAGACAACAATTAAGGGATTATGGAATTGGGGAGAAAGAAATTCCAATTATGTGTGACAACACAAGTGCAATTGCAATCACTGAAAATCCTGTTTTGCACTCTAGAACCAAGCACATTGATATGAGACATCATTTTATAAGAGATCATGTTGAAAAGAAGGATGTGGTGGTTCTGTATATCCCTACTGAAGATCAACTTGCTGATATTTTCACTAAACCACTTGATAGTGAAAGATTTGCTAAACTAAGGAATTGAACTTGGAATTATCAAAGTTGGTGATAATCGGCAGTTGTCTTTGGAATTCACCAAGGGGATTAGTCTTTGCTATGTTGGGTGAGCTCACTTAGCAGATTAGTCATTGGTATCAACAATTCCATGTACTTATGTTTGGACAATTGAGCTAATGAGGTTGCCAAGGGGATTGATATTTGTCATGTTGGGTGAGCTCACTTGACAGATCAGTCATTGGTATTAAACTTTATCTTGTGTTATCAATTGAACAAGACAAGAAGAAATCAAGGATCAAAGAGAGTTACTATGTCGGTGAGTCTTTGAAGCATCTTTATCTGTGCAGATCTTTGAGCCAACCCTGTTGAGGACAACCCTGCTGAATGGAACGTTACACAGTCAAACTTATTAAAGTCAAAAAACAGATTGGTGGGATATTTATTCTATCTTTTATAACTGCAGTTAACATGATCCAACGGTTACAAACGTTATGGAGATGTAATGGGCCACGTGTCAAGTCAGCATTTACTCAGATTAATCATGGTTAATGTGGATGAACGTGCACTGACAGTTACAACCTCTCCTTGTCTATTTATACAGACCTATCACAGCAGATCTTCTCTACTTGCAAAATCTCAGATCTATACTGTCTGTTTTTACACTGTGTGAACACAGATTTACAATCTATCTTCTTCATCTTATATTTCTTATAACAATGGCGGAAAAGATTGATGTTCAGATTAGAACAAGCCAAAGTGTTAGAGGTTTCGTTGTTGATGCTAATAAAACTAAACTAGCAATCAACATTGGTCGAAGAATAAGGAGGTATGAAGGTCTAGAGAATGTGCTTAACATAAGACTGGAAACAATCTCATATACAAATGTTGTGAGCTTTTGGAAGAACATTGTGATAAAAGAAAGAGCAGAGGCATTCAAAACAATCAGTAAATGCCCGGGAGATTGAGGTTTCCCAAGTCTCTTGAGGAAGTTTTTGGTTTTGAAGAAGTAGTAGATGGTCCAAGAATTTCGAGGAAATGGGATTATCCAAGATGGATTTTGTTGATAAAATCAAGACAAATAAAGACACCAAATCAATTCCAGGCATTAATGTTAGACACATTGGGAATGAGTACAACCTGCTGAGCAAAATCATTGCAAAGAATATACTAGGGCTGGTTGGAAGTATGGATACCCTATCAGGACCAAAGATAGAGCTGCTAATGATTATTTGCAGAAGTATGAAGTTTGATTGGGCTGGGTATTTCATTCATTACATGAAGAAGGTTGCAAAAGAGGAAAGAGAATGAAAGAGGAAATCCAAGGCCTTACCCTTAGGATTAATGATTCAGACCCTGCTGAATCATTTGGAGATTCCTGATGTAGCACCTGAAAAGATTAATCAATCTAGATACAAGAAAGAGATTGATTATGCTATCCCTGGTCTGGATGATGATAAAGAAGGTGTTGCTGAAGCTGCTGATAGTAATGATAATGGAGAAGATGGTCTTTCTTTGGTGGTGAGCGGAGTCAAGCAAAGCTGTTAAGAAATCATTAAACCAGTTGCACCAAAGAAGGTTCTTGAGAAGAGAAAGGTCACGACACAAGAAAGAAAAACAGAGATGTTAAAGCCTAAAAGGACAAGGAAACAAACAAAGATAGATCATTGAGTCTCTGTGCGAGGTGCGGTGAAGTTGAGCTTCATCGACCTGCTGTTGTTGGTCCCTTGAAAAGGCTTTGGTTAAGTTTAGAGGGGGTGAATAAACTTAACACTTAAAACTTTGGAGTTAACAAATTTGCAACTTCAAGATGATCTGCGATACTTGAAGAGTCTGTTGATACCTCAACGACTGGCGATAAGCGATGAGTCTCTTGATAGTTGAGTTTTTTGAATTTGTGCAAAGTGGAATTATATCAAAATTAAGCCTTAATACTTGTTGTTAAATATGATACTAAGTATTAGATACTCATGAGTGTATGTGTGTGATTTGATTTGCTAGATAGATCGAGTAGGTTGATGTGTAAAATAAACTAAGTGCAGAATGTAAATGCTGAAAGTAAGTAGGCAGATTTTATAGTGGTTCCAGGTGGTGTAATCCTGTCAATCCACTCTTCTCTTGTGATGTTGGAGGAAATTCACTAGAGATCTTTGATGTAGCTGTTACAAAGATTCCTAAGGTTGCTTGTCCTTCACCAATGACTATGGCTTCACAAGCTAAAATCGGGAGCAGTAGAAATGCCGCTCCCGAGTCTTCCATTGGTCCTTGAAGGGTAGGATTGCCTCTTCACCACCACACCACAAACAACGATCTTTCACACAAGCTGTGCTTCACTGTCTTCAGCAGGTTCTTTATAAAATAAAGATTGAATCAAATAAATGATTCAGTTGCAGCAGCTTGATTAGGATGATATAATCAGCAGCTTGCAGTCTTCAAGTGTGTATGCTTGATGTAGCTTGAATGCAGAATACACTTGAAGAATTTCTCTGGATTAGTAGCTTTAAGTTCAGTAAGTTCAGCAGGGTGTTTTTCAGCTCAGAAAAATATCTCTTCAAAGTTTATCAATTTTCATCATCTTGTTTCTGAGTTGAAAGTCCTCTATTTATAGGTAGGAGAACATGTGACTTGTATTTGAAATTCAAATGTAACCGTTCCTTGTTTTTGTCCCATCTAATTTGCTTTCTGTCACTATTCATAGGACTGACACTGTCGGAATTCCTTTTTGACAGTGCAGTCTGTCCACCCTTTGACTTATAACCATTGGATAAAAATCTGAATCATCCCAACGTTCTTTTAATCTCAGCCTTTGATTTGTTTGATAAGTCAGAGGTAGTTGGCTGTCCTAATCCATGTAATCTTCCAACATAATTTTGAATTAATCGAGGTATATTGTCAGCAGGTTCATCAGTCTGCTGAGATACCTATCAGTCTGCTGAACCGCAATTTGTTGTATGTAAAATAAAATGAAGCTGATTTCTTTTATCTAACTTTTAGTTGTGAAGTTAGATTACACCTTTTTTATTTATAACCAAGTTCCAAACATCATCCAATTTATGGAACTTAGACCTTTTACACAAGGTATATGTAGTCAGTTTAGGTCATCACAGACTTGCCTAAATTCTGATTCCATATCCTTGACTTTAATTACTAATTTTGATCCTTTAGCCTTCATTAACCGAGTTTGACCCCTCGGCCTTGGTCTTCAAGAGGTTCGAGTAAAAGTCTCACGACCTAACTACCCTACTGATATTGACCAGTCTGCTGATATGAATCAGCTGACCTTTACGGTGCTTGTTTGATCAAACCTATTTATGAATCAAACTCTAATAAACCTATACATTTGATCTAGACATCTTTTTGCCTTTGCACTATAACAGCTAGTCTGGCACTCATCATCAAAACAAAGAAATAAGTCCAACAATTTCCCCCTTTTTGGTGATGATGCCAATACCCTCACCTAACAGCAAAGCAAAAAGATATAAAACAAAAACAGAACAAATAGTCATCTTTCATTATAATCATTTGTTCAAAGATATTACAGTCTAGAATCAGCAAAAACATAATGCAGTTAAAGTATCTTTGATCTCACTGTCTTCTTTCCCTTTCTTGTCTAGCTTTCTCTGCTTGTTCTTGGTATTCTCTCGATTTCTCTCAAAGATATCTATCATCCAATCATTCTCAATCGAGAGAAGTCAATATGAGGATTTACTTGTTTCCACCAATGCCATGCTTGAGGTAGAGTAAGGGATATTTGATTTACCCCAAGCCTAACCTCATATACACTTCTTTAAATTCATTCACTGAATCCTTTGCCTTTGTGGAAGGTATACCTATTCCACTTCTACCACCTCTGTGTTTGGCCCTCATGGATTTGATTCTTGCTTCCCAAAACTTTAGTCCCAAAAATGAGTTTAGACATTCATGAAATCCCTTGTCATGATAGCGTCTATGCTTGTTATTGTATACCTTCTTGTATTGTTGGAGAAGCTCATCAGTGAGTGGAAGTCTGCCAGGTGCTGGTTGTCTGAAAGCATTTGTATCAGCTTCCCATCTCTTCTTTGCAAAAACTCGCAGCTTTCTTTTTTTCTCTTTGTTGCCTCTTCCCCCTTATTGACATCATCAACAAACTGGGACAGCAGGCCATGCACACTCTCTTGTGTGATAACTAGGTTGCTCAGTTGTCCTTCAATGATTTCAGTCCTAGTATCAATTGTTGTGATCCTTCCTTGCATTGTTTGCTCCAGCAGGGTTATCCTCTCAGTAAGTTTAGGATCAAGCACAGCAGGTTGTTGTGCAGCAGCAGACTCAGCAGGTCTAGGGGTTTCAGCAAGCTTGTCAAGTTTCTAATGGATGGATATAAATTGGTCTTTCAGAAACTTCTCTTTTGCTGTGTTTCCTACCTTGATTCCCCTCACATCTAGTATCATATCATTCACAGCATTTTGAGTAGATGTGAAGTTTGAAGCAACTGTATCAGCAGATTGTCTGTTTTCATTCACCAGTTTCATCAGTTCTTCAAATCTTTGTTCTTGTCTATCCAGTTGAGTTCTTAACTGTTGCATATCATGCCTCACAGTCCTTAACTCTTTCAGTACTTCTACTGGTACTCCACCAGTCATTCTTCCACCAGTAGCCTCATCAGCAGGCTCCTCAACATTGTACTGTGGCCTCTGATTGCTCATGACCATTGCCCAACTTCTATCTAATCCAGCAGGGTTAGGTCCTTGATATTCTTCTAAGATAGGATCAATGGCTGGTTCTTCAAAAATAGGTACAAATGCCTATGGAGGATCAACATCAACATTTTCTTCTTCAGGCATTTGAAACTCCTCATCACTAAAGGCATAGTCCACCAGCTGCTCATCCTCATTAATGCAATGATCTCACGACCATCTTTCCCTTTAGTGGTCTTGGCTCCAGTAGGCTCCACTACAGCAGCCTCTTCAACAACAGGGGTTTCCTCCAAACCCAAAACTGGTTCCAACCTTTGTCCAGGTGCTGTTTGTAACTCAGCAGCCTGTACCTCCTGTTCCAACCTGTGTCCAGGTGTTGTTTGTAACCCAGCAACCTGTACCTCCTCTTCAACTCTTTGATCAGGAGCTGTTTGGACCTCAGCAGCTTGAACCTCCTGTGCCACTGGTTGAGGATAGAATATAGCCTCATTATCCACTTGGAATCCCTTAGCATGACCAATTTTTGTTAAAATAATGGCAGTTTTGGATAAAGTACCCTCAGTGTCAAATCCATCTTGATATTGACAGGAGTCCTCTGAACTAGCACTTGGCTCAATATGATCAGTAACCTTATCTTCATCCAAATCAGCACTCTGTTTAGCTTCAGTTTGTGCAGTAGGCTCTACAACATGGAGTGTATTTGATTCATCAGCTAGCCTACTAGCACCAAAACTGACTCCACCATTGATCAATGCCTCCAGATCATCCATGGTGAGATCCTGCAGATCCTCATCCATCTCTCCAGTCTGCTGGCCCTCAGCAGACTTACCAGTATCAGTGGACTGTTGTACAGGTGGTTCTTTCATCATTGCAGTCCCACTGGTTCCTCCTGGTCCAGAGGGAAAATCACCTCTAGAATCTGATGATGAGGATGAATCATCATTGTCATCTCTTGGATCCCTAAACTTGATACCCTCCTCTTTCTTTTGTTCATCAAATAAATCCATCAATCTGGATTGCAGCAAAGTGGTATCAACTAGGTCCAACAAATTCTCTACTCCCAACTTGTCAAAAGCCCATTCTTCAAAGTCTGTCATAGGTTCAGCAGCTGGATTTTGCCTCTTGTAGAAACCAAACTTCCATTGGAAATAGTCAGCAACTTGCTGAAGTTTGGGATCTACACACTCTTCTGTTTTCTTCTTTTCTTTCACATGCCTTTCAAAGGGCATGAAAGATTTCTGGGAGCAACTTCAGTGCCTAGTTGACCTCCAAAGGTTCCAACAAGTAGGTTCATTGTTTCTTCTACGGATGTTTCAAAGTCAGTAGGTTGCTGAGGTTGTATATTTGTACCTACTACTTCCATCTGTACAACACTTGGTTCCCCCTGACTTACATGCTCATAAGCAGGGTTAGCAGCAGACTGCTCTTCCCCCTGAGTTCTTGCAACACTTGCAGGGTCTTCAACCAATTCTTCAACTACCACAGCAGGTTCAGGTTCAGTGGTTTGCTGTGGTTCTTCTACAAGTTGCTCAACAACAACCTATTCACTTTCAATAGACTCAGCAGCCTTAGTTGAGGATTCAACAATATCAACAGCAGGTTCAATCTCAATAGTCTGTTGTGACTCTTCAGCAGGTTGCTCAACAACAACCTCTGCTTCCTCATTAGGCTTAATAATGGTTGTTGGAAATATTATTTGTGTTTTGATGATGATTCAACAAATCACTTACAACCCATGATGATGAAGTCGTAACTAACTGTTATAGTGCTTAATGAAAGAAGAAGCAAGAAATGGTCTAGAGATAAATGTATAAGTTCTATCTAGAGTCTGAACTTTGTATAGGTTGTTTCAGACAAGCTTTGTAATAGAATAGGAACTAGGCGAACAGCTAAGTCACAACAAGGAAGCGAGTTACTGACAAGAAAAGCTGAATATGCACTCAAGAAGGCGAGGGTTCAAACTCGATTATGATAAAATCAAGAAGATAAGTTCATTTGAGGACACAGACTCAGTTGGCTTATCTAGAAGATCAAGAAGCGAGGACACAAACTCGATTACATAAAATCAAGAAGCGAGGTGGCAAACTCAGTTAGAAGCTGATTAAGTCGTGACTATAAATCAGGATTCAGGCAAGTCTGTGGTGACCTGAAACTGAGTTATAAATCATGTAAAACTGAATAATCTTAAGGACAAAGATTATCAGTTACCTGGATAAGAAGAAACTGATTGGTGTACTCTGACTTAGTCAATTAAAGTCAGATATTAAGTATACAAGGTACTCAGTTTTGAAGAAGAGTAGAAAACTGAGTTAAGGCCTTGATTGAATTTAAACTGAGTATACGACAAAAGATCGTACATGTGAACGTTGGCTAAATGACAAGTGTAACGGCTACAAGAGCTAGTGACCGTTACATCACCCCTATAAATACACAAGAGAATCGCTCAAAGAAGAGAGAGAGGAGGATCAGAAAAAGAGCTTTACAAGCACATATTCAAAGATCCAAATCCAGATCCACAAAATCAGATTATATATATCTAGAAAAAGGGGAAGCCAAAGGAATTGCCTTGAAGACTTCAAAGGAAGATCCAGTAATCCATTAAGGGGGAAAGAAGGCATCTTGAAGCTACAACATCAAATCCAGAAGAATCAGACAGCTCACTGAATTAATCCTTGATTAATTCTAAACCTAACCTTTGTGAAAAAGGGTTGGCTGTGCATAGTTTGAAGAGAGCAATTCTACCTTTCTTCATACGGTTGCAACTTGGTTGCCACAGCTGTTGGTGTAGTCTAAGGACTGTGTGTTGGTATTAGTGGTGAGCTGGTGAAGGAGCAATTCCACCTCCGAAGGATCAGTGTGCAGAGTGAAGGGAGCAATATCACCTTTCTTCATTTTGTGTAGACAGTGAAACTAGGGTGTCGTGAATGACTGTCATAGTGCTAGGATTTTGTAACAGTTATCTCATTATTCTAGTGATACCTCCTACGCCACAGGATAAGGGGAGACGTACGGGATTACACCACCCGGAACTTCCATAAACAAATCATGTGTTGATTTACTTTATGCATTTGTGTTTGTTTTATTTATTGCATTATCACTCAGCAAACACCGTATTAATCGAGTCAAAGATGAATCGATACATAGAAGGTCTAGTTTTCTATTTTCACATCTATTACATTAAAGGCTAGTTTTATCCGCTGCCAGTTAACAAGACTAAATATAAGTCAGCAATAACTTATATTCAGTTGAGCTAACTGAACTCCGCACAAGTTAAGGGACAGGAACAAAACCGAATTGAAGATCAGTTTGAGTTTCAGAGAAACTCAGTTCCTAGGACTTTTCCAGCTCAGGATTAGGTTTTTGGTGACAAGTTTATTCACCCCCCCTAAACTTGTGTTAGCCTTTCCAAGGGACCAACAATTGGTATCAGAGCGGTTCTTTCATTTGGAAGATATTCAAGAATACCCTTTGTTGATAGCCCCTCACTGTATCAGTTCACTTAGTTTCAATGTCTGCATCCAGAACTAGAAGTTGGTTCATTCACCCCCTGACTAATTGCTTGCAAAATATATCTGATTTTAAGGATCAAATGATCGAAAGGTTTAGTGCTACAGATTTATATACAAATCCAGAACCTCAACTCAGTGATGATGTGAATACAAACTTCAATGTTCATATTAACAGATCCAGAGGAGTTCCATCACTAAGAGACCTCTCAAAAGAAGAAGGAAAGGAGTCGTTGCAAGTGGTTATTGATATAGAAGATTCGTCACAGCAACAAAAGAGTGTACATTCGAATCCTAAAACTGCATCAAATCATCAAGGAAAGGTACATTCTTCAAATCAGTTATCATTTGCTGAACTCAGTCTGAAAAACTTTGATCTTGTCAAGTTAACTGAAAAACTTACGTTGGAACTAAAATTAAAAGACAGAGAACTTGACAAAGCAAAAGATTGGAATGAGTTTCTTGAAACTGAGGTGTCAAATCTAGCTGATAGATTAATGTCTATTAAATTTGACAAAAGCAATGATAATCCCCCACCCCTACCCAGTCTTGAGGCTTCAAAAAGCATAAACTTTAGAAATCAAGATACTGGAAGATCTAGTGGATTACACAAAGAAACTAAAAATGTTAAATCTAAAAGAATCCTTGTGAAATCAACTAAGATTGAGCGTAATGGTTTATCCAGAAAGGAGTTGAGAAGGCTTAATTCTCTCAACAAAGAAGCGAAAATAATACTTGAAGAACTAACTCACCGGACCCAAAAAGATATGGGTACCGAAGAAAACTTAAACTGTTTTGCAGGAAAA
Organism: Gentiana macrophylla; assembly: GCA_026214975.1. Classification (NCBI taxonomy): domain Eukaryota; kingdom Viridiplantae; phylum Streptophyta; class Magnoliopsida; order Gentianales; family Gentianaceae; genus Gentiana; species Gentiana macrophylla. Next base: position 85,174,024 of record CM047809.1, on the reverse strand, counting down.
GTCAGTTCACATTGCAAAATCCTCTGAAAACTGACTTATATGCAAAATTGAGAAGGCAAAAAGGCGATGAAGGACAAATTGGTCAAAAGAAACTTTCCAGCTACCATCTGACGTTTGGACTGACATGGCAAATCACTTGAAGCCACGTGTCAATCTGGGAGAAAAAGTAGATGTACATCCCTACATAATCTCATTGATTGTGACACGACTCTCATTTGAAAACGATTGCAAAATCTTGACAAAATCCTGCTCACCCAAAATCAAGCATTCAAGCATCCCTTACTCAAAAATCAATGGATCGTTACAACATTGATGAAGGAATCACTACAAGCCTGGATGAATTCTATCAAAAATTCTCAAACTCCACTCTTTCAATCCAAATTGCACAAAAGATCAAAAAGATTCGAGGATTGGAGAACCTGATTGATACAAAGATCACTACTTTATGTCCAGATGGCATCAAAGACTTCTACAGGAATGCCGAAATCATCAACAATGGAAAAAGCTTCAAAACGACTATTCAAGATAAAAGCTTTACTGTTGATGAACACTTGCTATCACTTGTCTTCGGGTTAGACATAATCGGAGGCTCCTCATCTTTCACATTCGGGAATGAAGAAAAAATGAAACTTTGGAACGTCACTGCAATCAACAAGAAAGAGAAGAACTTTAGTGGATCTATCTATCAACAGAAACGTGAATTTGCATTTTTGACGATTCTTCTGACAAAAAATGTCATTGGTCATGCTAGAAATTTTTATACTCTGTCAACTGATAAAATGAAGATGATTTATGCTATTTGGTTTAGAGAGAAATTTGATTGGAACAAATTTGTTCTCAATCAATTGATAAAGCAAATTTCAGACGAAAAGGAAAGAATCAAAGAAAGAAAGGAGGCTGGAGAGAAGTTTCTACTAAAAAAGGGCTACACCTATCTAGTCCAAAGAATACTAGATCACTACTCTATCTCCAAATCAACTCCAACCAAAGTCAAACAAGAATCTGTGTCCACCAAAGCTGGAAAAAGGAAAATCACTGAAGAAGAAGAATGGAGTGAAGTTTGGACTCAGTTCAAGCGAGACTGTGAGTTTAGATGATGTGAACTCGAGAAGGCAGAAAAGGATGTTGAACAAGTTTCAAGCAAAGAAAGCTGAACCGAGGAAGTAATTGAAATTGATGATGGCAAGAAAGCGAAGGAAGCGAGTCCGAGGAATCGAAGAAAGTGATCGATTAAAAATGAAGAAATTAAAGAAGATGATGATGATGGCGAAGTTAGTGATTCTTCAACCGAGTTGTATGGAGAATACATGAAAACCAAAGAGAAGGCGTGGAAGATGCAGAATTTTGTGAAGCCGAATATGAAAAGGGCGGCAGTTCTCGATGTTCATTTTTATCCTGAGGCCAGCACCTCATCTCAGGCCCCTGAGGCATCTACAAGCAAATTGGCGACTGAAGAATCTCAGCATCAAGAAACTGAAGCTGAAAGAAAGAAAAATGTGGAAGAAATCATTGAGGGCGTAATGCACACCCAACAGTAGAAGCTTTTCGACCTACACGATTTCATTGGAAGATCACATTTCTCAGGTCTATTTGAATACTCTAACCTCATCACCCTTCGTAGATTATTTGAAGATTGCTATCGCTTATCTTCAAACAAGGGGGAAGATAATGATAATGTTGTTGGTGATGAAGTTAAAGCTGGTACTGATAAAGCTGAAACAGCTGAAGAAATCTATGCCAAAAGATTGATCAAAGAACAAGATGAACAAATAGACACTGATCTACAGACCATTGATCTTCTGTCTATTCAAAAGAATGAAGGAGCGATTGACATTCTAATCAAAGAATTGGTCAAAGAAGAGATCTTCAAAGAAACAAGGACTGAGGAAGATGAAGAAACCGCAGTCAAAGTTGTGATGAGTATCAGAAAGAAACTTGTAACCTGTATCAAATTGCAAAAGGGTCTACAAGCAGCAAAAGACAGAGGGACAAGAACTAAGGGGGAAACTAGATTGAAACAAGAAAGCAAAACTGAAAAGACTAAAGGGAAGGAATCCAGTCTTATCTCAGAAGAAGAAGAGAAGGTAATGAGTGAAGAAATCAAAGAGATATTGGCAAAATCTAAAGCTAGCAACAATGAAGAAGCAAATCATTTGCTAAATGAATATTTAGAAATCAAGCCTAGAGATGGTGAAACTGAAGAAGAAGGAAAAGCAAGAAGATCTTTAGAGACAAAAAGGAGTATCTTTGTTGGTGAAAAATTGTTGGCTTTGGAAAAAGAAAAGATGTAATCTATTCAGTTTTTAACTCAGTTTGTTTCATTTTGAATCTTGTAATAAACTTGGTTGTTCTAGTTTGCTATCTTATTTTGTTATGATTTCTTGCTCTATTCTTTTATTATTGCTTTTAGGGAGGGTTATGATACATCATCAAAAAGGGGGAAATTGTTGGAAATATTATTTGTGTTTTGATGATGATTCAACAAATCACTTACAACCCATGATGATGAAGTCGTAAATAACTGTTATAGTGCTTAATGAAAGAAGAAGCAAGAAATGGTCTAGAGATAAATGTATAAGTTATATCTAGAGTCTGAACTTTGTATAGGTTGTTTCAGACAAGCTTTGTAATAGAATAGGAACTAGGCGAACAGCTGAGTCACAACAAGGAAACCGAATTCTGACAAGAAAGCTGAATATGCACTCAAGAGGCGAGGTTCAAACTCGATTATGATAAAATCGAAGAAGATAAGTTATTTGAAAGGACTGAGACTCGATTGGCTTATCTAGAAGATCAAGAAGCGAGGACTGAGACTCGATTACATAAAATCGAAGAATCGAGGTGGCAAACTCGGTTAGAAGTCGATTAAGTCGTGACTATAAATCGGGATTCGAGCAAGTCTGTGGTGACTCAAATCGAGTTATAAATCATGTAAAATCGAATAATCTTAAGGACAAAGATTATTAGTTACTGGATAAGAAAAAGCGATTGGTGTACTCGACTTAGTCAATTAAAGTCGATATTAAGTATACAAGGTACTCGAGTTTTGAAGAAAGTAGAAAAGCGAGTTAAGGCCTTGATTGAATTTAAAAGCGAGTATACGACAAAAGATTGTACATGTGAACGTTGGCTAAATGACAAGTGTAACGGCTACAAGAGCTAGTGACCGTTACATCACCCCTATAAATACACAAGAGAATCACTCAAAGAAAAGAGAGAGAGGAGGATCAGAAAAAGAGCTTTACAAGCACATATTCAAAGATCCAAATCCAGATCCACAAAATCAGATTATATATATCTAGAAAAAGGGGAAGCCAGCAGAATTGCCTTGAAGACTTCAAAGGAAGATCCAGTAATCCATTAAGGGGGAAAGAAGGCATCTTGAAGCTACAACGTCAAATCCAGAAGAATCAGACAGCTCACTGAATTAATCCTGGATTAATTCTAAACCTAACCTTTGTGAAAAAGGGTTGGCTGTGCATAGTTTGAAGAGAGCAATTCTACCTTTCTTCATACGGTTGCAACTTGGTTGCCACAGCTGTTGGTGCAGTTTGAGGACTGTGTGTTGGTATTAGTGGTGAGCTGGTGAAGGAGCAATTCCACCTCCGAAGGATTAGTGTGCAGAGTGAAGGGAGCAATCTCACCTTTCTTCATTTTGTGTAGACAGTGAAACTAGGGTGTCGTGAAGGACTGTCATAGTGCTAGGATTTTGTAACAGTTATCTTATTATTCTAGTGATACCTCCTACACCACAGGATAAGGGGAGACGTACGGGATTACACCACCCGGAACTTCCATAAACAAATCATGTGTTGATTTACTTTATGCATTTGTGTTTGTTTTATTTATTGCATTATCACTCAGCAAACACCAGACACTGAGTCAGCACAGAACTGATACATAGAAGGTCTAGTTTTCTATTTTCACATCTATTGCATTAAAGGCTAGTTTTATCCGCTGCCAGTTAACAAGACTAAATATAAGTCAGCAATAATTTATATTCAGTTGAGCTAACTGAACTCTGCACAAGTTAAGGGACAGGAACAAAACCGAATTGAAGATCAGTTTGAGTTTCAGAGAAACTCAGTTCCTGGGACTTTTCCAGCTCAGGATTAGGTTTTGGTGACAAGTTTATTCACCCCCCCCCCCCTCTAAACTTGTGTTAGCCTTTCCAAGGGACCAACAATGGTCAAGGGCTCAGCCTCAATAGCCTCTTCTTCTTCTATTTCTTGTTCTTCTACTGTTTCTTCTTCTTCTTGAGCCCTTTGAGCCTCCAAGTTTTTCAATTCTTTCCCCTTTCCATGTTTCTTTTTGTGGATAATCTTTTTCTTCTCTTGGAAAGTAGCTCATCATCTTTTTCAATCACAGTAGACTTCCTCTTTCTACTGGCTTCCTTCTGTTGTTCCCTCAGAATCTCAACAACAGTTCTTCTTGCAGCAACAGCAGGGTCAGTAACTTCAAATTCAGCTGGACCCTCAGCAGACTCAGCAGTCTGTGCTGTTTGCTTCCTTGTTCTCTTAGGCTTTAATATCTCAGTAATCTTCTTTGTATCTGCAGCCTTTCTTTTCTCAGTAGTTTTCTTTGGTGCAGCAGGTTTGACAGATTTCTTAACAGTTTGCTTGACCTGCTCACCACGAGCATCACCATCATCTCCATCACTATCATCATCAGCAGCCTCATCAGCAACATCTTCATCATCATCTAGTCCAGGAATAGCATAATCAATTTCCTTCTTGTATCTGGATTGATTAATCTTCTCAGGTTCAATATCAGGAATCTCCAAGTGAGTCAGCAGGGTCTGAACCATTAATCCTAAGGGTAAGGCCTTTGATTTCCTTTTCCCTTCTCTGTCTTCCTTGGCTACTTTCTTCATGTAGTGAATGAAGTATCCAGCCCAATCAAACTTCATGCTTCTGCAAATAATCATCATCAGCTCTATCTTGGGTCCTGATAGAGTGTCCATACTTCCAATCAGCCCCAATATATTCTTTGCAATGAGCTTGCTCAGCAGGTTGTACTCATATCCAATGTGTCTCACATTGATGCCTGGAATGGATTTGGTGGCTGCATTTGTTTTGATTTTGTCAACAAAATCCATCTTCGATAGTCCCATTGCTTGAGATTTTTTGGTGCATCCGCCACTTCTTCAAAACCAAAAACTTCCCTCGGTAGACTAGGGAAACTTCAATCTCCTCAAGCATTCACGGTTGTTTTGAATGCTTCACTTCTTCTTCCACAACAATGTTTTTCCAAAAATCAATAACATTTGTGTATGAGATTGTTTCAATCTTATATTGAGTATGTTTTCCAATCCGCAAACCTCCTTATTCTTCGACCAATGTTGATGGCCAAATCTTTTTTGTTTGCATCAACAACGAAGCCTCTAACACTTTGGCTTGATTCAATCCTGGACATCAATCTTTTCCCCCAATGTTAAGAGAAATAAAAGATGAAGAAGATAGATTGTAATCTGTGTTCACACGGTGTAAACGAGAGATATGAATCGAGATTTTGCAAGTAGAGAAGATCTGCTGTGTGTGTAGAGTCGTATAAATAGACAAAGTGAGTAGTTGTAATCGCCGATTGCACGTACATTGATGTTAACCACGATTAATCTGAGTAAATGCGGTCTTGACACGTGGCCCATAACTCCTCCATAACATTTTGTAACCGTTAGATCGTGTTAACTATGGTAATAAAGGATAGGATAAATATCCCGCCAAACTGCTTTTTGACTTTAATAAAGTTTGGTGTGTAACGTTCCATTCAAAGCAGGTTGTCCTCGGCGAGGTTGGCTCGGCTGATCTGGCGATAAAGATACTTCAATGAGGCTCACGACAATGTTACTCTGCTGATCCTTGATTTCTTCTTGTTTTGTTCAATTGATAATACAAGATGAAGTTTAATACCAATGACTAATCTGTCAAGTGAGCTCACCCAACATGACAAAGACCAATCCCCTTGGCAACCTCATTTGCTCAATTGTCCAAACATAAGTACATTGAATTGTTGATACCAATGACTAATCTGCTAAGTGAGCTCACCCAACATAGCAAAGACTAATCCCCTTGGTGAATTCGAAGACATTCTTTGAATATCACCAACTTTTATAATTCCAAGTTCAGTCCTTAATTTGGTAAATCTTTCACTATCAAGTGGTTTAGTGAAAATATCAGCAAGTTGATTTTCAGTAGGGATATATAGAACCACCACATCTTTCTTTTCAACATGATCTCTTATAAAATGATGTCTCACATCAATATGCTTGGTTCTTGAGTGCAAAACAGGATTTTCTGTGATTGCAATTGCACTTGTGTTGTCACACATAATTGGAATTTCCTTTTCTTCAATTCCATAATCCTTTAATTGTTGTCTTAGCCATAGTACTTGTGCACAGCAACTTCCAGCAGCAATGTATTCAGCTTCAGCAGTGGAAGTTGATATAGAATTCTGTTTCTTGCTGAACTAGGAGACCAGTCTACTTCCCATTAACTGACAAGTTCCTGTAGTGCTTTTTCTATCAATTTTGCATCCAGCATAATCAGAATCTGAGTAGGATATAACTTTGAAGCTTCCATCCTTGGAATACCATATCCCTACTCCCAAAGTCTCCTTTAGGTACTTGAGAACTCTCTTGACTGCACCTAAATGACTTTCTTTAGGTTTAGATTGAAATCTTGCACAAACACCTACAGCAAAGGATATATCAGGTCTGCTAGCAGTGAGATACAGCAGACTGCCTATCATCCTTCTGTATAAGGTCTGATCAACATCTTTGCCTTCTTTATCTTCATCCAATCTGATATTTGTGCTCATTGGAGTTGATATCTTGGTCTTTATTTTACATACCAAACTTCTTCAAAGAACTCTTTGGTGTACTTGGTTTGATGAATGAAGATTCCATCTTTCATTTGTTTGACTTTCAATCCCAAAAAGTAGTTCATTTCTCCCATCATACTCATTTGGAATTTGCTCTTCATTAGATTTGCAAACTTTTCACATAACAATTCATTTTCAGAACCAAAGATTATGTCATCAACATAAATCTGCATGCCAATGAGGTGTCATCCTTCTCATTGATTCTAAAAAGGGTTTTATCAATGGTGCCTTTAGTAAAACCATTGTCCACCAAAAATTGAGATAGAGTCTCATACCATGATCTTGGTGCTTGTTTCAATCCATGAAGTGCTTTGTTAAGTCTATACACTTTATCTTCTTGATCTTTAACTTCAAATCCAGGAGGTTGCTGTACATACACTTCCTCCTCTAGAATGCCATTCAGAAATGCACTTTTGACATCCATTTGATATACTTTGAAGTTCTTATATGCAGCATGTGCCAAGAATAATCTGATAGCTTCCAATCTTGCAACAGGTGCATAAGTTTCATCAAAATCTATTCTTTCTGCTTGAGAATAGCCTTTTGCAACTAGTCTGGCCTTATTCCTTACAATGGTATCAGATTCATCAAGTTTATTCCTGTATACCCACTTAGTACAAATGATATTTGCATGACTTGGCCTTTCAACTAGTGTCCAAACTTGATTTCTTTCAAATTCATTTAACTCTTCTTGCATAGCAATTATCCAATCTGGATCTGAAATTGCTTCTTCAACAACTTTTGGTTCCATTTGAGATAGAAAACAAGTAAACATAGCTTCCAGTTGTCTTCTAGTCCTTACACCTTGATGTACATTGCCAATAACTTGTTCAGCAGGGTGATTCCTTAACCATTGTGGATTCTGGTTAGCTTGATTATTAGGAACCTCATCTTCAGTAGGGTCTGCTGTAGCTTCTTCAACAACAAGGGGTTCAGCAGATCCTTGAATAGCTTCAGTTGTTGCATCAGTAATGTCACCAGCAGGGTGTTCAGCAGGGGTAGTATCAGAAACTTTTAAGTCATTGAATCTTTCCAAAACTTCAACACAATCTGGATCAGTGACTTGTTGATTCTCAGCAGGTTCACAATCTTCACCTTCCATACCAGTGAACTTAGGTTCATCAAACATAACATGGATTGTTTCTTCATGTTTCAGTGACCTTTTGTTCAGTACCCTGAATGCCTTACTGACTGAAGAATATCCCAAGAAAATTCCTTCATCTGACTTTGGTTGGAATGTCTTCAAATGAACCTTGTGATTTAGGATAAAACACTTGCTTCCAAATGGATGGAAATAGGATATATTTGGTTTCCTTCCATTCCAAATCTCATAAGGTGTCTTTAGCAGCTTCTTGTTCACTGATGTTCTGTTTTGTGTATAGCATGCTGTATTAACTGATTCAGCCCAATATCTTTCAGGTAGCAATGCTTCACATATCATTGTCCTTCCTATTTCCTTTAAAGTCCTATTTCTTCTTTCAAAGAACCCATTTTCTTTGAGGTGTACCAAAGCAATGACAAGTTGATGTAGTACACCATTTACATTCACGATATTCTCTTATAACTTTGTTGAGAAATTCAGTACCCTGATCTGATCTTATTTTTACTACTGTTAAACTTTTCTCATTTTGTAACCTTTTTAAAAGATTAGGCATGCTTTTGAGTGTTTCACTTTTCTTGTTCATAAAGACCACCCAAGTGTACCTTGAATAATCATCCACAACCACTAAGGTGTATTTCTTTCCTGTTACACTTGTTGGAGTTATTGGTCCAAATAGATCCATATGCATCAGCTCCAACACTCTAATAGTTGATTGTTTAGTTTTTGACTTGAAGCTTGACTTTATCTGTTTACCCAGCTGACATGCATCACATATAGCATCCTTCTTGAATGTGATCTCAGGTAAACCAATCACCAGCTTCTTCTTCACCAACTGATTGATGTCATCAAAGTTCAAATGATTCAACTTCTTGTGCCATAACCAATTGAGTTCAGACTTGGTATGCACAATCAGGCAGGTTTCTGGAACTGCAGTAGACCAATCCACAACATACATGTTTTGTTGTCTTCTACTAGCCAGTACAACTTGATCACCTCTTTCACTAATGACAATACAGTTGTTTTTGTCAAAAGTGACCTTATATCCCATGTCACAGAATTGTCCAGTACTCAGCAAGTTGTAGTCCAGTCCTTCCACATATGCAACATTCTTGATTGTAAGTCCATTTCTCACAAATGTGTCATATCCTCTTGTATATCCAGGTGTATTCTTGTTGCCAAAATTCACCCTTGGACCATCTTTTGCCACAAAGTTTGATAAACAATGCTTATTCTTTGTCATATGTCTGGAACATCCACTGTCAAAGTACCAGACACCCTACAAAACAAAGTTAATACATTTTAGGTACCCAAACCTGTTTGGGTCCATAGTGGTCAGTAGTAAGCATGACTTTTGGTAAGTTTCCATAAGGTCTTCTCCTAAAAGTGTCATACTTTGGTTCATACATGCATTCCACACATCCATTGGTCCTAACAGTAGGTTGTGTAAGATTCACATATGTTTTCTGGCCTTTTGGTTTATAATGCTGTTTGAAGTGACTTTTGGTGTTAGAAGCATTAGTATAACCATTTGTTTGCTGTCTGTTAGGAACAGCCCTGTAATATGGAGTCTGCTGAGGTCCCAGTTGAGGCCTTTTATAAGTCCACTGATGAGTCCTCTGCTGATTCCATTTCTTAGGTTTTACCCTAGCAGCATGGTCATACTGATTGTTTCTATCAGCAGGTACAGGAATATTCCAATCATCATCGATGAGAGAAGTCTACCTTTCCCCCGAGATAAGTATCCCTTGAATGACTAACATTTTTAGATTTAGGATTCTTATCCTTGGAATATTTCTGACCTTTACCTTTTGATGGTCCAGCAGACTTGGTAGCAGTGTCCTGCTATCGATGAGGGTCTAGAAGGTCCGATCCTATTTTTGAATTTGTTCTTTTTGTTAGGAGCTGTTGACTTCTTTGACTTCTGATTTTGCTTCCTTGAAGTATTCTCAGAAGGTTTTACTGCCTCAGCAACCTTACTTGGAGTTGGATCTTGTGCTGGCAAAAACTTAGGACCAATTCTGGTACTAGGTTTAGTAACCTTACTGGATCCACTCTTGTTAGATTGTTGAGTTCCAAATCCAAGCCCTGTTTTATCACCATAAGGCTTTCCAGATTTGTATGCAGTAGAGGAGCAAGATTGTTCAAAGCAGATTCGTGGGTCAGCTGGATGATCGCAGAGCTTATCTTGATTCATTCAACATCTTTTCCTTACCTTTGAGAACTCTTAATTCAAACTTTCAATCTTCCAACATCTAATTCAAGTGCTTCTTTTTCAGCCTTCACAATCTCATAACCAGACTGTATTATCCTCAGTTGATTAAGGATGGCATCCAAAGTCTCATTATTGTCAGAATTTCTAGGATTTGAACCACAAGTTGATTCACAATCACTTCCAGCAGGAGTATTGATGGATACAGTATTGTATACCTCCTCTGTTTCATTCATATTGGCCATCAAAGCATAATCTTCCATATCGACAACTTGATCTTTGTGTCATCCGATTCATTTCCTTTTTAGATTCAACTTCATACCCGATTCATCTTCAACAACCATAGCCTTCTTGCCATGTCTTCTTTGTTGACTCTTGGTCTTGATGAGAGTCGGACAATCAGTCTAAAGTGTCCAGGCTTCTTGCGGTTGAAGCAAAGATAATCGAGTTCCTTACTTTGTTTTAACTCAGGGACGATCAGTTTGAAGTGACCTGGTTTCTTGCAATGAAAGCTGATAGTCATTATCTTTCTTTGATTCTTCTTTCTTTCTTTGGTAGGCCTTTTGTGAAATTTCTTGGGGGCCTTTCCTACCTTCATCATCCTGATTTTCTTGCTCAGGAGGGCAATCTACTCCTGCATTTCATCCAACATATCATCTTGTCCTCCTGATGTCTCTTCTTGATGTGAAGCAGCCAATGCAGTGGTCTTTGGCTCTTCTTTTTCAGTCTCAGGTACAAGCTTTTTGCTAAATTCATAAGCCTTGAGATCTGAAAACAACTTGAAGGTGTCGTCTTCATGTAGCTTTCTCATTTCCTCTATTGCAGTCACCTTCATTTTCCAAACATCTTTTGCAGGTAGAGCCTCCAGGATTTTTGTGTTAATTTCTTCTTTTGAATAACTTACACTCAGCAGGGTAAGTTCATCCAGGATTGCATTAAATCTTGATTCCATTTGCTCAATGGTTTCATTTGTTAGCATCTTGAACTTTTGAAACCTCTTTTTGACCACACTGATTTTGTTCTTCTTTATTGCATCAGTGCCTTCACAAATCAACTATATCTTGTCCCAAAGTTCCTTTGCAGTTTTGCAATCTTTAACCTTCATGTACATATTGCTATCTGTCACGGATTTTATTAATACAAAATAAACAAGTAATAAAACCGGTTAACCTCAAGTGCAAGGATCGTAGTAATAGAGGCTAATGCCGGGTTGATCTTACGGGGAACTGGACAGCTGTAAATCCTAGTTGTTGTTTTAACTAACTATGTCACGAACGATACTGAACAGTGAATTAATCTAAACAAAGAATGCAGAAAATAAACTAGACAGAGGAGATTATCCAAGGCTAGGAAAGGTACGGGTAACGGACTTATTAACTGAACTAAACTAAACTAATCGTAAAAAGGAAATTAACTAAGCAAAGTGAAATTCAAGTTGCAAGGATTTTAAATCAAATTATAAAAGGCAAACGAGGATTGATCCACCTATCAACATGTATTGATCTCCTATCTCGATTATATGTGATATTTATCTAGGTTGTGATTCACCTTACCTAAACATGAACCCTAATTCCTTAGGTAATTCATCTATTAACCTAGTATCTTCTAATGCTAGATTAACGCGTTTTAAGATCGAAGGTGTCAACTTTTACGTTTAAATCTAGTGCTTAGACTTATTAACTTCCGTTATTATAAATCTAAGGACTATTCTTATCTATGGTGATCTAAAGGCTTATCATGACTTCCATCAAACATAAACACATATCATACATGCAAATCTTCCGATGTAAACGCAATTAAACGAGACAAAACACAAATAAGAAACAACCTTAAATAAGTAACTCACAGTATAATCGAAATACAGAAATCAATCCAAGTTGATGGCTTCACAATTCTCGTTTGATCGAAGCTTTAGCTCCTGGGCATCCTCAGCAACACAGTTTGGCAGAAAAAGAACATAAAAACTGCTCTAACTAATCTAATTTAAAGTTGCATAAGAGTGAAAGAAAAAGAAGTAAAAACGCAGCCTTAGCCGCCCCTAGGGTTTAGGGTTTTGATAATGTCGAATTGTTGTTCTTGTGTTCAGAAATAGGCAGGTATTTATAGAAGATTAAGTCGGTCTCGGCTGAGTCGGCGGACGGACGAGCGTTCGATGCAGTGTGGACGCTCGTTCACTTCTTGAACTCTCTCGACGCTGCGTCACGGCCTCGGTTCAAACTCTACGAATCACTTTAGCACCTTGGGACGCTCGTTCATGATTTCAGACGCTCGTTTGATATGGACGGAGCATGGACGTTCGTTCAGCATGACTTGAATGCGATTTTTGCATGTTTATCTCTTTTTCTTCTCTCCACTCGATCATTATCTCTTCCTTAAATCTTTATAGCTCGAAATTCATCTCTTTTGATCATCATTTGAGCACAATAATCATACCTATAACACATGGAAAACATCGCAAACTGTAATAATATTCAAATAATCATAATTTAACCATGAAATCACATAAATATATTGATATTGCGATTAAGCCGTCAAAAATACCGTTTGCTCAATATTTTAATATAAAGACCAATTATTATGCAAATTATACAATATAGAGGGAAAAACATCGTAAAATATATCCTTATAATTCACAGATTTTCACCCTTAACAACTCCCCCACACTTAGCTTTTGCTCATCCCGAGCAAAACAAAACGAAAAATTAGGCTTGAGAAAGGAAAACGGGCATCTAAACGGATATAACATACATTCAATAACTTAGAGGTTCACCGGTGTGTGGTGTGCAGAGCCATAGAAAACTTCCACTAAAACCAAACTTGAGAAACTCAAAGTAAAACTAGCTAATACCCCCTCGTAGAATAGCAATAAATGACACTCATAAGATGTACCCTACAAACGTGACATATCCCGAAAAAGATGATCGAATGAATCTAGGGCCTTTCTGAAATACTCAGAGGATAATCCCTACATCATATCTTTCAGCTTATACTGGGGATAAGATAGACGATAACTTAGTCTTGTATACATTTCATAACACTTCATTAGTTGATTTAACTTTTTCACTTTTAAACGCACATTAGAAGAAGCTATTGCCCTCATAGCAGAATAGGACATTTCGAGATAATACCCTACCTTACTCCAATCATAAGGCAGCTTTTCCTAACTGTCGTGAGCTTTAAGTCATCATAGTGGTATAAGACATACGTGGTAAACCCTACCGCACTCAAATCATCGACTAGCTTCCGACACACACGATAGATTCATTTAATTATTCAACTTCTCATTTGACATTAGTTACGTGTTACTTATCACATTCAAACCTCCAGATATTCATAGTATAACATACTACGGAACTAAATACAAACTATCATAAATCTCAAGATATATACGTAGCACTAAGCACATGACTTACCAGAAAATCAAAAATCACTAATCCAAAACGGGGTATAGCTTTATAAAATAGCTCATCGTCACTATGGCTCGTGAAAAGTAGTGTCAGGTGAAACAACTAACTTACCAAACATATGATATATAGCTTAAATGACTATAAAGATAACGAACATTGAATTGAATTGCCTACTCGGGAGCAAAACAAAAACAAAAGTGTCGGAAAATTTCAAAAATTGTAGCTCATTTTGCATAATAAACAATCTGACGTAGTAAACAAATGCATATGCATAGGATCAAATCGAACTATCCCCTCCCCCACACTTAAAAATGCAACATGTCCTCATGTTGAGCAGAAATTTAAAAAGATAAGAAACTTAGCTGAAGTCGCGTAGAAAATCGAGCCATTGGTCAGGCTGGAGCATGAAAAGGCCAACGCTCGCAAAAAGCGTGGAAAAATGTCCCAAAACTAACTCAATCGGATCTCGACAAAAACTATTGCTGCAAAACTCGAGAAACAGAAAACTCGGGGGAAAACGGGGTAGAATACGGCAGTAGAGATAATAAAGCAAAATGGAATAAAAAGAAAAGATCATCGATAAATATGCCAACACAAGTCAAAAAACGAGAATCCAGAAAGTAGCAAAATGTATAGGTACAGCCAAATCGAATGAAATGTATCAAAAAGTGCAATAACGACCAGAAAAATAGATACATAAAAATAATAACTCAAGGCACCCCCGGAGTCGGAGTATCATTAGCCGGAGAAGGATCTGAAGAAGGGACATGTTTGTAGATGCGATCTGTGTAGGTTATGGTGTGGCAACAGAGCAAAGCTGATGGACGGCCCACCTCATTATCGGTAGGAACTCGCAGCTCCTCGATCCACCTGAGTCTCCTCATCATCCGACTCGGGCTTCTCCTCCATCTTAACCACCTCAGCTATCACCCGCTCTATCTGCTCGGAGAAGACATAATCCATATTACTCGCATTGAATACCCTTCTGTCGGCCGGTTTCCTTTCATCAACTATACATTCCAAAACCGATAAGATATTATCTTGGCCATCCCGGATATCACTCAACATCGCCTCAAACTATGAGCCATACTATGCCGAGTAATCTCGGAAGAAGATAATCCAGAAAGAATCAAGCTCGAGGCGGTGTCGATGTGGAACCAGGCTCGAACGGGAATGACCTTCTCTCTACGAATAGGGGTAGCTCTTCGTCTTGTGGTCGATGTATACTCAAGAACCTTGACATCGAGACATAAGCGATGTATCAAATGAGGTACTATCAAACTCCGGGTGTATACCTTACGGTTCATGGAAATCTCATCGAATAAGGCTTGACCCACATCCACATTCAACCCGAACGTCAAAGCATATAACATCCCAAGATCAGCGATATGGAAATGTGTGAGATTATTCTTCGGGATCAAACGACTCGAATAAAGCGGCTTTGGACTCTCCAATCCTCGGTCCATGTCGTAGTGATCAACTCCTTCCTCGGCCATTGGGTCTCATTGTCCAAGCCACATCCGGACAAACCCGTAATCTCAACTCCTCCATCGGGTCACGACCATCCTCACGTTGCCTCCTCGCAATCTCCTCTTTATAATCTAAACCTCAAAAGCCGGTAAATTGTATTTCTCATTGATGACCTTAGCGAGAAAAAGGGACCTTAACACCTCGCACCATAACGCACTTTTCATCTAAGTCCGCCTCAAAAAGTTGGCATAGAACTCTCGGACAATAGAGTCATTGTGAGGAGTAGATGGAATTTTGTGTCGGTGACCACTTCCTAGTCTTGAACATCTGAGCGAAAGTAGGATCAACTTGAGACACTTTCACCTCTCGGTCAAAAATAAGACTCCTGGTCGAGTAATGCTTAGTGTATGCTTCATGTGCTAAAGGATTGACAAACCGACGAGGCATCGAAAGAGGGGTAACAGTCTTAGACTTTTTCTTAGGAGGTGCTCTCGGTTCAGGCTCTTCTTGCACAACATCCTCCTCACCACCCTCAACTCTAGACGGCTTGGCTCTAGACGACTCCTCACCACGAGTACCTCGAGACATCCTACTCAGGGGGACAGCATCATCATCCTCAGTATCAGAATTGGAAGAAGAATCATCCCGTAAATTGGTTCTAGCTCGTTGAGATGTTCTAGGCGGTTGATCTCTAAAGACTATTCCTCTGTTAGGGTCCAATTCGGATGGATCAAACTCAGGACGTTGCCGTTTACCTGTCTCCCGGGCTAACCCTTTACCATAACGTTTCACAATTTCCTTCTTACGCACCATTGTCAAACTTATAACTAAACCAAACCATTCACACAAATGGTTACCCGTTTATCGTCCAAATCGGGATTTCACGCAAACCGTCCAAACCACCAGCATCAACAACACACCATCACCATCACAGCAGAAGGGAAGAAGAAAACAACCAATCAAAAACGAAAGAAAATCAACAACAGTTGATAATTGAAGAAAATGAGCCGACTCGAAAATCGAACTCACAAAAACATGAATTAAAACGCGAAAAGTTGTATCAAACTTACCAAACACTATGAGGGGATGATGATCGAACAGATTAGAAGCCCAGAAACACCGAGATTGACCCCCAAAATCCGACTTTTTTTGTCAAAATGGCCGCACCGAAGAATCTCTGATTCTTGAAATGCTGTTGGTTGTTGGAGAATTTGGGTAATGGAAATGAAAAGAGGGTGCTTAGAGCGTGCTAATGCAACTTGAATCGCTCAATTTGGTTCAGAAACAAGGATTTTAGGTTTGGAGAAGGGGGAAAGTCGGGTTTCACTTTTGAAATCGTAGAAAAATGAGGGTTCATGTCTAGAAATGTATATATATAGGGCTCGAGTGGGACGCTCGTCCATCTCGACGGACGGCGTTCACTAGTAACTGCATGAACTGGACGGGCGTCCGTATATTCAGACGCTCGTCCTTCGGGCAATTTTTGAAACAGGATTGGAGGGAATTTGCCAGACGGGCATCCAGAAATCTGGACGGGCGTTCGTAGAAACAGAGGGTCGGACGGGCGTCCGTTATACCAGACGCTCGTCCAAAATAAAGAAATGCCCAAATTTCATAAAATTTCATATAAACCAACTAAAAGCGAAAAAACAAATGTTGTCTTTATTATTATTGATAATTTAAAATTCAAAAGTACAAACGGAAATGCTCCGAACATAAAAGAACTCGGAAATAAAACAAACGAATAAAACAGTGGGTTGCCTCCCACCAAGCGCTTTCATTTTACGTCGGGGCTCGACGAAACAAACCTAACTAACACTAGTCTGCATAAATCTCGTCCCAGTCTACCAAACGGATGAGACGACGAAGCATATCAATAGCAGGAGGGATATCATAGTCGTCTTGTACGCCCCAGTCATCTCCAGCTACCTCTAAACCTCTAAAATGTGAAGCCTGCAGCACCAGTGCCAAATCCGTCAGCATAGGATCATTAAGGATCGTGTAAGGACGTCCTATGGCCTCCTGCAACTCCTCGATCGTGAAATATTTGCCTCCCGAACAAGGTGGAACTATGATAACGCACGTGATGGTCTTAACACGAAAAGTGCTAATGTCAAAATCTACATGAAGAACTATAGTGCCTCCCGGTCCACCATCTACCGTGATCAGCGGGATCCGACTAATGAGTGGGAACTCCTCAGGGCGAACTCCGTAAAAATCCATATCTAGAAAGCAACTACTGACAGATAGAAACATAAAAGCTTAGTAAAACTAACTAAAATAACCAAAACAACATACGGAAGCAAAAAGACTAAGGAAAACTAAAACATGATTGGATATCTAGGATGCCCCCTAGTGGCGCTTTTGGTTAATGTCGTTAGCTCGACACTGTTGGAGTCTAGCCTGGATCAGGCCATTGGACTTTTCTGCCAGCCACTACTTCGTGTAAGCTCTGATCAGTAGCGTGGCCGCAGAAACAGCACCTAACACATGGGGTTAAATTCTTTATAGCCTTCCAGACACGTTTAAACCTCCCCATGGTTGACTTCTTCGTCTTCTGAAGCTTCTGATGGCATTCTTGTTGACGCTCCTTCCAATATTCTTCCATATCCCAACTACCGGCTAGAACTTCTTCTGATGGGCCAGTGCCGTCATCCTCAGAAAACAAGTCAGGAGAGAACTCATCAAACCCATCGACTTTAGGGGTGCTACACCCGAGGATGTCGAGAAATTTAACAATCAAAGGCTTCTCTTGAGGTGTACCTATATAGTGCTTGCACCTTTGACCAATAACTCGAAATGGTTTACTATAACCACGTAGTTCTAGAACGCCTCCAGGAATGATTTGGAGAATCTAAAAGGGACCAGACCAACGTGTCCTTAACTTCCCAGGGAACAAATGTAACCTGGAATTGTAAAGTAACACTTGCTCTCCAACTTGAAATTATCTCTTCTTGATCTTTGCGTCATGAAGGAGTTTCATCTTTTCCTTACTGATCCTGGCACTTTCGTAAGCCTGAAGCCTAAACTCGTCCAACTCATGCAACTGCTGCAGTCGATGTTTGCCACAAGCTTGGGAATCGAAGTTAAGAAACTTTGTAGCCCAATAAGCTCTGTGCTCTAACTCGACGGGCAAGTGGCACGATTTACCATAGACCATCTGGTAGGGTGATGTACCCATGGGGGTCTTATAGGCAGTCCGATATGCCCATAGTACATCATCCAACTTTAGACTCCAGTCTTTTCTATGACTGTTCACTGTTTTCTCCAGGATCTTCTTCAAGCTCTGGTTGCTTCGCTCAACCTGACCACTAGTCATCGGATGATATGGTGTGCCAGTTTTGTGACGAACACCATACTTCTCGAGGACTTTTTCCAAAGGTCGGTTGCAAAAGTGTGTCCTTCATCACTAATTAAGGCACGTGGACATCCAAACCTCACAAAGATATTTCTCTTTAGAAAATTCATGACCGTTTTATGATCATTGCGAGGAGTGGCTATTGCCTCCACCCATTTCGATACATAGTCTACGCAGACTAAGATGTATTTGTTCCCACAGGAAGATGGGAATGGACCCATAAAGTCAATCCCCATACATCAAAGACTTCGCATTCAAGAATGGGGTTGATGGCATGTCGAATCGCTTTGTCGAGTACCGGTTCTTTGGCACCTATCGCAAGCTTTGCGTAAAGCTTCCGTGTCCTTAAAGATCGTGGGCCAGTAGAAACCGGACTGGAAGATCTTCGCAACCGTTTTCCAAGGACCAAAGTGACCACCTGTGGGTCCACTATGGCATTGCTTTCGATTATATCGCGTTGCTCGATTCAGGAACACACCTCCTTAGCAAACCATCTTTCTGATCTTGAAGAGGTAAGGTTCATCCCAAACGAAGACTTCTTATATATCGAGAAGAACTTCTTCTTCTCTTGATAAGACATTTTCAGGATCGAGATAACGGGCATGAAGGTAATTCACTATGGAAGAATACCATGGAACATCAGGAGGACAACCGTCTATCAACATGATGTTTTCTAGAGGAAAGTAAAGATCTATGCCATCAGGATCACCCTTTTCCTCACTTAACATCCTAGAAACATGATCCGCCACTACGTTTTCACTGCCTTTTTTATCTTTAATTTGAACGTCAAACTCTTGGAGGGTCAGTATCCAATGCAGTAAGCGCGGTTTAGCCTCTTTCTTTGTCATTAGATATCGCAGGGCAGCTTGATCAGTCCACACAATTACTTGAGCTCCTAACAAGTAACTACGGAACTTGTCCATAGCAAAAACTACGGCCAAAAGCTCCTTTTGGTAGTGGTATAGTTCACTTGAGAAGGATTCGGTGTGTGGATCGGCATAGTAGATAGCTGGAACTTTCCATCAAGCTTTTGTCCTAAAACTACACCAAGCTGCGTAGTTGGATGCATCACACATAAGCTCAAAGGTAGGTTCGGTCAACAGCGATATAAGTATTGGAGCAGCAGAGATCAGGCGATTTTGAGCTCTCAAACGCATGCCTGCAGCTCTCATCAAAATTAAACTCAACGTCTTCCTTGAGTAAGGTAGACAGGGGCTTGGCGATCTTTGAAAAGTCCTGAAAGAATCTCCTATAGAAGCCGACATGTCCGAGAAAACCTCTGACTTCGCGAACGTTCTTAGGATAACTCATCTTCTCGATAGCTTCCACCATAGCTCTATCTACCTCAATACCTTTGGCGGACACTTTGTGGCCAAGAACTATCCCCTCATCTACCATAAAATGGCATTTCTCCCAATTGAGCACCAAGTTCTTTTCCACACACCTAGATAACACCTGATCAAGATTATCGAGGCAATCATCGAAGGATTGACCAAAGACCGAAAAGTCGTCCATGAAAATCTCCATAAACTTTTCGACTAGCCCGTCAAAGATAGCCATCATACACCTTTGAAAAGTGGCTGGGGCATTACAGAGACCAAATGGCATCCGCCTGTAAGCGAATGTACCATAAGGGCAGGTAAAAGTGGTCTTTTCTTGGTCAATTGGATCGATGGGTATCTGGAAGTACCCTGAATATCCATCCAGGAAACAGTAAAATGCGTGCCCCGCCAGACGCTCAAGCATCTGGTCAATGAAGGGAAGGGGAAATGATCCTTCATTGTGACCTCATTGAGTTTCCTATAGTCAATGCAGACTCTATAGCCTGTAACGAGCCTCAATGCTATCTCTTCTCCCTTCTCGTTCTTCTCAATAGTAATTCCACCCTTTTTGGGAACTACTTGAGTCGGGGAAACCCACTCGCTGTCAGCAATGGCGTAAATGATACCCATATCTAGAAGCTTAATGATTTCCTTCTTGACTACCTCTTGCATGTGAGGGTTTAGCCTTCTCTGAGGTTGTCTAACACATTTTGCACCCTCATTCGTCTTGATATTGTGCATACAGATGTCCGGAGATATCCCTCTGATATCTCCTACTTGCCAACCAAAGGCTTTTTCGTTTCTGCGCAAGACGTTTAACAGTTTTAGCTCATCTATTCGAGATAGCTTGGCAGATATGATCAAGGGAAGCTTGTCACCTTCCCGTAGGAACACATACTTAAGATGTTTAGGCAACGGCTTCGTAACTAGATCTCAGGGGATCCTCTAAACTCGATTTAAGCCTCCACTTTTCAACTCAACATCGCCGAGCTTACTTAGTGGCTTTACCGCCAAAGCTTCTTCTCTTAATAACTCATCCTCCAAGTCACCGCGAATCGATCTAGATTAACCACACCACGACTATTCAGATTATCGATCAATCGCTCATATTCCGCCTCCACACTGGACTTGCTCGTCCATACTGATCATTGAAGTCGTGAATTGACTCCTCAATGGAGAAGCCGGTTGGAGAACCAGAGGGTATGTGAATGGATTTAGAGACACTATAGCTCACCTCTTGGTCACCAACTCGAATAGTTACTTGCCCACCATCACAATCGATGAGGGCTCTAAATTGTAGATAGGAAAGGTCTTCCAAGAATCAGGGAACATTTTCACCTTTCTCCATATCTAAGACGCATCACCAACTCGGGAAGGTAAACCTATCAATTTGAACTAATATGTCTTTCAGATCCTCAAGCTTTCTTGGAAGATCTGTCGTGAACCGAAGGTTCATGGTGGTGGGCTCTGAAGATCTTGTAAACCAAGCTGATTGCAAACAGACAACGGCATCAGGCTGATGGATGCACCCAGGTCACATAAAGAATTTGGGAAGACTAGGCCTCCCATCTGCAATGTGACCACAAATTTGCCTGGGTCACCCCTCTTGGTTGGTAAATCTTGATGATTTATCAAGGAACAATCCTCGCCAATTTGCCTTTCCATGCCTGCTAATTTCTTTTTCGAAGATACAACATCCTTGATGAATTTTGTATACTTAGGCATCTCGACCAAGACCTCGGATAATGGCAGATTTACCTGAGTATTCTTCAAAAGGTTCAAAGACATTTTCATATTTCTTATCTTCACTCGAGAGGATGTTGCTCTTCCTTGGTGGAAATGGAAGCTTTTTAAGGTCACTCTCGGAAAATACCTTCTTTGAGGATGCACTTACGGCCTTGTCTTCCAGATCTTTCCACCTCACAACTTTTTCAGACGTCTTATTGGTTAGGGGATCAGCCACCTGACTCTCAACCGAATCTTCTTTTTTCAGGGGTTCAGCCACCTGAGGTGTTTCAACTCTTTTATTACTCGGGGGATCAGCCACCCGAGTATGATCTTGCAGGACAGGGGATAATGGGTGCTCAACTTCCCCTCCTGCCTTATCAGTGGCAGGAGGGGCTAGTGGTTTCCCTGGAAGCCAGGGGGACCACTCAGCTGAGTGCCACTTAAATTTAAATTCATCGTGACTAGCCTCCTCTTTACCGTATTGCATTGTTGGCACGAGGTCAGTGCATTGATTGTTGCTTATATCGGCCTGAGCAACCTGACCGCCTTTTGGATTCTTTTCCGTGAAGCTGGGCAGCTGCCCTGACGGTCTGGAAGCTAACTGCTCAGCCAGTTGTCCTATTTGCCTCTCAAGGCTTTTCATCGTCCTGCTTTGCTCCTCCCGAAATGAATTCCATTCGGCTTTTATATCATTTGAATGGGAGGGGCCTTGAGAGTTTTGGAAGTTCTGGGAAGATGGCTGGCTAGGCCGAGTTTGAAACTGAGGATTAGAATTGGCGGGCCAATTCTGATTGAACCTTTGCTGTGGATTCGAAAAATTGGAATTCTGGTTCTGATTGAATCCAGGGCTTCTGTTGAAGTTTGGATTCTGATTAAAGCTCGGATTGAAATTTGGATTTGAATTAAAGTTCGGATTCTGGCTGAAGCCCTGGTTTTGAGAATTATTCTGGCCAGAGAATTGGTTATTGAACCTCGGATTAGACTGGCCAGAAAAAGCATTCACTTCCGCATTTTGTCCAATCATGGGACAGAAGCGAGCAGTGTGCCCCGGATCATCACATACTTGGCATGTGATTGGATTATACTGTCCATTGTTATGAACAGAGATCGACTTGATGAGCGAGGGGGGCTGAAATTGACATTGGCCAAACATGTGGCAGTCGACGACCAATTTTCGCAATACACGATGCACGAGGGTTCTGGCGGAAACGAAGGAGTCTGATTAATCAGTTTGAAACTTGAGGACTTGCCATCTGCTTTTGCAAAGATGGCTATCGACTTTGAACATTGACTTCCTCCACCTTTGGAGGAGGAGGAGCTTGGATGGCCTGATAGGATGGGGCATAGTTGTATTTGGCAATGTCTTCAAGCAAAGGCCCATCCTTCATCAGTGTCTTTTGAGGAAAGCCCCACGGAAGAGCCGTTGACCATGCCTTTAGTAAGCTCGGTCACCCATCGAAGAAAGTGTTTACTTGCCTTTCCTTAGGCAAGCCATGGTGGGGACATTTTCTTAAAAGAGATTTGAACCTCTTCCAACATTCAAGAATGATTCATTCTCCTTCGGTAGAAGGTAAAGATCTCATTCAGATTAATCAATTTGTCTTTGAAGGAGGGAAATATTGACTTAGAAATTCTTTTTCAAGTCCGGCCCGAGTAGTGATGGATTTCGAAGGAGAGAGTGATACCACTCTCTCAGCCTCTCTTTCGGAGAGAAAGGAAAAATTTAAGCTTGATCGCATCCTCACTCACTCCTTGGATGCGGGTGGTACCGCATATCTCTAAGAATGCATGTAAGTGGGTATGCGGGTTTTCAGATTGGTAGCCATGAAAAATTGATGCATGCTGCATCATCTAGATGAGTCCGGGCTTGAGTTCGAATGTATGAGCTGTAATGGCGGGCAAGACAATAGCCGGGTTGACAGTGACTGCACCAGGCATGGCGTAGTCTGCCAACGTACGTCGATCCTCTGCTGCCATTATTACTATTTCTTCGATCTCTTCTATCAACTTCCGTTCAATTTCTTGGTCGGCTAGACTTCCTTTGTCCGAAGGGTCGGTAAAATGAAGTTTCCGCCTATTGGGTCGGACTATGGTCCGCTCGAGGTCAGGTGAAAAGAGTAATGGCCCTTTCTGACTTCGAGTTTGCATAAACCGAAACCCAACTCAATTGAACAAAACCTAAAAACTACGAAATTAAAAATCTAAAAGAAGGTTAAAAACAAGATTATTCAGAAAAAAGGGTCGACGGGCGCCCAACTATTTGGACGGGCGCCCACCTGCACTGGTATGGGACGGGCGTTTGAAGGTCCAAACGCTAAATCGATCTATAGAAATATTGGACGGACGCCCGAATCTATGGACTTTCGTCTAATATGAAAATTTGATACTGAGTTTGAAAATTTTTTGTTGGACGGGCGCGTTCAAGAGTGTGGACGCCTGTAAATGCGAGATGCAGACGAACAAGAGAAGAAACAGAAAAGTTGAAAAACTTAAACCCTAACTCTTAAACCCTACTAATCGAACCTAAAACCTAAAAAAACTAACTAAAAACTAAACAGGATTAAAACACGAAAAAATGTAAGAAAAAAAAACGAAAAACAAAAACTAGGCAACCGTCCGGCTCCCCGGCAACGGCGCCAAAAACTTGTCACGGATTTTATTAATACAAAATAAACAAGTAATAAAACCGGTTAACCTCAAGTGCAAGGATCGTAGTAATAGAGGCTAATGCCGGGTCGATCTTACGGGAAATCGGACATTGTAAATCCTAGTTGTTGTTTTAACTAACTATGTCACGAACGATCTCGAATAAAGTGAATTAATCTAAACAAAGAGTGCAGAAAATAAACTAGACAGAGGAGATTATCCAAGGCTAGGAAAGGTACGGGTAACGGACTTATTAACTGAACTAAACTAAACTAATCGTAAAAAGGAAATTAACTAAGCAAAGTGAAATTCAAGTTGCAAGGATTTTAAATCAAATTATAAAAGGCAAACGAGGATTGATCCGCCTATCAACATGTATTGATCTCCTATCTCGATTATATGTGATATTTATCTAGGTTGTGATTCACCTTACCTAAACATGAACCCTAATTCCTTAGGTAATTCATCTATTAACCTAGTATCTTCTAATGCTAGATTAACGCGTTTTAAGATCGAAGGTGTCAACTTTTACTTTTAAATCTAGTGCTTAGACTTATGAACTTCCGTTATTATAAATCTAAGGACTATTCTTATCTATGGTGATCTAAAGGCTTATCATGACTTCCATCAAACATAAACACATATCATACATGCAAATCTTCCGATGTAAACGCAATTAAACGAGACAAAACACAAATAAGAAACAACCTTAAATAAGTAACTCACAAAGATAATCGAAATACGTAAATCAATCCAAGTTGATGGCTTCACAATTCTCGTTGATCGAAGCTTTAGCTCTGGGCATCCTCAGCAACACAGTTTGGCAGAAAAAGAACATAAAAACTGCTCTAACTAATCTAATTTAAAGTTGCATAAGAGTGAAAGAAAAAGAAGTAAAAACGCAGCCTTAGCCGCCCCTAGGGTTTAGGGTTTTGATAATGTCGAATTGTTGTTCTTGTGTTCAGAAATAGGCAAGTATTTATAGAAGATTAAGTCGGTCTCGGCTGAGTCGGCGGACGGACGAGCGTTCAGTCTGGTGGACGCTCGTTCACTTCCTTGAACTCTCCTCAGACGCCCGTTCAGCCTCAGTTCAAACTCTCTGAATCACTTCTAGCACCTTGGACGCTCGTTCAGGATTTCAGACGCTCGTTTGATATGGACGGAGCATGGATGTTCGTTCAGCATGACTTGAATGCGATTTTTGCATGTTTATCTCTTTTTCTTCTCTCCACTCGATCATTATCTCTTCCTTAAATCTTTATAGCTCGAAATTCATCTCTTTTGATCATCATTTGAGCACAATAATCATACCTATAACACATGGAAAACATCATAAATCGTAATAATATTCAAATAATCATAATTTAACCATGAAATCACATAAATATATTGATATTGCGATTAAGCCGTCAAAAATACCGTTTGCTCAATATTTTAATATAAAGACCAATTATTATGCAAATTATACAATATAGAGGGAAAAACATCGTAAAATATATCCTTATAATTCACAGATTTTCACCCTTAACACTATCCAAGGTTCTATAAATGATATCAATAGCAATATTGTTGAGGTTTGCTCTCTTTCTATCTTCTGCATTCCATTCTCTTTTTGGTTTTGGAATGTACTCTGAGTAAATATCTGCTATTCTTCGCCTTGGTAATCTCCAAGTGGTCCATCTGTTAGTACATCCATCATCTCATCATGAGTTGCGCAAGGTAAGCCTCGCATTCGACGTTTATATTCATCAAATCTATCCAGAGAACACATCAACATTGTTCTAGCATCTTGAGTGTTATCCATGATGCAAATTTTTGAAAATCAAGAATTTGAAAAAGTTTCAAAGTATTTTCACAAGCACAACAAGTAGGATTTCTTGAGCAATGTATAATCGCTCCGATACCAATTGTTGGTCCCTTGAAAAGGTTTTGGTTAAGTTTAGAGGGGGTGAATAAACTTAACACTTAAAACTTCTCGAGTTAACAAATTCGCAACTTCAGCAGCTTCATCGATACTTGAGAGTCTTCGATACCTCAAAGAACTCTTTGATAAACGATGAGTCTCATCGATAGTTGAGTTTCTTTGAATTTGTGCAAATGGAATTATATCAAAATTAAGCCTTAATACTTGTTGTTAAATATGATACTAAGTATTAGATACTCATGAGTGTATGTGTGTGATTTAGATTGCTAGATTCGAGAGGTTGATGTGTAAAATAAACTAAGTGTAGAATGTAAATCTTTGAAAGTAAGTGGCGAGATTTTATAGTGGTTCCAGGTGGTGTAATCCTATCAATCCACTCTTCTCTTGTGATGTTGGAGGAAATTCACTAGAGATCTTTGATGTAGCTGTTACAAAGATTCCTAAGGTTGCTTGTCCTTCACCAATGACTATGGCTTCACAAAGCGAAAATCGAGAACAGTAGAAATGTTTGCTCCTGAGTCTTCCACTGGTCCTTGAAGGGTAG
This sequence comes from Gentiana macrophylla, assembly GCA_026214975.1. Classification (NCBI taxonomy): domain Eukaryota; kingdom Viridiplantae; phylum Streptophyta; class Magnoliopsida; order Gentianales; family Gentianaceae; genus Gentiana; species Gentiana macrophylla. Next base: position 85,147,435 of record CM047809.1, on the reverse strand, counting down.
GATTGCCTCTTCACCAACTCCACCACAAACAACATCTTTCACACAACTGTGCTTCATTGTCTTTCAAGCAGAGTTCTTTATAAAATAAAGATTGAATCAAATAAATGATTGATTCTGGCAGACTTGATTAGGATGATATAATCAGCAGCTTGCAGTCTTCAAGTGTGTATGCTTGATGTAGCTTGAATGCAGAATACACTTGAAGAATTTCTCTGGATTAGTAGCTTTAAGTTCAGTAAGTTCAGCAGGGTGTTTTTCAGCTCAGAAAAATATCTCTTCAAAGTTTATCAATTTTCATCATCTTGTTTCTGAGTTGAAAGTCCTCTATTTATAGGTAGGAGAACATGTGACTTGTATTTGAAATTCAAATGTAACCGTTCCTTGTTTTTGTCCCATCTGATTTGCTTTCTGTCACTATTCATAGGATGACTTCATCGTAATTCCTTTTGTGATGCTGATCTGGCCCACCCTTTGACTTATAACCATTGGATAAAAATCTGAATCATCTCAACGTTCTTTTAATCTCAGCCTTTGATTTGTTTGATAAGTCAGAGGTAGTTGGCTGTCCTAATCCATGTAATCTTCCAATATAATTTTGAATTAATCGAGGTATATTGTCGCAGAGTTCATCATCATTGAGATACCTATCGATCTATTTGAACAAACAATTTCTTTGTATGTAAAATAAAATGCAGCTGATTTTTTTTATCTAACTTTTAGTTGTGAAGTTAGATTACACCTTTTTTATTTATAACCAAGTTCCAAACATCATCCAACTTATGGAACTTAGACCTTCTACACAAGGTATATGTAGTCAGTTTAGGTCATCATAGAATTGCCTAAATTCTGATTCCATATCCTTGACTTTAATTACTAAGTTTGATCCTTTAGCCTTCATTAACTGAGTTTGACCCCTCACCTTGGTCTTCAATGAGGTTCGAGTAAAAGTCTCATCGACCTAACTACCCCATCGATATTGACTCGATCTCTTTGATATGAATCGGTGACCTTTCTGATGCTTGTTTGATCAAACCTATTTATGAATCAAACTCTAATAAGCCTATACATTTGATCTAGACATCTTTTTGCCTTTGCACTATAACAGCTAGTCTGGCACTCATCATCAAAACAAAGAAATAAGTCCAACAGTTGTAGCTGCTAGAAAAACTGTTGTTGAAATTTTGAGGGAACAACAGAAAGAAGCCAATAGAAAGAGGAAGCCTACTGTGGCTGAAATTGATGATGAGCCACTTTCTAAGAGAAGGAAAGAGATTATTAACAAAAAGAAACATGGAAAGGGGAAACAATTAAGAAACTTGGAGGCTCAAAGGGTACAAGAAGAAGAAGAAGCAGTAGAAGAAGAAGTAGAAGCAGTAGGAGAGGCTATTGATGCAGAGCCATTGACTATTATCAAGCCTACTGAGGATGCAGAGGTTGTTCTTGAGCAACCTGCTGGAGAGTCACCGCAAACTACAGAGACTGAACCTGCTGTTGATGTTGTTGAATCCTCACCTGCTAAGGCTGCTGAGCCTACTGAAAGTGAATAGATTGTTGTTGAGCAATCTGTTGGAGGAACACAGCAGTCTGCTACACCAGAGCCTGCTGTTGTTGTTGAATCTACTGAATCTGCACAAGTTGTTGTTGAGCAACTTGTAGAAGAACCACAGCAAACCACTGAATCAACAACTGTTGTGGTGAGTGAAACATTGGTTCAAGACCCTGCAATTCCTGCAATAGTTCAGGGGGAAGAACAGTCTGCTGTTAACCCTGCTGATGAGCATATAAGTCAAGGGGAACCAAGTGTTGTGCAAATGGAGGTAGTAGGGACCTATATCCAATCTGAGCAACCTACTGACCTTCATGCATCTATTGAAGAAACTTTGAGTTTGCTTGTTGGGACCTTTGGAGGTCATCAAGCTACTGGAACAGCTCCCAGGAGGTCTTTTATGCCTTTTGAGAGACATGTGAAGAAGAAGAAGGATGATTTTGTTGATCCCAAACTTCAGCAGGTAGCTGATTATTTTCAATGGAAGTTTGGTTTCTACAAGAAGCAAAAGCCAGCTGCAGAACCTATGACTGGTTTTGAGGAGTGGGCTTTTGACAAGTTGGGAGTTGAAAATTTGTTGGATCTGATTGATACCACTGTGCTGCAATCAAGATTGATGGATCTTTTTGAAGATCAACAGAAAGAGGAGGGTATCAAGTTTAGGGATCCAAGAGATGATGATGATGATTCATCATCTTCATCTGACTCTAGAGGTGATTTTCCATTTGGTCCAGGAGGAACCAGTGGTACTACTATGCTGATTGATCCTAATGTAGATGATCATGAGTACAGATACAGATCTCTTGATAGACAATAGACTGGACAAATGAATGAGGATTTGGAAAATCTCACCATTGATATATTGAGGCATAAATCAATGAAGGAATAGATGGTGGTGCAAATAAGATGGTTGGTGAGATTGATGCCATGTTTGTTGAAGAACCTGCTAAGCATGTTGATGATCAGCAGACTGTGGATTCAAGTGATGAGAGGGTTACTGACCACAGTGAACCTAGTGCCGGTTCAGAAGACTCAATTCAATATCAAGATGGATTTGACACTGAGGACACCCTGACCAAAACTGCAAACTTGCTAAGAAGGATCACTGATATGGGGAAATTTCAACAAGAAAATATGGACATCTTCCCTGATCAAGTTGTTGTGGCATTCATTGCACAAGATCCAAGAGTTGAAGAGGAGAGTGCACAGTGTTGGGTTACAAACAAAGACTGGACACAATTTGGGCAGAGAGTGCAGGTTCTTTGAGTAGCAAACAAAGACTGGACACAAAGTTGGAACAATCTTTGGGTTTAGAGAAACCCTGCATTGTAGTTGTTGAAGAGGTCTGCAGTAGTGGAGCCTCTCTGAGACAAGGCCATCAGAGAGAAAGATAGTCAGCCAGGCTCACTTGTTGTTAATGATGAAGAAGCAGATCTTTGGACTATGACTACAAAGTGATGAAGAATTTCAAATTGAAGGGTCAACTGATGAAGAACCAGTGATTGAAGAACCTGCAATTGATCCTATTCTGGATGAGTATCAAGGACCACACCCTGCTGGAAGGGATATGAGTTTTGCTGTGGTGATCAGCAATCAGAGGCAACAATATAATGTGGAGGAGCTCTCATTGATGGTACTGATGGAAGAATGACTCGTGGAGTACCAGTAGAAGTGTTGAATGAGTTGAGGACTCGCCGGGAATGACATGCAACAGATTAAGAACTCAACTGGATAGACAAGAACAAATATTTGAAGAACTGATGAAGCTGGTGAATGACAACAGACAATCTACTGAAACAGTTGCTTCAAATTTCACATCTACTCAAAATGTTGTTAATGATATGTTGCTAGATGTGAGGGGAATCAAGCAAGGAAATACACTGAAAGAGAAGTTTTTGAAAGACCAACTTGCTTCTATCCATCAAAAACTTGATAAACTTGCTGAAACTCCTAAGCCTGCTGAGGCTTCTGGGACATCTCAACCTGCTGGATTGGATCCTAAGCTTACTGAGAGGATCAATCTACTGGAACAAACTCTGCAATCAAGGATTACTGCAGTTGATACAAGAACTGAAATTATGGAAGGACAATTGAGTAATCTGGTTATCACACAGGAGAGTGTTCATGGTCAACTGTCCCGTTTTGTTGATGATGTCACTAAGGGGGAAGAGGGCCAAACAGCAGTAGCAAAAGAGGCTGCAAGGATTTTCGCTAAGAAGAAATAGGAGAATGAAACAAATGCATTCAGGGAACCTGCACCTGGCAGAGCTCAACTTACTGATGATCTCCTCAAACAATACAAGAATAAATACTATAACAGAAGGAAACCTTACCATGACAAGGGATTTCATGATGAAATTTTAGGAAGCAAGGGATCGAGCCTTAAGGGCAAGTTACAGAGGTGGAAGAAGTGGAAGAGGTGGAAGAAGTGGTAGAGGTGAAAGGATTTTACCTATCACAAAAGCTAAGGACTCACTAAATGAATTTAAAGAGCTTTACATAAGAATGGGATTCAGAGTCAATCAAATCAACCTCATCCTACCTGAAGCATGGAAGTGGTGGAAGGAAGTGAACTCCTACATTGACTTCACTTTAATTGAAAATGAATGAATGAGAGAGATGATAGAATAAATAAGAGCTTATCAAGAACAAGCTGAAAAAGCAAGAGAAGAAAGAGAAAGAAGACAGTAGATCAGCATAACTATTTGTTTTATCTTTGCTGATGCTAGACTGTAATAACTTGAACAAATGTTTATAATGAAAATTCACTGAATTTGTTCTGCTTTTGCTTTCAATCTTTTTGCTTTCCTGTTAAGTGAGGGTAGTGGCATCATCACAAAAAAAAGGGGAAATTGTTGGACTTATTTCTATGTTTTAGTGATGAGTGCCAGACTAACAGTTATAGTGCAAAGGCAAAAAGATGTCTAGATCAAATGTAGAGGTTTATTAAAGTTTGATCTTTGTATAGGTTTGATCAAACAAGCATCAGTAAAGGTCGGTGATCGAGTTCAGAGACTAGTCAGTCGATGGGGTAGTTAGGTCATGAGACTTATCAGAACCTCTTTGAAGACTGAAGGCTGAGGGGCTCAAACTCGTTTAATGAAGGCTAAGGGATCAAACTTAGTAATTAAAGTCAAGGATATGGAATCAGAATTTAGGCAAGTCTGTGATGACCTAAACTGATTACATATACCTTGTGTAGAAGGTCTAAGTTCCTTAAGTTGGATGGTGATTGGAACTTAGTTATTTGCAAAAAAAGGTGTAATCTAACTTCACAAATAAAAGTTAGATAAAAGAAATCAACTGCATTGTATTTGATACACAAAGAAATTGTCGTCAAATAGATCGATTGGTATTACAAACAGATCGATGAACTCATTGTAATATACCTCAATTAATTCAAGATTACATTGGAAGATTACATGGAAAATGATACCTAACTAACAACCTCGACTTATCAAACAAATCGGTGGTTGAGATTAAAAGGACGTTAGGATGATTCGTAATTTTATCCAATGGATATAAGTCAGTGGTGGATGATTTGCCTTTGTCAAAAAGGATTTCGACAAGTGTCGATCCCATGAATAGTGATAGAAAGCAAGTCAAATGGGACAAAACAAGGAACGGCTATATTTGAATTTCAAATACAAGTCACATGCCATCCTACCTATAAATAGAGGACTTCCAACTCAGAAAGAGATGATGATTGATGAATTTTAAGAGAAAATATAAGAGATATTTCTGAAGTTGAAAAAACACCTGCTGAACCTACTGAGCTTAAAGCTACTGATCCAGAGAAAATCTTCAAGTGTATTCTGTATTCAAGCTACATCAAGTTTACACACTTGAAGACGGCAAGTGCTGATTATATCATCCTAATCAAAGGCTGCTTTGAATCGAATCATTTACTTGATTCAATCATTATTTTATAAAGAACCTCTTGAAGACAGTGAAGCATCCGCTGGGTGTGAAAGATCGTTGTTTGTGGTGGAGTGGTGAAGAGGCAATCCTACCCTTCAAGGACCAGTGGAAGACTTTGGAGCAAGCAATCCTACTGCTCCAAGTGTTCGGGTTTGTGAAGCCATAGTTATTGGTGAAGGACAAGCAACTTAGGAATCTTTGTAACAGCTACATCAAAGATCTCTAGTGAATTACCTCCAACATCACAGAGAAGAGTGGATCGACGGGATTACACCACACTGGAACCACTATAAAATTTGCCTACTTACTTTACGCACTTACATTACGCATTTAGTTTACTATACACATCAACCTACCTGAATCTAGCAAATCAAATCACACACATACACTAATGAGTATCTATTACTTAGTATCATATTTAACAACAAGTAATAAGGCTTAATTTTTTATATAATTCCCTTTGCACAAATTCAAGTAAACTCAACTGTCAAGAGACTCGTGTGTATCGGCCAGGCTCTATCGAGGTATCAGCAGACTCATCGAGGTATCAAAGAGATTTCTTTGAAGTTCTTGAATTTGTTAACTCCAAAAGCTTTAAGTGTTAAGTTTATTCACCCCCCCACCCTCTAAACTTAACCCAGTCTTTTCAAGGGACCAACACTTTGAACTTTTTATAAGCTGCATGAGCAAGAAAGAGTTTGATTGCCTCTAGTCTTGCAACTGGTGCATAAGTTTCATCAAAGTCAATTCCTTCTTCTTGAGAATATCCTTTATCAACTAGTCTTGATTTATTTCTAACAATGATCCCTGATTCGTCCAATTTGTTCCTGAACACCCACTTGGTGCCAATGATATTTGCATGTTTAGGTTTTTTTACTAACTCTCAAACCTAATTCATTTCAAACTCATTTAGCTCTTCTTGCATTGCAATTATCCAATCTGGATCTTTATTTCTTCTTCAATGACTTTGGGTTCTAGTTGTGATAGAAAATAGGTGAACATAGAATCTAGTTGATTTCTTGATTGAACTCCTTGTTGAATGTCTCCAATTACTTGTTCAGCAGGATGATCCTTCAACCATCTGTAATCATCAAGTTGAGATGCTTGATCTTGTTGATTTTCTTGAACTGTTTCTGCTTGGTTTTCTGGAACGTGATTTTCTAGAACTAATTTTGCTTCAGTTTCAGCTTCAATTGTTTGGTCAGCTAAAGGTTCAGCTGTAAGCTGATTGAGTGGATCCAAGTTTATGTCAAATGGTCCAGCCTCTGTTGAACTTTCTGTTAGTCTCATTTGACCAAGATATTTTTGAATCTCCAAAAACCGGTGTAGTTCCTCTGTGTTGAGAGATTGATTCTGGAACTTCTTCCAAATTTTCACCAGTGAACTTAGGTTCATAAAAAACAACGTAATTGATTCTTCATGCTTAAGTGTCCTCTTATTCAAATCTCTAAATGCTTTGCTGACACTTGAATATCCCAGAAATATTCTTTCATCAGCTTTAGGTTTAAAAGTCTTTAGTTGATCCTTCCTATTATTGTGGATAAAGCATTTGCTTTCAAAAGCATGAAAGTAGGAAATGTTGGGTTTCCTTCCATTCCATACTTCGTAAGGAGTCTTTTCATGTCTTTTGTTCATTAAGGCTCTATTTTGGGTGTAATAAGCTGTATTGACAGCTTCAGCCCAATATTTTTCTGGTAACATAGCATCAATGATCATAGTTGTTCTAGCTTCTTTTAGTGTCTTATTTCTCCATCCAGCTACTCCATTTTTCTGTGGTGTTCCTGTAGCTGCCAGTTGATGTAGAACTCCATTCTATTCGCAATATTTCTTGATCACTTTGTTAAGAAATTCAGTTCCTTTATCTGATCTGATCTTGATAATTGATACACTTTTCTCGTTTTGAAGTCTTTTCAATAACTCAGGCATTTTCTTGAGAGTATCACTTTTCTTTGTCATGAAAATCACCCATGTATACCTTGAGTAGTCGTTACAACAACTTGTGTGTATTTCTTTCCACTCACACTAATTGGTGTAACTGGTCCAAAAAGATCCATGTGTAGAAGTTCTAAAACTCTATTGGTTGAGTGTTGTGATTTTGTCTTAAAGCTTGATATGATTTGCTTTTCTTTCTGACAAGCATCACAAATACTATCTTTCTTGTAATTTATCTCAGGTAGTCCAACCACTAGCTTCTTCTTCACAAGTAATTTGATGTCATCAAAGTTTAAGTGACTCAGCTTCTTGTGCCATAACCAGTTGATATCTGATTTGTTTATGAAACTGCAGTTGTCCAGTCCACAACATACATGTTGTCTCTCATTCTTCTAGTTAGAACTACTTGGTGTGCCATTTCACTGATCACTATGCAATAATACTTATCAAACGTTACTATGTATCCCATATCACAGAATTGACTTGCACTAAGCAAGTTGTATTGCAATCCTTCAACAAAAGCTACATTTTTTATTTGAAGTCCATTCTTTACTTGGGTGTCATATCCTCTTGTATATCCAGGTCTGTCTTTGCTACCAAAATTTACTTTGGGTTCATCCTTGGTGATGTAGTCCACTAGGAAGTCTTTGCTTTTGGTCATGTGTCTTGAATATCCATTGTCTATGTACCACACTCCCTGTAAAACAAATTAATGATTTTTAGGTACCCAAGTCTGTTTGGGTCCATAATGGTCAGTGGTAAGTAGAAATCTTGGAACAATTCCAAATGGTTTTCTCCTAAATGAGTTGCACTTGTTGTTATATATGTATGCCACAGATCTGTAAATTCTGCCATCATTCATATATGTTTTCTAGCCTTTTGGTGTAAACTGGCTTGCACTGTGCTTTCTGTTGTTAAATCTAGCATGATAACCATTGCTCTGTTGATTTTGGATTTCATCTTTCAACTGAGGTCGTTGCTGACCTCTGAACTTAGCATTTTGCTGAGATTTTGGATAAAAGCTCCGTTGATAGTTTTGTTGAGGTCTAACCTTAGCAAACTGGTTTTTCATGTCTTCCCTCCTGAGATGGTTACTTCCAGAATGATTAGCATTCTTAGATTTCACATTGGTGTGTCTAATATTTTTCTGGTTCTTGGCTTTTGGTTTAGCCTTTTCTGGTTCTGCAGATTTTGCAGTAAATCTTCCATCAGTTTGTCTTTGAGGTTCAGCTGACCTAGCTTTGGATTTACCATTGTTAGGTACTACTGACTTCTTAGTAAACTAATTTTTCTTATTTGAAGCATTCTTAGTTCTAACTGGACAAGTAGATTTCTCAGTTTGAGGTGTTTGCTCAACTACGAATTCTATACCAATTCCGACATTGGATTCAGCAGCTTTGCTAGTACCTTCCTTTGAAATCTTCTGTGTATCAAATCCAAGACCAGTCTTATCACCATAGGGCTTGCCTGATTTGAATCCAGTTGCAGAACTTGATTGTGCTGTTGACTCAGCTGCTACTGCTGGTGTTGTAGTCTTCTGCGGAGTCTTGGCATAATCAGTTTCCTTAGTTCTCAGAATGTTCAATTCAGCATTCAACCTTTGGGTTTGTAAGATGAGAGATTCCTTTTCATCTTTTACAGCTTTATATCAAGACTGTATCACGGTCATTTATTTCATTAGATAATATAATGTTTCTTCCATCTTAGAATTTCTAGATTCTAAACCAGCTGTTGAAGAACAAGCACTTTGTGCAGATGTTTACTTAGTGTTGGATTGAAATACCTCAGTTGAGTCTTCCATGTGAGCCATAAGTGCCGTGTCATCTGATTCAGCAGCTGATAAAGCTTTCTCGGATTCAACTTCATCATCAGTTTCATCTAAAGCCATCATTGCTTTTCTAGCTGGTCTTTTCTGCTGATATCTATTGGGTTGTAAGTCTAGGCACTCAACTTTGTAGTGTCCGGGCTTCTTGCAGTTAAAGCACAAATACTCATCATCATTTTTCTTGTCTGGTGTTTTCTTGATAAACTTCTTGGTGTAAGATTGACCAGATTTCATCTTTCTGATTCTTTTCATCATTAGTGCCATTTGCTGCTCCATTTCATCCAATTCATCAGTGTTGTTGGATGGTTCTTCTTGTTGAGGGGCAACAACAAGAGCTGTAGTTTTGGGAACCTCCAATGTTGATAGTTCCGCAAAGTCTTCACTAAACTCATAGGCTTTCAAGTCTGAGAATATCTTGAAGGTGTCCTTAGATTTTAGATCTCTGGACTCTTCCATGGTTGTTACCTTCATCTTTTAGCATGAGGGTAAAGCTCTCAGAACTTTTGAGTTAATCTCATTCTTTGTGTAGACAATGTTGAGTAGTCCCAATTCAACTTGAATGGCATTGAATCTTCCTTCCATTTTCTCAATGGTTTCACCGGGTTTCATCTTGAATTCTTGAAATTTCTGTTTGGCTACGGTGACCTTTTTTTCTTTGATGGAGTCTGATCCTTCACAGATCAGTTGCAGTTTGTTCCACAACTCTCTAGCAATCTTGCAGTCTTTGACCTTAAGGTACATTTTGCTATCCAAAGTTCTATAGATGATATCTACTGCTATGTAGTCCAAGTTTTCTTTTTTCCTATCTTCAACATTCCACGGTTCTTTAGGTTTTGGAACTCTAACTTGTGCACCTCTTTCAACTGTCTGCATGTGCATAATCTGTATTGGCCCATCAATGAGTACATCCATAATTTCGTCATGGGTTGCTGCCAAGTATGCCTGCAAACGTCTTTTATATCGATCAAATCTATCCATAGAGCACATCAGCAATCTAGCATACTGATTGTTGTCCATGATGTAAGTTTTCAAAAACTGTGAACTAAGAAAAGTTTTAAAGTCTTTAAAAAGAACAACAAGAGAATCTACTCATAACAGAACAACATTGCTCCGATACCAATCGTTGGATTGGTATTAGAAATATGAGTGCCACAAACCTACAAACAAATAAAAATCAGTTAAGGATCTTCTGCAGATAAAAAACTCTGCTTTGATACCAATTGTCGGTCCCTTGTAAAGGCTATAAACAAGTTTAGAGGGGGTGAATAAACTTATTACTTGAAACTTTTTCTCTCTTAAGTAAACTGGTACTTAATAGATTTCGGAGTTTGAGATATAGGAGCTGAGAAGAAGTCTAACTGACTTTTTCTACAACTGAGTTAAATGCAGCGGAATAATATTAATTAGCCTTATGCTATGTTGTTCTTTGTTGAAATATGCTAAACTGAGTTTTGGTGAAACTCAGTTTTGTACTCAGTGTGAGTTTAATCAGTTTTGCATGTAAGATATAGATTGCTTCAGTAAATAAATAACTGAATAAAATAAGTAAATGCGTAATGTAAATGCAGAAATAAAAATGCAAGTTTTATAGTGGTTCCAGATGGTGTAATCCTGTCAGTCCACTCTTCCCCTATGATGTAGGAGGAAAATTCCCACTAGTCTTCTTGAGGTTACAACGGTTACAAAAAGCCTTAGTTGATTGTCCTTCACTAATCCCTAGCTTCACAATCTAAACACTAAGAAAATAGGTAGAATTGCTGCTCCCCAAATGCTTCACTAGTCCTTGAAGGGTTGAATTGTCTCTTCACCAGCCCCACCACAAACACAGTCTTCCCAACTGCAAACAACTGTCCTTGACACCCTAGACCGAAAGCTTTACAGTCCAAGACTTTGTTAAAAACAAAGTTGGGTTTGAATCAAGTAAATGATTCGGAATCAGAATCTCCAAGTGTTGGTTCTTGATTGATCTTGAATGTTTGAACACTTGGAAGATTTTCTTGATGTAACTTTGTAAGCTCAAATGATAGCAATTACTTAGATGCAGAACTTAATCTTAAAACGTATGCATAAACAAATAGCAAGGTGTTTGATTCTTGCTGCTAAGTCCTCTATTTATAGGTGTGAAATCCAACGTCTATATTTTTGAATTTTGAATTTTCTAACGTTTATGTTGGATTCCATAAAATATGCTATCTTGTTGTCAGAAATGTCAGTGACTGTTCTGACTTGTCAGTCTTTCAGTCAATCAAATAACTTGATCTTTAACGTCCGGATTTTTGTGTAAAACTGATTAGCTGACTGAGTTGTGTTGAACCTGAGTAAGTCAGTTTTCAGTTTTCAACTGATATAGAGCATTAACTCAGTTCTATACTCTTCTTCAGAAACTGAATACTCTATTTTCATTTGATCCTTATTTTTGTGAGATCATAGTACACCATACTAATCTCATTAACTAAGTTACATTGTCCTTATGTAACATAGTCTTCAATTCAAGATCCATAAAGTCGGTGCAGGCCATCACAGACTTATCTGAATTCTAACTTTACAGTCTTGGCTTTTAGTCTTCATATACTGAGCTTGATCCCGCAGTTCTTCAATCTTCATAACTATGTTTGATCCCTCGGTCTTCAAAACTGAGTTTGTCCGCTTAGCCTTCAGCTTCTAGATAAGCCAACCGAGTTTGATCCCTCAGCGAACTTACCTTCTTCAAACTTCAATTTTGAGTACTTTTTGCTTTAGTTTTTGGATGCAGTTTCACTTTTAGGACTCCTTATTTATTACAATGCTTGTCTGATATAACCTATACAATGATCAAACTCTAATAAATCATATACATTCAGTTCTAGACATCTTTATCTTTTCACTATAATAGTTAGCCTCAGCACTTCATCAATGGGGTGTAAACGAACAATCAAATAAATAGGTGATGAAACATCATCAAAACTCAAATTTTATTTCTAAGAAGTTAAGATCCCGACATCGCCTCCCATATGTCATTCCCGCATTGGCATGAAAAATAAAACCAACTTAGAGAAGGATTGGTCTTCTTGATGCAGAAAAAATATCTGAATAAAGTAACTGTGAAGGTCTAGAATAGCGACCTACGAAAAATCAAGAAGCCTATTATGGTTCCAATCCCATTTGACATAATATGGGTCAAACCTAGCTCATAGAGTCCAAAAGGTGAAGAATAACATGAATAACGGGGAATCTAATACCAAGAACAAATTGTTGAACGTACACAGTGCGAAACCCGTCAAAAGGGTTGTTGGTCCTCCGGTCAGAGCTAGATGTGGTAGGTACAAAAACCTCGTAAGTTATTCTATATTTTTGAAAAACTTCTACCACCCCATCCATTTTCAAACAGATATCATATCCTCCACTTGGGCCGATTTTATTTTCGCATTGGTGGGGACCTCCACCGATCCCCTCTTAGTAGATTGAATTGAGGATTCATGAATTATGGCCATGGCTATCTCGGGAAAATTTGGTTGAGAGATTTTCACAACAGGTATGCAAAATTCTGAGATCGTAAAGAGTTAGCGGGTGAAATACCACAAATTTCATAGTAGGAAGAAATGAATAGTCAAAGAGTTACCTCGGTCCATAATTCTTCCAATCGATTGTATCATGCCTCACAAACATAACCGGTGTCTCAAATTTCAAAAAGACATGTTGTCGTGAGCTTATCACACGCCAGGCACGTCAAAAATGGTTCAGGTTCAACTTCTCAGTTCGTGCCACATCGCACATGAGTAGACCTAACCTATGATAGATATCCCATCTCAGGCCTGAGGATAATAGGAGAGATCGGTCATCGTACAACGGACACTCATCAGACACAAATATGATCATAAGGCCACATCAGAATATGGGCCAAATTGGTCCTCATTCATTATTGGGTTCTATTATCAACTAAGGGTCAGGACTTTATCACCATCCATCTTCAACATGACGCAGGTCGTCATTGTCCTTAATAACCGATGTCACGTTGTCCATCTACGGTTTTTTAAAGATGACATGGCTCATCTTGTCCACTGTCACAGGAAAATGGTTACGCGCTATTAATGAGCATCCCAGAGATTACATTATAATCCTTCGTTGGTCTGTAGCAGCTCCGTAGGATTCCCCATTACAATAAACGTGTGGAAACCTTCCTCCCACAATATTATTGCTCTATAACTCACCATCCCCAAAATGGCATGCTAAAAAAATGAGTCTTCCTCCACATGTATCAGGTAATGCAGTCTAAAGAAATCTATATGATCAAATATAGACTTGAGCGTCAGAGGGTTTCACGGAGGAAAACTCCTGGACCCTTAATGCCTTTTTGTTTTACAATCTTATCGAGATATTAACAAGAGGCCGAATTATTTAGTTCTCAACCCATTTACACGTACACGATATCTAGTAGTGTCAATCATTTTAACATCGGCTAATATTTATTGACATTCTATAATGATTAATTATTTCACATATAAGCTGTGACGCCCCTGTTCAGGACACTGAGTCCTTATCCGGAAGAGAACGCCTGACACACATATAATTAATATTTAAACTAATTATATATGTAATCAACATCAGATTACCAAGTGGAAACAAAATTATAGACTTGGAAAACTAAAAAGACTAATACAAACGATCGAAAAGAAACACAAGCTACATCTAAAACATCATTTTATGACTTTTACACAATATTCAAAGTACTATTCAGCCACTACAACCTTGATAAACTACGACCAGAAACTACCATTATCAAACGTTACTGAAGTTAAGAAGGAATATATACCCTCAATACAAGAGATTAAAGAGAAAGATAACTTCAACAACAACATCTTCGGGGATCACTCCTAAGCGACCTCAAATTCAACCTACACCATACCATCTTCTCGGGGTAGGGAAACAATAATGAAAGGGGTAAGTATTGATGTACTCAATAAGGGGTAGAAGAACCGGGTTAATCATATAACATCATTTATTGATTTACATTCGCTAGCATATATGTTATAAAGCTCTCACTCCCCTCTACTATCCCAGCCATTAAAACCTTGACCATATTAATGGTTTGTCACACCATGATCTACGAGCACATTGCTTGGTGATGGGATGCACCATAGCATATCCTTTTGTACCTCATATGGCACGGAAAAGTCCGTGCGGGCTGACCCATACTGTGAAACGAAAATGTGCCTCACAAAAGATCACGATGTTTTATCTTTTAGACTCATTAAGTATGTTTGTTACGTAGTTAACTAACCGCCTATATTTATTCACATAAAAGGCTTTCTAAGGACATCTAATCTTAGACCCCTATAAATTAACTACTTAGCACATACGAATAGGTAACGATGACTTCTAAGTCAACATCCCGCTAGGCCTAAACAATCGTCTTTCGGTGCTCCCGTGCATCTCTTCGCAGAGGGACTTAGTCGCGGTGCGGATCCGAGACTACTAAAACCCGAGTGCTAGACTTCATCGTGTTCCAATTAATATCTTAATGGACATACATACCACATGATAGCATAGAATATAAAGGAATACATAATAATTCATGTTCTGCACTGTGGCCTCCGCCACCACCTCATGTTTCTCAAAAAATGCTTTTGTTTCACAGTGGCATCCACCACCTGCCTTGTGGCACCCGCCACCTACTTGCTGGACAACCTATTACACATCCTGACCCACCTGGCATCCGCCACACCCCTTGTGGAAACCGGCACTTATGACATGGAAATTCAATTTGATGACTAATGAAGGTGGCGCCCACCACCATGGACTTGGCGCCCGCCACCCATTGGAAACTACAGCAACAACAGTCAAAACTGTTGTCATTCACCCTAAACTCAACCAAAACATCGCTAATTCATACCCAAACCTGTATACAATGATTTCCCAACCTGTATTTTGCATATAACACAATATCAAACATAAGAAGTAATCGATTAAGAACACCCCTTGCCTCTTTTATAGCAAACTACTTCCCAAGGCACAAAATTTTCAAAATTCAAACCACTCATTGACAATATATGTAATCTACAACAAGCATGTAACTTACGATTAATTCTACGAGTTTATGACGCCCAGATACAAAGATTCTTCTATGAATTAAACATGATTCCAAAAAAATTAACTGCATACCTTCCGGATTTCTACGCTGTCAAAAGAACCATCTTGGCGCAGTGATTTCGTTATTATGGTTTAATTGAAATTTGAACGGGCGGATTAGCTTCAAGAGTGAAGATTCTCGTTTCTCTTTTCTTTCTCTCTTCTCCCCAGGCAACCGTCTACTTAGGCGCACAAGGAATTTTTTTTTTTATTTTAGAGGTTATGGAAAGGGATTTAACTCCTTATTACTTAAATTTCTCATTTAATACAAAAATAATTAATTAGCGGAGTAAATAAGTAAGGTGGGTTCTATTAGCACCCCCGTTTTTACTTTCGGCATCTATTTTTTGATTATTTTTCCGGATGAAAAAAACGTCAATCACACTGGTGTTCCTTGTGGCACGCCAAAATCGGTGTATTGACGTTGGTATGCCACAAGGAACACCAGTGGAAAGTCGTGGACTGACGTTTCTAAGTTTTAACACTTTTTATATAGAGAACGTCAGCCACACTGGTGTTTCTTGTTGAACACCAACGTCTGTGTCACTGACGTTGGTGTTCAATAAGGAACACCAGTGTGACTGACGTTTCCTTTATAAAAAAATCACCGGATGCCGAAGTAATTTTTTGTGGTGTCGGGAGTAAGAAGGTGCTAGTAGTAAATTGGTGGTTGCCAACAGAACCCCCATAAGTAATTAGATACTAAATATCTTGAATTCAACATTTTTTCCATAATTAAAATTTTAGAATATTACATAAGCCTAATGTTATACTATTGATCCAACATTTATCATTCTCCCTACCAATTATTAGAAATGGTGTCTTTAAAAGCGCCACAGAATTTCTATATGGGGCACCACTGCTCTATTAAAATTTGATATTTACCTCAAGCATCACACATCTTTTTCAAATGATAGCTCTACCAAAGGTATCATACCTGGAAAAAAAAATATTTTATTTCCAGAATATTTTGACTATTGCCAATTTTTTTGTTATATAAACTAGTCAAGGTCCGACCATGGAGTTGTTGAATGTCAATGTCTGAATGTTACACTGTAGGATGTATTTGCAGAGAAATCTGAAAAAAAAAAAAAAAAAAAAAAAAAAAAAAAAAAAAAAAAAAAAAAAATCCAACCACGGAGTTGTCGGATGTTAAGGTCCAACTAGGGCCGGCCAAAAGCTAAGGCAATTAGGCTGCGGCCGAAGGCCCAATCGTCAATCGGTGCCCCGAAATTACATGTTTTGCAATAAAAAATCATGTAGATCCAATCTAAACAGACCTAATATAATGTGTTAAATTCTTTTTTACTTGAATTGATGAAGACCCAAATTATAGTCCCAATAATATAATATGTTAAATTTTTTTTTTTACTTGAATTGAGGAAAAGCCAAATTATAGGGCTAAAAAATTATAATAACATAGATACATCAATTCGAATTTCATGGGTGCATCCGTTCAGCTAGGGATGTTTAGTATTCGGGGGCGTTGCCCTCAAGCCCCCATGAGTTGGCGCTGCCCCCTCGACCCCTGTGAAGAGGTGCTGCATCATTGACCTGATTAGGCAGGTCGAACCCTGTTTTGTTACGGCAATTAACCCAAATGCAAACGATAACAATATATGAAAAAATATCTAAAATCAATGAATTTAAATTTTGTATCTACCAATTTTAGAAGCGCAATGTTGAAGTAATCTTTTGTAGGTATGTTTTTGATGAAAAAAATCGAACTAAAAGGCCCTCTTCAGCGAAGTCGCCAAAGGCCCAAAAATATCCAGGGCCAGCCCCGGGTCCGACAATGGAGCTATTGGATGTTAAGATCCGACAGTTACACTATTGGATGTATTTCAGAGCAATATGAAAAATGTCCAACTATGGAGTTGTCGGATTTTAATGTCCGACTATGGAGCTGTTGCATATCAAGGTCCGACTGTTACACTATAGCATGTATTGCAAAGAAATTTGAAAAAAGGTACAACTGTGGAGCTGTCGGATGTTAAGGTCTGACTATGGAGATGTTGGATGTCAATATCCGACTATGGAGCTATTGAGTTGTATTGTAGTTATATTGATGATAGTGGAATTTTATTTCTATGTATGATGCCTTATGTATAAATGACAATTCTATAATTAAATTGCAGTTCAATTAGTATATGTAAAAATCATTGTGGTGCCTAAAGTAAAATATCATGTGAAAGTGTGATGCTGATGCCCCTTATTTAGGGTGCCCAAGTATTTTATGTGGTGCCCTTAAAAGCTCCGTATTAGAAAGCATTACTTGCGTTCATCTGGCTAAACACATCAAACAATAGTTATTTAAAGGAATTAATAATTAATATTATAACCTTAAAAAAAAATTAATAATATAACAAATCAACGACACAACTTAATTTGGTGGGTTCTATTAGCACCCCCATTTTTACTTCCGGCACCCATTTTATGATTATTTTTTCGGATGAAAAAAAACGTCAGTCACACTGGTGTTCTTTGTGGCACACCAACGTCGACGTTGGTGTGCCACACGGAACACCAGTGGAAAGTCGTGGACTGACGTTTCTAAGTTTTAACACTTTTTATATAGGGAACGTCAGTCACACTGGTGTTCCTTGTTGAACACCAACGTCAGTGACTGACGTCCCCTTTACAAAAAAATCATTGGGTGCCGAAGTAATTTTTTATGGTGCTGGGAGTAAAGGGGTGCCAGTAGTAAATTAGGGGTGCTAATAGACACCCTTAATTTTTCAATAATGATCTTGGTGAAAAAATTGACGGATCTATGTATATTGGGAAATCCCGTGATCAACTGAGATCAAAGATTTTTATATACTAGCAAAATGCCCGTGCTACGCACGTGTTCAGCTAATGTATTATTTTTAAATACTTTTAATATTGTATATTGACTATACGTTTAATTTATAAAATAAATAAATGAACAAAAATATAAGTTAATAAAGACAATTGTTATAAAATGATTTTATGATTGGTAGAATTATTTTAGTTCTCTTATTCATGCAAAATGAGTCAAACTTGTCATGTTTTGTTTTCATTATTGTAAATATGATAAGCTTTTTTAGTTATAAAATCATGTATTTTATTGGTGGTATATAATGGAGATTTGTCTTTGTTGATCAGTTTCGATGACAAATGACCTACCTTCAATATATGGCTTTCATTTGGTTACTGCCTTAAGGATTGCTAGGAGTTCCTACTCATTGATGAACAATCTCATCTCCTTGATTGCACATGGCCTCCTTGAGTTTCTAGAATGCTTTTGAGGCACTCCGTGACCATCAAAATCCATTTTTCTTGAGTAGGTCATTCAAGAGTTTAGCAATAATCCTATAATGAGGCATAAATGTCATGTAAAAACATGTTAGGCCCAAAAAACCACTCGGCTCAGTCACATTATGGGGTTGGGGCCAGTCTGACGGCTTGAACCTTGCTTGGGTCAGCATGCACTTCACCCTCATGTATGATATGAACCAAGTATTTCACCTTAGTTTGTCCGAAAGAGCATTTGGACAATTTAGCATAGTATTTGTTCTTTATCAAAATTTCTAGAACTGCTTTAAGATGTTGTATATGGGAATACATGTCAGGTTTGAAGATTAAGACGTAATAAAAAAATACCAGCACAAACTTCCACAAGTAAGGTCTCAATGCATCATTTATACTTATATGGCATCACTTTGAATTCAAATCGGTCATGACGTAAGTCTTCGAGACATCATCATATTCATCAAAATCTGATGGAATCCAGACAAGTCTATTTTACAAAATACCCCAGAACTCCCTAACTCATCCAACAATTTATCAATTAGGGGAACATGGTAAATATCCTTTACAATCTTCTGTTGACACAATGGACTATTACAGTGTTGTATAATCCCCTGTTGTAGCATTTTATCCACCAATTGCTCTATTTCATCATTCTGATAGTGAGCATACCTATTGTTGCAGTTTCATAGGTTCAACATCTTCGTTTAAAGTTATGGTATGCTCATAGCCTCTCATTGGTGGAAATCCTTGAATTTGCAAACACCTCCTGACACTCTTCTAGGACATGAGTTAGTTCATTGGGCACATGATTCAGAGCCTATTACTGTATCAAATTGAGTCTCCCTAAGAATCTATAGGCCCCATTTCTCAATTTCTTAGTAAATATTTTGCAACTAATCATCTTAAGTTGAGCTTCTTTTGTGTAACTTCTCAGCTTAATTTGCTCTCCGTCATTAGTGAAAACCTCATCCGTTTTGTTGAAGTCAAAGTCCATATGATTGTACCTTTTCATCCAATTCACCCCTAATACAATATTATAGCCTCTCAACCTGATCAATCTCACATATTGTTAGAACTTAACCCTTTGCATGATCCATTGCAAGTTAGGACACT
This sequence comes from Gentiana macrophylla, assembly GCA_026214975.1. Lineage (NCBI taxonomy): Eukaryota > Viridiplantae > Streptophyta > Magnoliopsida > Gentianales > Gentianaceae > Gentiana > Gentiana macrophylla. The sequence goes on along the minus strand of CM047809.1, from coordinate 85,127,717 downwards.
TAAATTCACTCATCATTCTATTTCCATCTACTACTGTGATTAACAAAGGGTGATTTGATTTTGTCACACATTACACCTCGTAAGCTGTCTAATGGTCTATGAAAGTGTGAGATGCATCATTGTCTATGAGGAAGGTAATTGGTTTTTTTCAAGAGGCTTTTGATTTTGATGGTGTTTGAGGTAACCTGTCCATATAAGGTGTACATGGATAATTGAGTAGGCTAAAATGGTCCAGCATCTTATACCACATCTTTTTGTATCCCTATTGTCCACTGTAATCTCTCCTCAAACTCCATCCTCATATACCCAAAAGTATATGTGTTTCTGCTTGCACACTTGGCCAAGAGTGTATTTTCCATCACACCTCAAACAAAACCCAATGGCCCTCTTCTCCTACAACTCCTTAAAAGTAATTGCCTTACGTATCATTGGTTTATTCTCAGTGCCAGGTATTTTATCAGTCATCTTAGTGGTTCGTGGAGAGAACCTAGATTGTCTAGGGTTAGAGTAATTTTTCGGCACATGCATGTCATTCAATGCCATTATAATAAATTCATGGCATATTGCAATATCAGTGGCAGCATACATGTCCTCATGCTTCATCAATCTCACCTTAGAATCAATTTCAGTCTTAGGGCCTATTATAAAACATTTGATGAAGTAAGTCTCTGTCTACATAGGATTTTGTAACTACACCAAGCTTTTTAACTCCTCAAACTCCGATACATATTTCTCTACCATGGTGTTTTGTCTGAGTAGATGAAATTCATCTACTGCCAGCTCTAATGGTCTACCTCTGACATGACCTTTTCTACTGCTATTATAATCCTTAACCGGCAGTGTACCGGGTCAAATCATAGTGCTAGTGTGGTGAGTCAGAGTGTCGAATCCTCAGGGAAAAACGTGGTAATTCTTTTAAGTGTAGTTAAACACCAAAGAGCTGTTATTAACTCGATCTAAACAGCAATTTTATAACACAGATGACTACTATTCTACTGAACATAAAATAAATGCGTAATTTAAAAGTTATTCTAATATATATATATATATATATATATATATATATATATATATATATATATATATATATATATAGATACCAATATATAGATAATTTTATAGAACTAGCCAAAGTTTATATAATCGATTTATACGATCATTTTCGAAGAAACGGAATGTGCTCGATCTATCCTTTTATATTAGGTCTAATTGAGTAAATGAAACGGTGCACTCCTGAGGTTAACAATTCCTCTTCACACGAGCGTATGAAATTGTCAAATGTCATTGTCATCAGTTCAATCTCCACAACTGCCCCATGCTAATCTCAGTTAGTCTAAACAGGTACCGAGTACAAATCTACCCCGGATAAAAGAGGTTATTCCGTTTGTCATACGGCCGATGTTATTCAAAAGGCTCCGGTTGTCAGGCGGATCGATTTAACTTTCCGGTGTTAGTTTCAATTAAACCGTTGATTTTAACATTATTACGATCTTGAGCACAATTTTAATAAGATTAATCTTTCCCAAGACAAATCTGCCCCCGGGTAGGAAATAGGATTCCGTTGTCACGCTTTACGCACGGCCAATTTTACCCTCCGGTTTTTCTATCTTTTATCTCATATTCTAACTTCTCTGGTCAGTTCATCATTAGGTTATATGTTGCGATTCATCTTGGTTAATTACGTCAATCCGAATATTATCAATACGTTGCAAAATAGAAAAAGATTCAATTAACTCAATTTTAGTCAGATTTTACTTAGACAGCATTCCTTTACCGAAAAGATCGAAATAAAACGATTACATAACTTTGGCTAGTTATTTAGACTTAGCTAAAAAACATTATAACAACTTAAAAAAGATAAAAACAAACATAAATACTTTAGAAATTTTACCCGATTACAAATGCTGAATCAGAGTCGTATTCTTCCGGATATTACAACGACTTCAACAACACCGAACTTCCGATAATTTCCCGAGCATTACAACGATACTACGATATTATTATTTTTGGCATAAGGCCTATTTACAAACTACTAAAATAAATTAAAAGATCTAGATAATATATATATATATAGGATATGGTATATATATATATTGGTACATCTTCTCTGCTTCTGAACTGAGCTCCTTATATAGAAAAAAGTCATTGAGCCGGACCGAACCGAGAGTAGGCCGGACTGGGCCGGTCTAATGATTGAATCCATCCCCCTTGATTAATCAGCATGTGCGAGGATGATATATATATAATTATAATTATATATAACTTATAAAATTCATATCTCGAGTTCCCGATCTCCAAACAACATGATTCAAGATGCATTGGAAAGCTTGTTGAATGATCTACAACTTTCATGAAGGAATCTTCTTCAGAAAATGTCGTTTTGATGAGCCATTCGTTTGTCGAAGATATTTCTCGATTACCACTTAATCAAATCGATTAGCCACTTGACCACTTTGATTGACCACTTGACCACTTAAGCTCGTGACACTCTCTAAATCCTTCCAAAGATATGATTATACTTCACAATGTTGATTCTCGGGGTCTCGGTTTATAACTCTGCAATAAAATATCACAAATACCCACGTAAATCTGACACGACACTCCGATTTACTAAAATCGGTACAAAACGATAACTTTTTACTATTATTACTAACTTTTACTACTAATTATACTAAACTATAAAGATTAACATTTCATATCTTTTATATCATAATTTCATATATTTTATATAGAATTCGTTGATAAAACATAATAATATAACGTATATTTAATCATATAAAAGTAGTATATCAACCTCCTTGTCATTTCATAACTTATTCTCTCATTAATGCCCAAACAATTACTGGAAAACTCAATCTCAGATTGCCAAACCACACATAGGCTTTTTCTTTTGAAAATTCATTTTTGTTAAGCTTACTCTCTAATCATCCAAAACATCATGCATCTGGAAGTATCTTTCACTACACCGTATACATTCATTAGGTGATTCTCCATTAATAAGAGGAAATAGACATTAGGTACCTTAATTTCCGCCTCAAATTTCTCATTTCTAGCTAATTTGAAGTTGGCTTCATACCTATGTGGCGTAAATAGCAAACTGTCATGAACTGGTGGGTGAGTTCCAGTCTGATGAGAAGACGATGAAGGTGTTTGTGAAAATGTATCACCCACACCATCAGTCTTTTCATCCACGCTTGTAACATAAACGTTAGGGAATCCATCCGAGCTTGAATGGAAGCTTGATTCACAGTCATAGATGATTGGAAAGCATGTGTTCCCCGGCAACGGCGCCAGAAAGCTGACAGGACCTTTTCTACTGCTATTATAATCCTTAACCGGCAGTGTACCGGGTCAAATCATAGTGCTAGTGTGGTGAGTCAGAGTGTCGAATCCTCAGGGAAAAACGTGGTAATTCTTTTAAGTGTGGTTAAACACCAAAGAGATGTTATTAACTCGATCTAAACCGCAATTTTATAACACAGATGACTACTATTCTACTGAACATAAAATAAATGCGTAATTTAAAAGTTATTCTAATATATATATAAATATATATATATATATATATATATATATATATAGATACCAATATATAGATAATTTTATAGAACTAGCCAAAGTTTATATAACTGATTTATACGATCATTTTCAGTAAACGGAATGTGCTCGATCTATCCTTTTATATTAGGTCTAATTGAGTAAATGAAACGGTGCACTCCTGAGGTTAACAATTCCTCCTCACACGAGCGTATGAAATTGTCATATGTCATTGTCATCAGTTCAATCTCCACAACTGCCCCATGCTAATCTCAGTTAGTCTAAACAGGTACCGAGTACAAATCTACCCCGGATAAAAGAGGTTATTCCGTTTGTCATACGGCCGATGTTATTCAAAAGGCTCCGGTTGTCAGGCGGATCGATTTAACTTTCCGGTGTTAGTTTCAATTAAACCGTTGATTTTAACATTATTACGATCTTGAGCACAATTTTAATAAGATTAATCTTTCCCAAGACAAATCTGCCCCCGGGTAGGAAATAGGATTCCGTTGTCACGCTTTACGCACGGCCAATTTTACCCTCCGGTTTTTCTATCTTTTATCTCATATCCTAACTTCTCTGGTCAGTTCATCATTAGGTTATATGTTGCGATTCATCTTGGTTAATTACGTCAATCCGAATATTATCAATACGTTGCAAAATAGAAAAATATTCAATTAACTCAATTTTAGTCAGATTTTACTTAGACAGCATTCCTTTACCGAAAAGATCGAAATAACACGATTACATAACTTTGGCTAGTTATTTAGACTTAGCTAAAAAACATTATAACAACTTTAAAAAGATAAAAACAAACATAAATACTTTAGAAATTTTACCCGATTACAAATGCTGAATCAGAGTCGTATTCTTCCGGATATTACAACGACTTCAACAACACCGAACTTCCGATAATTTCCCGAGCATTACAACGATACTATGATATTATTATTTTTGGCATAAGGCCTATTTACAAACTACTAAAATAAAATAAAAGATCTAGATAATATATATATAGGATATGGTATATATATATATATTGGTACATCTTCTCTGCTTCTGAACTGGGCTCCTTATATAGAAAAAAGTCATTGAGCCGGACCGAACCGAGAGTAGGCCGGACTGGGCCGGTCTAATGATTGAATCCATCCCCCTTGATTAATCAAAGATATATGAGGATGATATATATATAATTATAATTATATATAACTTATAAAATTCATATCTCGAGTTCCCGATCTCCAAACAACATGATTCAAGATGCATTGGAAAGCTCGTTGAATGATCTACAACTTTCATGAAGGAATCTTCTTCAGAAAATGTCGTTTTGATGAGCCATTCGTTTGTCGAAGATATTTCTCGATTACCACTTAATCAAATCGATTAGCCACTTGACCACTTCGATTGACCACTTGACCACTTAAGCTCGTGACACTCTCTAAATCCTTCCAAAGATATGATTATACTTCACAATGTCGATTCTCGGGGTCTCGGTTTATAACTCTGCAATAAAATACCACAAATACCCACGTAAATCTGACACGACACTCCGATTTACTAAAATCGGTACAAAACGATAACTTTTTACTATTATTACTAACTTTTACTACTAACTATACTAAACTATAAAGATTAACATTTCATATCTTTTATATCATAATTTCATATATTTTATATAGAATTCGTTGATAAAACATAATAATATAACGTATATTTAATCATATAAAAGTAGTATATCAACTACTCCCCACTTAGCTTTTGATCGTCCTCGAGCAAAAATAAGCGGTAATAAAAGATAATATAATTGATCAGATTATAATTTTTAATGTAATTTATATTGTCAATATTATAAATATATTACTTATTCTAATTTAAAATTTATAAGAAGACAAAAAGTGTATATAACTGAAATAGCTTAAACATCAAATATTATTTAGATGAAATTGTACATGTAATACTTAATAAGTATAAATAAAATATTAGAATGATTTTTAATCGCAACTATTATGAAATCCTGGAATTGTAAACTTGGTCAGGTAGTCGACAAAAATGGCTTATAAAGTTTAGGCTCAAGATGTTGGTTAATCGGAAAAAGAAATCAAAAAGAGAAAGAGGCAAGTCGTATGTACTTACATCTTCATATTCTTGATCAAAAAACAATCTCGATTAATAGCATCTCTCTTTTTATTCCAACTATTTTTTCAGATTTTCTCTTTTTTTTTTTCAATCAAGAACTAAAAGCGTGAATGTGTGTAGAGAATCAAACTTACAAGCATTGCTTCATCAAGATTGATCGGAGTACTACTCTTTCGATCGAAAATTACAAGTCCGGTTTCCTTAAACTTGTAATCATTCTTGACATCTTATGATTCGACTTTTTCTTTTTCATTCTATACCTTCATTCCCAGCAATAGGATATTTCGTGATAATACCCTAGCTGGACTACTATCATCAGGCAATCGGGAGCTTTTATACCTCATAGTGATATAGGACATTTCGAGATAACCCCCTACTGCACTCAAATCATTGGTAGCTACAACCGATATGTTCTTTTTATTTTTAGGTTGTCGATCAAAGATAAGGAAGATACCTGGTATTTGATTAATTCTGTGTAGATATGGTGCTTCGTTCTTAATTCTTTTATAGAATATTAACATATCCGAACTTATTACCAAAATCGACTATCTTGCAAGTGTCATGAGGTAAGATCGAATATACTAATACTTATCTAATTTTTTTTTCCAATCTCAGCATACACCAAAACTTAGCTTTTATGTCTTCATTTCTTTTCATAAGTACGTACAAACTTGCAGAATTTTTAAGGAAATGTAGACCAAAATTAGCTAAATGTCGGTTATTTTCTAGTTAATCACAATGGCAATTTCGAGTGAGGTCTTGATCACTCTAATCAAGGCTGAAATAGGAACAAAAATTGGAAATTTATTTAGGTAGGCTATTTGGCTATAGTTATATATTTTTGTGGTGCCAAAAATCGTCATCCCTAGTCCAATTCCAAACTCATAATTCATTTTTGAAAAGAAAATGATTCTAAAAAATTTTACTTATAAATATCACCATACTTATATAATTTCATGAAAACAATATTTAATATTAATTACTTAATTATATAAACTTAAAATCTCATTAAAATCTAAATTAGACATATAATATAATTATAATATATTTTTAACTATTTTTTCGAAAATTTTAATGAATTTTCTAACCTAACTCTACTCCCCACTTACGAAGTGACATCGTCCCGATGTTCAATGAGTATTAAAAAGTAGGTTTGAAAATAAAATTAAAATTATCTATTAACGTTATTATTTTGATTTTCTTACTTAACGTATACTAATATATTATAACAATTCAAACATATATATTAAACATGATAAAAACTATTACAAACTAAAAAAACATAGACTTATTACTACTGACTTAACTTAAGTTAACTTATTAAAAACTCAAATCATCATAAACTAACAACCAACAAACCATCTAAATTGTTGACGAACAACCCGGTGTATCAACCGGTAACAAGCCAACTCTATTATCTCTAGACGGAAAAATTTCATCCGTCTCAAGCTCTCCTACTCCATTCATTTGAACACACAATCTTGAAATCATTGACGAAGAAGGCATAGGCTTCCCCCTACTGCCCCTTGTTATTGTAAATTCCAATACCGTCCTCTGAATTAAAATACCCCATTCCACAAATTCACCAAATGTCAAAGCATATAGCAGAAGCATTTCGTTCTCGGCCAGGCTTGCAAAATCCCAGGTGGGATATACTCTAGAATTAATAAAATGCTTCCACGCCTTTAGGTGTGGAAGTAAAGCACGTGTAGACATCTCGTGATTTGTGTCGAAAAGTGGAAACAGACATTGGAAAGACTCATGCACTTTATTCAAATGATTATATGGATTTTCCAATCCCCACTTCATCTCGAAATGTTGCAGCGTAACAGGAGGAATTTCAAAAAGTTGGTTTATAATAGACGAAGAGAAGGGAACAGCCACTCCTCTCACTGAGACAATTTGAGTTATTTCAATCATAGGTGTTGTCATTAAGGCAGAATAAAATTCTCGAACAATTGAGATATTTATTCTTCCTCTTGGCGCACTAACAAATTTCTTCCAACCAAATCCTCTAATAACAGTTTTACCCCAGCGATCTAGTTTATCGAAATTTAAACCTTTCTCCAACTGGATCGGAGAATTAGCAAAACGATGGTGTAAAATTATATTATGATTAGAAGCTTGAGACTCCGGAGCATCCGGTGTGTTAGGCTCATATGAATTAACAGATGGCGAGGATTGGTTTGACATTTTTAAAACCAGATGAAAAGTAAAAAAATAAAAGAAGGGAAACAGATAGAACGTAAAAGCAAGTGAAAAGAGATGGCAAATTTTATTTCATGGCTGTCTTTCCTTTAATAGAGGTAAATAAAACATACGTGGCTGCATTAGACGAACTTTAGAATGACTCATCCCTCTTTTCTTCATGGCTCGGGCCAAGAATAGGCCGGACCGGTCCGGCCTCAATTATCTTTTCACCGAGTACAGAGGTAAAAGTCAATTCTGGTTTTGTTTCTTTACCTCACAAGTTGAACAATGAAATGTACTTTCAAAATATTTAATATGATACCGATAAAACGATTAAAATGTTGAAAATGATTCACTAATGATACAAAATTATTTTTGGGTTTTTATAGTTTATAAAAATTAAAACGATTTAGAATGAAAACCATATTTCGATAAAACGATTATAAAACGAAAATAAACGAAAACGAAAACAAACCAATATCTAAATGAAAATGTCGAGTACAATGTGCAGTAAAAATAATAATAAAGTTCAATCTTCTTCATTGTCCTCCTCGGGATCAACATGAAAGCTCGAACTCGGAAACGGCTGAGAAGCTGGCGGCTGAAATGTAGTCGTGGTCCTGACTGAACTATCAAGACCCATCGAACTCATGCCAGTAGTGATATGCGCAAACTGAGTGAATCCTCCCCAACTAGACATCGCTGGTCTCTGAATACCTGTCGAAAATACACCTGTACCACTCGATTGGCTCCCAAAAGGATATGACATTGGATGAGTGCTCGAAGGTGGTGGAATAGGTGCTACCCAGTCTAGTAAGGTATACGGATCTGACTGACAAGGTGGATAGGCAGGATCATCAAAAGTAGGATTACGAAGCAACTGCTCGTTCCTTCTTAAACCTCTACGAATATCGTCACACCACTGCCTATTACTTTCAGCATACAAAGCCATGTTGGCTTGACCACGTGCAACGTCCGATACTAAAGATTGAAACATATCATAAGTGATTGTGTTGGAGAAAGGAGTTTGTTGAGGCTGACTAGAAAAAGATGGAAAAGAAGAAGATGTGAAAACTGGTGGAGGTGGTTGAGTTTGACGTCTTCTGATCAAAGAGCTTATTCTACCATCTGGAAGCCTAGTCAAACTTGGTCCAATTAGCGGTGCATCTACCAGAGCTAACTTGTCATTAGGCAGGAATGGTACTCCCGTCCTACGACATAAATCTGAGATAAAACAAGGGAAGTACAGATTACTCCCTGGTCTGGCGATGACAATGCTCTCAAAAACTCTTTTAAATATTACCTTCCCAACGTCCACCTTCACATCATTTACCATCGCCCAAGCGATACAAACATCTTCCTTTCCATAAGCAGTATGTTTACTCGAAGGATAGAGATTATGGCTAATAAATCTTTTAATTGCCCTTAAACCTCTAATACATTTCCCATAGTTAAACCTGTTTTCAACCCACACAGCGGTTGAATCAAAAGCGTGCTGAGCTCTCAAGGCAGTCTGCTCAAAGCTTGCAGGATCATCTAGATTCCAAACTACCCTGTAATCTTCATCATCAGGAAAAACTTCAACTCCTAAAATTGCATTTATAAGGGCAGGGTTAAAAGGAACATTTCTAGCTCTTAGGGGTACAGTTTATGCATCGATTAAGCTCATCTTCATGACATAGTAGACAAAACCGAATAAAATTCAACTACTAAAGTCGTATTTATCTCCCTTCTCTTCGGTCGCTAGTTCTAACCATCGACGCCTCGTAAAAATATTTTTAACTTCATCACCTAAGTCATCCAAATCTAATCCTTTTTCAATCAAAACATCACATTTACTGTAAATTCTTTGATACGCATTCTTAGCTTCTTGTGATGCTGTTTTATCGAACCTTACGGCTTCTTCTTCAGGTGATAAAATTATTGTGCCTACGACCAGAGTTGATATAGGAATGTTTGATTTTCGCTTTTTAGAGGCTTTTCTACTCGACTCAGCCATTCTACGATATTGGTAAAGCCAATCAACAACAAAAACAACAACAAAAACAACAAAAAATAAAAATGTCACAACACATTCAAAAATCAAAACAGTTGAAATTAATCTAAAAAATTATGAAAAATACGAAATTGATAACTAAATAAACTAAATAATACCTTAATATGAAGAAAACGTTGAAAAGTAGGCCGGAAAAGTGGTAAAGTCGCCGGGAAAAAATGAAGCTTGTTTTTTATCCTTTTTTATTTTTGTAACTTATGTGGAAGAGAGGAGATAGAATGATGAAGAAATCAAGTGGTGGTGTAGTGTGAGATGAAGTATTATGGAAGATTTGAAAAAAAATTGAGTGGTGGGGTTTAGGGTGTGGGGTGCGGCGGCAATATTAGGGAAGAAGAAGATGCAGAAGAAAAAGGGGTCCCCGTTTTTTTTATGCTTTTAGACCCCGGATCGGTCCGGGTTAAGGCCGGATCGGTCCGTGCCCAATTTTTTAGTTTTTCCGAATTTTTTTACTTTTTATGATTTTTATTTAAAAACTTATAAAAATTCTTATAAAACTTAATTAAACTTGATTAAAACTTAATTAAAATCTTAAAAATAAAATTTGAAGGAAATCTTATAATTTTATAACAATTTCTAAAAATTTAATAAAATCTTTATAACACTTAATATAAAAAGCTTATAAAAATTTAATAAATTTATATTAACTCTTATAAAACATCTAAATTAAAACTATAAAAAAAAAAATTATAAAACTCCTCAAATTTCATAAAGATCCAATTTTATAAAATTTTCAAAAGTTATGCGAAAATTTTATAAAATAAAACCTAAGAAAAGACTCGAAACTTAAGAGGTTCCTGATTCTTCGATTTCTAAATCTTCCAGAGTGCTGATATAACGTTCAATCAACCTAACTCCTAAAAATGAAGCATTTGAATTATCTCTCGGAATTCCATCGGGATTTTCGGATAACCACCTAATCGTTCCCTTCCTAACAATATTCAAACACTCATCCTGGGATTTGGTTGTGTTTTTCCCACAGCGTCCAACATGTTCACTTTTTCCACAGATTCTGCATCTCATCAGAAATTTTGCCCTTCTTTTTATTGCACTTCTTGATGTTCCATTACAAACTTCTCTTAATCTAATCTCTCTCAACAATTTATTGTTTTGTTCAAAAACTAAAGCTTCTAAAGCAAACGCGACATCTTTATCAAGGCCTAATTTCAAAAGTAAAACAAAAACTCCTAATCTATCTAAAAAAGGCATCCAGTTCTTTTACGTCTATCCGGTAAAAGACGAATAGAGTTTAAACATAAAAACACAGAAAAGTAGAGTAAAGATAGATAGCACCTGGTATTCGGCTGATTTCAGTTTCTCTGCTTTTCAGTTTTTTTTTTCTGTTTTTCTGCTTTTTCAATTTGTTGGGGGATCAATCAGTAGCATTACTTCTTCTTTTAGTGTGATTCCTTCTCCCTCCACAAATAACTTTACTCTGTGGCCATTGGCTATAAAAGTTGTATTTCCATCGCTTAGTTCAATGACTCAGATTTGTAAACCCGTGTTATTTTAAATGGACCTGTCCATCTTGATTTAAGCTTACCTGGAAACAACCTTAAACGTGAATTGTACAAGAGCACTCGATCACCTACATGGAACTCACGTTTAAAGATTCTCTCATCATGGAAAGATTTTCATGCCTTGTAGATTCGAGCATTTTCATAAGAATCGAGACGAAATTCTTCTAGTTCATTAATTGAAGCAATCTATGATCACCGGCGACCTTAGGATCGAAATTTAAATCTAATAGCCTGAAGGCTCGGTGTTCTAACTCAACCTGGGAGATGACAAGACTTACCAAAGACTAGCTTATAGGAGAACAACCAATTGGTGTTTTAAAAGTCGTTTCTATACGCCCATAATGCATCATCTAATTTAAGCGCCAGCTTTTTACGATTTGAATCCTTTGTTTTTCTATGATTCTTTTGATTTCTCTATTTGACACCTCTACCCGCCCTTTGGTTTATGGATGATAGGCGTTTCTAACTTATGTGTTACACCATATTTTTCAACTATCTTAGTAAATGGTCTATTACAAAAGTGTGACCTCTATCACTAATGATAGCCTCGGAATGCCATATCCGGTAAATATATTCTTTTAAGGAATCGTATGACAACTTTGGTATCATTAGTGGGAAGAGCTTCAGCTTCTACCCATTTCGAAACATAATCTACCATTACAAGAATAAATCTTTTTTCCAAAAGATATAGGGAAAGGTCCCATGAAATATATATCCCAAACATCAAATAACTCACATTCTAAAATAGGTTGCATAGGCATTTCATGTTTTTTAGATATTTTTCCCCATTTTTGACAAGATTCACAAGATTTAACATACTTATAAGCATCTCTATATAGTGTAGGCCAATAAAAACCACATTGTAAAACTTTAAAAGCAGTTTTCCAACCTCCATGATGTCCTCCTGCCTCACGATCATGACAAAACGACAAAACACTTAAAATTTCATTATCAGGCACACATTTTCTGATTATCCCATCCGAACATTTACGGAAAAGGTCTGGTTCCTTCCAGTAATAAAATTTTAAGTCGTAAAAGAACTTCTTTTTCTGTTGCCAAGTCCAATGAGACGGAATATAATCACAGGTTAAGTAATTAATGATATCTTCAAACCAAGGTGACATTTCCTTAGAAGGAATTCTATTCTTTAATAACTGCATGGTTGAAGGAGTATCTATTCTAAATAGTTGTTCATCAGGAAATGAATCTTTAATTTCATTTCCTATTTCTTCCTCATTTTCCATTCTACTTAGATGATCTGCTACTACATTCTCACTCCCTTTTTTATCTTTAATTTCAATATCGAATTCTTGAAGTAAGAGAATCCATCTAAGAAGACGAGGTTTAGCATCTTTCTTACTCAGTAAATACTTCAGTACTGAATGGTATGTATAAATTATTACCTTAGAACCAACAATGTACGATCGAAACTTATCTAAGGCAAAAATTACAGCCAACAGTTCTTTTTCTGTAGTTGCATAATTTAGTTGAGCAGTGTTTAATGTGTGAGATGCATAGTAAATAGCTTTGAGAATTTTGTTATATCTTTGACCTAAAACAGCTCTACAGAGCTAAATCACTTGCATCACACATAATCTCAAACGGCAAACTCAATCGGTGCTACTAGCACTGGTGCGATGAGTTAACCTCGCTTAGTGGTCCTGAAGGCTTCCATACATTTACTGTCAAAGTTAAAAGGTACTTCTTTTTCTATTAAATGACTTAGAGGCTTTGCTATTTTTGAAAAATTGGCAATGAATCTTCTATAAAATCCTGCATGTCCCAGAAATCCTCTTAGAGTTCTTAAATTAACTGGTGGAGGTAATTTTTCAATTACTTCGACTTTAGCTTTATCAACTTCAATACCTTCTTCAGAGATTCTATGACCTAAAACAATTCCTTCTGATACCATTAGATGACATTTTTCCCAGTTTAGTACTAGATTGGTATCTTCACAGTGTTGTAACACTCGTTCTAATTGTAACAAACAAACATCAAATGAGTCTCCGTAAACACTAAAGTCATCCATAAAAATTTCTAAGAATTTCTCAACCATATCAGCAAATATAGCCATCATACACCTTTGAAACGTAGCTGGTGCATTACATAAACCAAACGGCATTCTTTTATAAGCAAAAGTTCCATAAGGACAAGTGAAAGTAGTTTTTTCTCTATCTCCACTTTGCAATGAATATCTGTAAATATCCTGAATAACCATCTAAGAAGGTAATATTTATGTCCACTTAAACGTTCCAACATATGAACTATGAATGGAAGTGGATGATGATCTTTCTTAGTATGATCATTTAGTTTTCTAAAATCAATGCACATTCGATAACCTGTAATCTCTCTTGTCGGAATCCATTCATTATTTTCATTCTCTTTCACTGTGAAACCTTCTTTCTTTGGTACCGCTTGAGTTGGACTTACCCATTCACTATCTGATATGGGAAAAATTATCCCCATTTCTAATAGCTTAATGACCTCTTTCTTAACAATTAACTGCAAATTTGGGTTGAGGCGGCGTTGCGGTTGAATACAAGGTTTAGCATCTTCCTTCAGAATTATCTTATGAACGCAAATCTCCGGGCTAATACCTCGAATATCGGCAACTGTCCATCCAAAAGCTTTCTTATGCTTTTTCAACATTCTAAGTAATTGATCTTCTTGTTGCTCAGTTAAAGATGATGAAATAATAACCGGTAATAGATTATTAGTTTCAAGAAAAGCATACTTCAGATTTAAAGGTAACGGTTTCAATTCCAGATTCTTAGGTGGATCTTCTAGAGATGGTTTAAGAACTGGTTCTTCTAGTTCTAATTCCAAATACTTATGCCATGATGATTTAAAAGTAAAACTTCCTTTATCTAGAGAAAGGATTATCTCTTTCATTTCGGTGTCTTTCTTATCTTCCTTATAGATAGACAGAGTTAAGCATTCTTCTAATCTGTCTTCAAAAGTTGGTAACTGAATATCATAGACAGAATGAATATCTTCTATAAAAGAACATGATTCTGGTGATCTGTATGGATGGTTCATAGCTTTGAAAATATTGAAAGCAACTTCATCTTCATTGACTCTCAGAATTAACTCTCCTTTTTGGACATCTATTAAAGTTCTTCCTGTAGCTAGAAATGGTCGACCTAAGATAAGTGGCGTTGAATATCCTTCTTCCATTTCCATAACTACAAAGTCTACTGGAAAATAGAACTTGTCTACTTTAACCAATACGTCCTCAATAATTCCTTTAGGATATTTAATCGATATATCTGCCATTTGCAGAGTCATTTCAGTCTTAGTAAGCTTTCCTATGCCTAGCTTTTTATAATCTTCATAAGACATGAGATTTATACTAGCTCCAAGATCACATAAGACATTCTTAAACAGAAATCCTCCAATTTCACATGGGATGGTAAAACTTCCAGGGTCTTTCAGTTTAGGTGGTAACTTATCTTTGCAAAATCACAGAACATTCTTCATTTAGGCATATATTCTTATATTCCTCTAATTTTTTCTTGTTTGATGAATATCTTTGTAAACTTTCCATAAGTAGGCATACTAATTAGAGCTTCGATAATGAGGATATTAACATGAATATGACGAAAAGTATCAAGGAAACGAGCATACTTACGTCGGGTTCTAATCTTTTAATTTGATCTTTAGGTGGGTAAGGTAAAGATTCTAAATCTATAACCTTTGATCCCAAAGTCATTTTCTCTTTTCCTTTCTCCTTAAACTTTTGAGTATTACTTGATCGCCAAGTATCATGATCTTGAAATTTTTCTGTTAAAACATTCCCTGAATCAATCTCTACTTCAGATTCCTTTAGTTCTTCTTGTTTTTCATCCTTGTTTCATTATCTTCCATTCTAACATGTTCCTTGAATAAAGTCCTTAAATCTTTATCCATGGGATCTTTCAAAATCCTAGGGATTTTTACCCATTTCTCATCTTCATTCTCAGGTTCCAAACTTCTATTCCTTTTCAAGAAATTTTCTATAATTTCTTCTTCCTCATCAGTGAATTCAAGTTCATCTTTAGTTTCATCATTTTTTCCATCTAAATCATTTTCTACTTCATTATTTCCGAAGTTTTCTACTCCATTACTACCACAGAGTTTTCTACTTCTCGTAACTACAACATTTACCTCTCTTGGGTTTCTTTCAGTATTTCTTGGTAATCCTCCAGGATGTCTACTGTTATTACGTTCACCTTCCCTACTCAAATGATCTTCCATATTCCTTAATGAGGCTTCTATCGTTCTCATTCTGGTATCATGTCCATTCATAGATGTTTTCATTGAACTCAAATCCTTAGAGACTGTACCTATAGAAGTCATCATTGTTTCCATATTCTTAGCTTGAGTAGATACTACACCCATCATATTTTCCATTAGTTTTTCCCATTTTTCAACTCCTTCTGCAGGTTGGGTTGAACTTTGAGTTACTGGTATACTTTGAGTGGTATGTTGAGGATAGGATCTAGGTAATGATTGTAAATTTTGATTAGATGTATTTTCTTGATAAACTTGATTATTATTCATGTTCCTACACTGAACTGGATATGGCGGTTGTCCTTGCTTACTAGGGTTTTCAGACCATCGAAAAGTAGGGTGATCTCTTCTAATAGTATTAAACGAGTTTGAATATGCATTGTTCAAATTCCTATGCTGCTGAAGAAAACTCACCTCCTCTCTTGAATATCCTGTTGGTTCTTCGATCCCTAATGGCATATTATCCTGATTTGAGTATTCAGTTGGTGTACTATTTTCTGAAATTTGGTTTTTGTTAGATTGTAGGCCATCAAATTTCCTACTCAAATTTTCTAAATGTGCTAGAACTTCCGTATTCGATGTACATTCTCCGCAAAAGCTACTTTCTCGGTGCTAGAACCGGTTCCCACATTCTCGTTATTTTTGGAAATCTTTTCTATAGCATCGTAAACTATTTGAGCTTCACTCATCATTAACGAACCACCACATGCATGATCTACATCCGCGACGTGAATCTTTTCTTAATTTTATGATGTAAAAGTTGAATTTGCATATCTAAGGAATAACCATGGTCGGGACAGGCTCTTAACAATTTTTTAAATCTTTCCCAGGCATTCCCAAGCGTTTCTTCAGATCCCTGTCTAAAGTTACCAACCTCGACTTTTAATTCCAAATTTCGTCCTGGAGTGAAATATTGTTTCAGAAATTCAGTTTGAATATCCTCCCAACTAGTAAGTGAATGATGTGGTAGAGACATAAACCAATCTCGGGCTCGTCCTTTTAAAGAAAAAGGAAACATAGTCATCCTCGTTAGTTCCTTATGAGCACCTTGACTTTTGCCTGTATTGCACAGTTCTTCAAAAAGATAGAGATGATGATGTGGATCTTCATCATCCTCTCCTAGGAATTGGGCTCTTGCGTCAATTAAACCAAAAAGATGAGATTTAATTTCGAAATTATTCGCTCCTTCATTGGGTAAAAGTATGGGATTATTAGTCTGGTTCCTTCTTATGGTCTGATCACAGATAGGTCTCGGGTTTGGTGGGTTATTACGATTATTCTGGTTCCGATTTTGATTATTTCTATTATTATGATTTTGATTATTATTATTAAGGTTAACAGGGTGTTTTCCATGCCCTGGAGCATGATCTAGCCTCTGTTCATTTGTTTCATCACTAGTTTCAGCCATTTCTTTATTTTTATTTGAAGATGATTCTTGGTCAGGATTTCCCTGACTAGTATGACCACGTTTACTCTCTACTCTTAACTGCCTTTCGTAAGTATTTATGTCAGGCTTATAAGGAGTGAGCGGGGCCTTACCACTTCTGGTCATCAACTAACGAAAATAGAAAAATGCTCGACTTTTAAAGAAGAAGAAAATTGGTACTAAAAGAAAGTAGATACCAACGAAAAATAAAATAGAAATGAGATAAGAAAAGTGTTGATTTATTCTCAAGAATTTTGAGCTAATACAAGTAGTAACCATAGACACAAAGAAAGAAATTAGCGACGTGTGTTCCCCGGCAACGGCGTTAGAAAGCTGACAGGACCTTTTCTACTGCTATTATAATCCTTAACCGGCAGTGTACCAGGTCAAATCATAGTGCTAGTGTGGTGAGTCAGAGTGTCGAATCCTCAGGGAAAAACGTGGTAATTCTTTTAAGTGTGGTTAAACACCAAAGAGCTGTTATTAACTCGATCTAAACCGCAATTTTATAACACAGATGACTACTATTCTACTGAACATAAAATAAATGCGTAATTTAAAAGTTATTCTAATATATATATATATATATATATAAATATAAATATATAGATACCAATATATAGATAATTTTATAGAACTAGCCAAAGTTTATATAACTGATTTATACGATCCTTTTCAGTAAACGGAATGTGCTCGATCTATCCTTTTATATTAGGTCTAATTGAGTAAATGAAACGGTGCACTCCTGAGGTTAACAATTCCTCCTCACACGAGCGTATGAAATTGTCATATGTCATTGTCATCAGTTCAATCTCCACAACTGCCCCATGCTAATCTCAGTTAGTCTAAACAGGTACCGAGTACAAATCTACCCCGGATAAAAGAGGTTATTCCGTTTGTCATACGGCCGATGTTATTCAAAAGGCTCCGGTTGTCAGGCGGATCGATTTAACTTTCCGGTGTTAGTTTCAATTAAACCGTTGATTTTAACATTATTACGATCTTGAGCACAATTTTAATAAGATTAATCTTTCCCAAGACAAATCTGCCCCCGGGTAGGAAATAGGATTCCGTTGTCACGCTTTACGCACGGCCAATTTTACCCTCCGGTTTTTCTATCTTTTATCTCATATCCTAACTTCTCTGGTCAGTTCATCATTAGGTTATATGTTGCGATTCATCTTGGTTAATTACGTCAATCCGAATATTATCAATACGTTGCAAAATAGAAAAAGATTCAATTAACTCAATTTTAGTCGATTTTACTTAGACAGCATTCCTTTACCGAAAAGATCGAAATAAAACGATTACATAACTTTGGCTAGTTATTTAGACTTAGCTAAAAAACATTATAACAACTTAAAAAAGATAAAAACAAACATAAATACTTTAGAAATTTTACCCGATTACAAATGCTGAATCAGAGTCGTATTTTTCCGGATATTACAACGACTTCAACAACACCGAACTTCCGATAATTTCCCGAGTATTACAACGATACTACGATATTATTATTTTTGGCATAAGGCCTATTTACAAACTACTAAAATAAAATAAAAGATCTAGATAATATATATATATAGGATATGGTATATATATATTGGTACATCTTCTCTGCTTCTGAACTGAGCTCCTTATATAGAAAAAAGTCATTGAGCCGGACCGAACCGAGAGTAGGCCGGACTGGGCCGGTCTAATGATTGAATCCATCCCCCTTGATTAATCAGCATGTGCGAGGATGATATATATATATAATTATAATTATATATAACTTATAAAATTCATATCTCGAGTTCCCGATCTCCAAACAACATGATTCAAGATGCATTGGAAAGCTCGTTGAATGATCTACATCTTTCATGAAGGAATCTTCTTCAGAAAATGTCGTTTTGATGAGACATTCGTTTGTCGAAGATATTTCTCGATTACCACTTAATCAAATCGATTAGCCACTTGACCACTTAAGCTCGTGACACTCTCTAAATCCTTCCAAAGATATGATTATACGTCACAATGTTGATTCTCGGGGTCTCGGTTTATAACTCTGCAATAAAATACCACAAATACCCACGTAAATCTGACACGACACTCCGATTTACTAAAATCGGTACAAAACGATAACTTTTTATTATTATTACTAACTTTTACTACTAACTATACTAAACTATAAAGATTAACATTTCATATCTTTTATATCATAATTTCATATATTTTATATAGAATTCGTTGATAAAACATAATAATATAACGTATATTTAATCATATAAAAGTAGTATATCAACCTCCTTGTCATTTCATAACTTATTCTCTCATTAATGCCCAAACAATTCTTTGGAAAACTCAATCTCAGATTGCCAAACCACACATAGGCTTTTTCTTTTGAAAATTCATTTTTGTTAAGCTTACTCTCTAATCATCCAAAACATCATGCATCTGGAAGTATCTTTCACTACACCGTATCCATTCATTAGGTGATTCTCCATTAATAAGAGGAAATAGACATTAGGTACCTTAATTTCCGCCTCAAACTCATTTCTAGCTAATTTGAAGTTGGCTTCATACCTATGTGGCGTAAATAGCAAACTGTCATGAACTGGTGGGTGAGTTCCAGTCTGATGAGAAGACGATGAAGGTGTTTGTGAAAATGTATCACCCACACCATCAGTCTTTTCATCCACGCTTGTAACATAAACGTTAGGGAATCCATCCGAGCTTGAATGGAAGCTTGATTCACAGTCATAGATGATTGGAAAGCATGCACGACGTCAATTTTCACATTACATTCGTGCAACTCCTCATGCAAACATGAGCATCTTCTCCCAACCAGTTCTGGTTCTCTCACAACTTATTTATTGCCTTCAAATGTGTACTTTCAGACATGGAGATTCCACAAGGACGGTATATGGCTATGATACCAGATGTTAAGCTTTTGGTAATTCGAAGCTAGGGTAATTGTCTTCCAACAAAATATAGTAGTTGGGATAGAGAGAAAAGAGAGAGACAAGGAATAAGAGAGTAAATGAGAGGTTTTATTATTGACAGACTACGTAGTGTATTACATCCTAAGAGCTCAGATCTATAGTAGCTGACTCAATTCAGTCCAAGCACATTATCACTAAGCTAACTACTATCTGTTATCTATGGTTGATGTCGTCATTCAGTTGGATGACATCAACAGTTGTAGCTTGTATGTTCAGGTTCCTAACATCACCACATCACGATACCTACTAACATCAAGAAGATGCACATCAACACCAAAATCATCATGATCAAGATACTTTAATCTCAGAATCCATAGTAGTTAATAGTAAAAAAATTGAACATCAAGTAAAAGTAAATTAATCGATGCATTATCATTAGTTTGACGTATCTTATGAAGATGTGCTACAATATCTGGCAGCAAAGTAGACCATTTCCCAAGTAAATCGGGATGTTCAGTTACATGGAGAGCTTCCAACTGGATTGGCTCATCCATTCCAGCTTGAGGGGACATGTTGAATTGATAAAAGCTGAGAATTGCCGTTAGGAGTTCAGTTAGATGAATTAGCTAAAGAAGATGAGGTTAAAAGCTTCATTGAGGAAATATCAAACTCCCTCCCGACAAACCCTGGGCCCAAGATTGGATTTACATGGTAGAGATTGAGAGATTTATGATTGGCAGAAGTTTTTTGGATCTCTTTCTTCAAAAGTAATTCCATCCGGCCAAGCAATCAAACAAGGCCAGTCAATTCTTTAAGTTAAGGCAAGGTTCTATGTCCGTAATGAAATATCAACTGAAGTTTTACAAGCTGGAAAAATATGTACCAAAATTCTAAACTGTTAGAAGAGGAAGGCGGCTCACTTGATGGACGGATTAGCTTATGACATCATGCACAATATGGTTGGAATAAGGCCATATACGATGGAATATTTGATTGGCAAGGCTCTAAAACTTGACACAACATGAATCTAGAAAATAAATAATATTTTTTAAATACAATTTAACCAACGAATTTGAGTCAGGATATACATAGTAATTTTTATTCAAACATATTTGTGTCAAATTTTGAGAAATGCATAGATCCAATACCAACCAGAATGTACATTTGGTACTTTCTCATTAATCAAGTCACTAACATTATCAACATTCGGCATAAAATTGGGTCGGAATCACTGGGAAAAAAAAGTAAGGACAAAATCGGAAATAAAAATGCAATGTATTAAGAATTTTAGAGGGTGTAGAAATATTCTATGCAAAAGTATAAGTGTTATTTTATAATTTTGAGTAGCATAATTTTATTATTATATCATTAAATGACATAAATGAAAAAACTCCACAATAAAAATATTGGTATAAATCTTGCTTATTATGGTGTGATAAAGGAAAAGAGAAAATTAACCTCAAAAGATACTCTTTATTTTATTGTTTTGAGAAAAAAGATCTTCTTCATTGTATCATCTATTAAGTAATGTGATTCATCAACTTTATAAATAAATAAAAAAATCAATTTAAAAAAATCTAAACAATAAAGTGTTTTTTAGGGATAAACAATTAAGTATTAAGTATGTTAATCAACATGGGTATAATCTAGCAGGCAAAGACTTACCGTACATATATTAGTTGATAATAATGAAAATAAGCTATACTATATAACAGATTGTAAAACAAAATGCTAATCACGCTGGGTACAATCTAGCGCATTTTTTTTATAACAATCATAAAAATAAATTAATAAACAATTCACTATTTAAATTCACCAAATAAATTCATTCATTTAAATTCACTAATTTTCAAAACATCGTCGGGAGGGTACCGATTTTAAAATTCATTTCAAAGATAATTCATTGCATCGCTAGGGTAAAAAACGTTTTTTAAAAAAACAACTTATTATCATTATCCTTAATTTTCCATTTTTTTATAACTTTTATTATAAATTAATAAGATATAGATATAGATTAAATATTAATACAATGTTATAAAAATAGTTTTAGAGTCGATAACATCGAAAACACCATTAAAATAAATTTCTAACTTCGTCTCTTGATAAGACTTAAATAAATAAATCAATATATAGATATAGAAAGCACCATCAATGGTTAGAAATTGTTGTGCGTGTTTCGGTTTTATCGTGGTTGCAACATTTTCCGTTGCAAAAATGAAAATAATCGAGGAGCTAATAAATTTAGACTCGTAAGCAACCAACCAACCAACCAAACAAAGCCATGGCGGCGTTTCATCTTCAAACTAGCACCATCTCATTCGCCACTCCTAAAAGAGGCAAAATCCGTGAAGCCCAAATTCCTCCGCCACAGTTGCAGCTTCAGAAGTTACCCAAGCCATTCTTCAATGGTTTCTATTCTAGAAGAAACTCATGGCTCAGTACTGCTCGCGCTGTGCTGTACCCGCCTCTACAGGAACTGAATCTGCTTCCATGTTAAGCGAGAGTGTAAACTCTTTGGATAATGTCCGGGTGTTTGATTTAAATGGAAATGAAATCATTATCTCTGATCTTTGGAAAGATAGGAAGGCTGTTGTTGCATTTGCTCGCCATTTCGGGTACTTGTTTCACTTCTGTTTGATGATTTGATTGCGCTCATTGTACCGATCGACACCTTTATCAGTTTTAATATTTGTTGCAGGTGTGTGCTATGTCGCAAAAGGGCTGATTATCTTGCTTCCCAGAAGGTAACATTCCATGGTAATTCGTATGATCGGAACTCTATTAATTGAAACCATTTTTTTTTTCCTATTTGGTGAAATTAGGAGGAAAAAGATTGGAAAGATATCAAAGTTAGGCTATAGTTATTTTGTCAACGATAAATTCGGACCTCCTGGATGCATCACTACATTTGCCAACTCTGTAATTATCTGCAGAGGGGAAGAATTAGGAAATTAGGAAAGTTATAGCTTGTGTAACATAGGACCAAACACCAAGGAAATAAGGACATGTATCTAGTTGCAGTGACCATATTTTACTATAACATGGCAACTGAAGATTTTCTCCTGAAGTAGCTGATGAGTGGTTTGAAAGCCATTGTCATGTTATTACAGGTATTCTGTGTGTTTCTTTTCCACAAATTGACAGGATAAAATGGATGCAGCTGGTGTGGCACTCATTTTAATTGGACCTGGAAGTGTAGCACAGGTATAATGGCCGGTGGAACTTCTTACGTACTCTTACGACTATATAAATCATATGGCTCTTGTTGTAAATCACTACTGTTGCTGCTTATAGGCTGTTCTTTCGATCGAGTCGTAATCCAGCTGGATTGGTTTGTTGAGTGTGCATCCTGCATAGTATTTTTATGCTTCTAAGTTCCTGTTATTCAATCAAGACGGCATGATTTTCGTTCATTTTCTTTGTTAGATCTTTTAATCTTTAGCTAATTTTGATAATTCATACTTTGAAGACTGGCTATAATTTACTCTGTCTGTGTAGGCTAACACATTTGCCGAGCAAACCAAGTTCAAGGGAGGTAAGTTTCACCCTGTTTAGACATCAATTAATGATAGTTTGTTTCTAATATTACTTCATCTGCACGCCACTTGACATTTGAGAATACTTATTATGGTATAATTCAAATTTGGAAATAGGCTTGTTATTATGTATTGATTGCCACTGGGGAAACAATAATTTTTTTATGATTTGGTTGAATCTTGCCTTGGAGTCCCATAGTTCCGGCCTATTGGCAGTTGAAGTTTACATGATACAAGACACAGATTTCTGGAAAATAATTTTCTTTCTTCTTATTAAAACACACTTATATATAGGCTACAATCTTACACACATGACTTAGCGCCCAAGTCATTGATAGAAACCCTAACCCGTACATAATTCCATCTTTACCCTACTTAATTAACATAATTTCATATTACATAAACTCCTACCACACGACTAACTCTTTATTATTATTATTATCATTATTTCTAACACTCACCCTCAATCCGGAGCATATATATCAATCATACCCAATTTGGAAGATATAAATTTCAAACGGCTTCCTACCGCCGACGCTTCTTTGGTAAACATATCGGCTAGTTGTTCTACAGTTCTCACAAACGGAGTGCATATCTCTTTTGCAACAATATTCTTATCTCAAACGAAATGACAATCAACTTCAATGTTCTTTGTTCTCTCATGGAACTCTGGATTGGACACAATATGTAGTGCAACTTGATTATCACGATACCACGGAACTGGCGGGGAAATTGGAAAACCAATCTCTCTATAAAAAAATATCCAATCCAAGTCAATTCACTACATGTTTGTGCAATAGCTCTATACTGAAATCGGCAATCGGCATCCGCACTTGACCCGGACACCACTGTCTGCTTGTGTTACTCTTCCACGTAATTACATTACCTCCTAGAAAGATGCAATAGCTAGTAGTAGACCTTCTATCTGACAGTGAGCCAGCCCAATCCGCATCTGCATATCCTTCCACTCTAAGGTACCCACTTGGCTTGTAAAGAATACCCAAGCCTGGAGCATGTTTCAAATACCGAATAATCCGTACGGCTGCATCCCAATGTAGTTATCTAGGGCTCTCCAAGAAACGACTCGCCATATTGACTACATATGAGATATTTGGCCCGGTGATAGTTAAATAGTTAAGTCTTCCAACTAGTCTTCTATAGCAACTAAGGAACTCAAGTGCATCTCACTCATCTTTCAATAACTTCTGATTTGGGTCAATAGATGTATCTATACGTCCACCAAGTAAACCTGTATCCACCAACAAGTCAAGAACATACTTTCTTTGACATAGAAATATACCCTTCTGTGATCTGGCCACTTCTATGCCAATGAAATACCGAAGTTGGCCCAAACTTTAGTGTGAAACTGTTTGCTCATAAAGAATTTGAGATGTTCAATGCCACGCGTATCACTTCCTGTAATAACAATATCATCAACATACACCACAAGAAAATTATATCCACTATTAGTACACATATGGAACACTGAATAGTTGGTATGACACCGTTTTAGGCCAAACAACTAAATTCACCATTTCGGAGAATTTTTCAAACCTAAGCTCGTGGGGACTGGTTGAGGCCATATAAGGCCTTCTTCAGCTTACATACTGTGGCACTAGTCTCGCATTGAGCAACAAATCCGGGTGGTTGCTCAATATAGACTCATGCAAATGCACCACGAGGGAACGCATTCTTGACATCCAAACGATATAGTGACGCCCTTTAGTGGCAGCAATAGATATAATAATTTGAATAAATGGCATCTTGGCTACATGAAAAAATGTCTTCTCGTAACATATTCCATACGTTTGAGTGTAGCCCTTGGCTACCAACCAGGTTTCCAGGTTTCCAGGCGTTCCACTGTTTCATCCGGATGAAATTTTACGGTGTATACCCATTGACACCCAGCAACTTTCTTACCAGGGGAAATTTAACAAGGTCCTATGTTTGGTTTTGCTCCAAGGCATTCATCTCATCTACCATAACCTACATGAAAAATGACTTCCTGCTAAGACTTGGGTACAATAATACTGGAAACTGTTGTCATGAAGCAAGCATAATTTTCTAGGAAACATACTTACCAATAGGGTGTCGGGTATTGCAAGACCGGGCAATGGGTTCAGTTTCTGATGTTGGTGCCGGTCCCCTTGGTGAAGAGGATTGAGCCGGGTCATGTGAGATTTTCTTCTTTCTAAAAAATGGTTATACCCTAACCATGAGAGCCCCCCACCCCCGATCCCACAGGAATGTGGGGAGAGGTTAATCAGGTAATCTAGAGCTTAGAGTTAGGGGCTTGCTGGTTCCCCATCACTGAAGGGTGTTATCAATCGGAAATCAACCCCTTTTACGGGAATCGAACCGATGACCTCCAGCTTAGGGTCCGGCTGTCATTCTAGTGTAGATAATATGAGGATTGGGTTCTATATCTAGTTCAACATCAATGACATGATTTGTGTACCATCTTGATGCTCATGGATCATCTGTAGTGGCTTTGTCTATCACAAGATGATCCATACCCTTTCTTGTGAGGAATATTTCCACAGATCAGGACCACATGGCGTAGTTTTTGCCATTTAATTTCACGGAGGTGATGGCTGGAAGGGGAACAATTGGAGAAAAGATGTTTGAACTAGGGTTTATGATCGAATTGGAGCTAGTGTTTTCGCTTTTGTCTTCCATCGTAACTATGTGATGTGGGCGCGAAGGGAGTTAGGGTTTCGATTTGAAAGGGATCGGTGAGATGAAGCTCTGATTTCATGTTGAAGTTAAACATGATAAAAGACAAAGTGATTTTGCGGAAAAGATTTTTCTTTCTTCTTACAAAACACACTTATATATATAGGCTACAACCTTACACGCTAGACTTAGCGCAAGTCATTTATTGAAACCCTAACCCATACATAATTCCATCTTTACCCCACTTAACATAATTCCATAATACATAAACTTCTACCACATGACTAACTCTTTATTAGTAATTATCATTATTTCTAACAATGACAAAGTGATTTAGTCGTCTCTTGTCTTGTAGTTGTAGAACGGCTGGAATCAACACATATTTTAACTTTTTTACCTTAAATTAATTACTGATCGATCATAAACTGAAATTGCTAATTTGCCTTGGTTCCATTTCTCATCGCCACTATAATCCTAGCATTGATTTTGGTCAATTGTTTCAGAGGTATATGCAGATCCTACTTATTCAGCGTATGAGGCGTTGAGGTTTGTCTATGGTGTCTCAACCACATTTACTCCTGGGGTATGGTAGTAAAACTGTACAATCGATCTGGTTCAACTCTATCTGTCAATATTTTATATTATATTGAGAAGTTCTTTTATGTGTTCATGAATGTAGGCAGGTTTGAAAATTATACAAGCATACATGGAAGGATATCGACAAGATTGGGAGCTATCTTTTGAAAAAGATACCAGGACAAAAGGCGGATGGTAAGTGAATTCTCTATTACATTATAAATGTAAATCATTCATAGATATTCGAGTGGCTATTCCTTGGTTTAATGAAAATGGTGAGATGTGTAGCTTGTTATATGTCTCACGTCACTTTAATCACTAGGTCATGTTTAAAATCGTCAAATACAGACATTAATATATTCGTTTTGAAGGGTGTTTTTAAAATGCACCGCATTGAACTTACCGTGGGCAGTAGCACCACACTGAAAAATCGACTCAAAAAGTCAAAGTATGATGAAAGGCTTTTTAAAAGTTGATCATATCAACGGTTTATATCTGACTTCTATGAAGTCAAATGCGCATAACTAACTTTTTTGAAAGTCGATTTTCAGCGTGGTGCCTTAATAAGCTTAGTGTGATGCATTTAAAGGGCCCCTTTTCAAATTGTCAACTGTTTAAAAAAGGCCAGGCTGCTGCAAGAATGGCTAGGCTAAAATTGCTATCAGTCCCACTTATTATCGCTGTAGTTTTCCCCTACATAGCATTTTTTTTTCTGTGCCTTTGTGCTTTTCGTAAAGAAAAATGGGAGATTGCTGATCTGGAAACAATCTCTTAACCAATTAAGCATGTTAATTTCTGACTTTCTTTCGCAGGCAGCAAGGTGGAATTATTGTTGCAGGTCCCGGTAAATTCAACATTTCTTATATCCACAGGGTTAGTCCTAATCTTTAACTGATGTGATCTCATCCCATGCATAATATCTTTTAATCTTAATTAGTATACAAGATTAAAGCTTCGATTATCGTTATGATTATGTTAGGACAAAGAAGCAGGTGATGATCCAGACATACAAGAAATCTTAAAAGCATGCTGTGAATGATTTGCGTGAATGCAGATCACTTTATCTGGCTGCCCCTACTATTTTTAGCTTTGTATACTTGAATAAACCTTTTGCAGTGAAGGGGCATATACTAAGATTGAGGAATAGATAATATGTATAAAATAGATGGTCAAACCATTGACTAAAAATATACGTAGGAGAAAGTTTATTCTCATCTGTAAAATACATAAATTTTCTGCTGTTTGTACAACACATAGTATATAATCTCTATTCAAATTATGTCATATAGACTCTAATCCATTATTAAAGTCACTTTTTAATATTGTATAACGGTCGCTTTTGGTGTATTCACGTAGATTAAAAAATGATTAATATATCTTAAATGAAGTATAAAATGACTAAGTTGTCCTTTGATCTTTTGAATATATATTCACACCCAATAAATGATGTTTATTTCTTGTTAATTGGAGTATCATATTGAAATGTGTATATATATGAATAATAGGATTCCTCTCGTTGCTTTTTATGCTCAAATTGACTTTTGAAGCTTTTAGTATTGAAAAATGTCTTTTTTTCATTGGAGGTATATATTATAATCAAATTGAAGGGTAAAAGTGAAAAAAAATAATAATAATAAATGTTGTATTGATATTCTAAACAAATCAAATTTTTGAAAACAACCATTAAACACGGAGGGAGTATTATTTTATTCATATGGAATTTCGTTATTAATGATTGTTTTAACAATAGTAACTATGTTTGTATAAAAATCCTATATATGGAAAGACTACGTTCCCAAGGTTAGATTTGTATGAAATGAAATTGTTTCTTCTCTTTTATTTTCTATCTACCAATCAAGCTTAGCTTTAAAACACTTTGATGGACTTTGTTGCATTACTTTTGATAGTATGAGTCTTCTTTTTATATATATATATATATATATATATATATATATATATATCTTCTTCTTAATGAAAACTATCAACCTTTTATTAATCAAATGGGGAAACCCACTACAAGTTCAGTACAAGAAAGAGTCTTCTCTCTGTCTGGGACGTGGCGCAGCCAGTAAATGGGCAGGTCTTTGTAATGACAAATTGGGCCTGTTCTGAGTGTGGAGGTTTGAATCTCGTGAGGGCGGACGACTTTCGAGGTTTCTTGGTATAATGGAAATTTCTTGACTGGTGCCCACTGTGCTAGTTTCACGATTAACATCTCCACTCATTCCGTAGGACAAGGGAATAGAAACCCTTTTGGTTAGGGTTTAATCGAAGAAAGAGTCTTCTCTTTATTTTTACTAAACTGAACAATTGTATGTTCAAAAAAAAAACAAGTGTATATTACCTTTCAAGCTTCTTTCTCTCCCTCTCTTTCCCTCTTTCCCTCTTTCCCTCTTGGTAAATTCTAAGACTTAGAGGTGAAGGAAATGAAACTAAAAACAAAGTGGATGCCATTTGAGTTCAAAAAAAAAAAAAAAAAAGGAAAAGTGAAGGTTTACCGTTATAAAAGATTTAAAATTTGGCTCTTTTCTTTCTATAAAGTTGCATTTGGGTTCTCTTTCTTTGACTTTCTTAAAAGACAATCTGATTCTCGTTATCGTTAATATACAACAAAATTACAGCCTCAGTCTCAAGATGAAGTTCGTTTACGATTTTTTACACGGATTAAAAAAATAGTTAAATGTCGTTAATCTTAATGGTAAAATTTTAAAATATCATTTGACTTCATTAATATATTAGTTGTAAAATATGTGGATGTATAATAAATTAAAAGTAAAAAGATATAATAAATACTTTATTGGTATTCTAAATTGACTTATATTATGAGATAAACTCGAAAAACTAAATTGATTTATATTTTGGAGCATTTCCTACCTCAAATGAATATTATAACTTTTAGATTTATATACTTTAGGTTTTTCTATACTAAAACCCCAAATATTATAACATAATAAATCATTCAACCATCTTTTAATCCCTCTTTTTTATTATAACCTATTTCGCTCCCTTGCCTTAAAATAAAAAATTTAAAAAAAAATAAAAAATGCAGCTATGTGTACGAAGGAGATCGCCGGAATGAATCACTAGAGGAGCACTGTTACGTTAAAAGCAGAGGCAATCTAGAGGCAATCTTCAACCAAAGCACCGTAAGTCATCAAATTATTATTTAAGTTACATTTTCCATAAAATCGAGTTTTTTTTTTTTTTTTTTTTTTTTTGTTTTCATGAAATCGTCGTTCATGTTCATCAGGAGGTTGAAGACGATGGCAAACCCAAATAACATCAGCCACGCCGACGTTGTTTTGAACGTCCACCTGAGTGACATTTTTTCTTTATGATTTCATCAAAACCACCGACGTTAGTATAACTGTAATGTCCCACATTGAAAAAGTAGTAGAATGTTCATCCCCATATAAGTGCGAGACTCAACTCGGGTTAGTCATTTTGCAGCAAGCGGTAAGTGGCGGCTCAAGATTGACCGGACCATTTACGACTCATTTAAGCGCTACCAGGCCCGAGTGCTGGGGCATTCTGAGAATGGTATCGAGCCGGCGTTCTGAGAATCAGTATCGAGCCGTACTCATCAGGCTAACTCATGCTACTGACCGCATAAGAAGACGGTGTGAGGATGGGCTTTAATTTACTCTGGTAGGGACGATCCAGAAACGACAGATCTTGGCCGTCTGGCGAGGACGCCGATCTCTTATAGGGGGAGAATGTAATGTCCGCATTGAAAAAGTAGTAGAATCTTTCATCCCCATATAAGTGTGAGACATAAATGTCTCATCAACTCGAAATTAAGCCATTTTAGACCAAACGAGGGGCGGTCAAGCGATTGACCAGGACCATTTACGACTCATTTAAGCATTATCGCGCCCGGGAAGTGCAGGCGTTACAATAACATTAGCATAGGTGACATTACTCATATGCATGTTCTTAAATGATATTGTGTAACGTCGGATTTGTTGACATTAATTGTATCTTGGCACATCAACCTGGGTGACGTAAAGTTAATTCAGAGAAGCATAAGCAATTTAAGTGATAACAACAAGAGTGGTGTCGCTAATGTGTATTAATCTAATGTCATTTGTCCAGACGTGGAACTGTTTTACATTATCATTTCAGAACTTGCATACGCAGTATAGTACCATCCATTGTAACATCACCCTCTTTGACGTTAGTGTATGATTTTAATGTCAATATGTTTGACATTAATTCTGTATATATGTCCGTTTTGATATATCATTAAACCAATCAATCAGCCAATCGAGTTTCCGAAATGTTAAGCTCATGTCTGACGTTACTATTTGGCCGATTGTTTGGTTTCAAAATTTTTGTTCACCCCTGACATCCACGTTTTAATTATTTTCTCGTATTCTTTTTTGATTTCTTATGTTATCTTATGTTTTTGTGTAGGAATTTATGGCTAGGACGAGATCGAGTAAACATGTACGGTTTGAAGAGTTCAAATGTAAATCAAGAAGGTACTGCGACGGAGCAACCAATAAATGAATTAACATCTGAAGTACCAATTGGTACTAGGGTGGATCGACCAGTTATGAAAGTACCTTCCAAAGTACTTGTTCAACTAGGTAATATAACTAAGGCGGGGGGGTCTAAATATAGTGGTGTGGCTTATAAAGGGACTCGGGGTCGGCAAAAGAATGTCCAAGCCGAGGATATACAAGTCAGCAACCAACAATGGCGGTACATGCCGCTAATGGAGAAAGTCGACGGAAGTTGACAAATTGGCAGTACCAACTCAGATGAAAGTTGGCACATTCACATAAGATGCATCTGAGGTTGCATCTCAATCAAGAACCAATTGAAGTCAGAGGCGGACACACACTTATCACAATGGGTCTACGGACTCCACCGAACTGAAGAAAAACAATGAATATTACAATGGAAAAAATTTGTGCACTCGCTGAAAAACATTACACAGAAAAAATATTTGTGCACTCACTGAATCTTTTTCTGGATCCGCCACTGATTGAAGTATTGATAGATAAGGAATCATAGGGTGCAACACAAGGATAAGGGGAAACATAGACAACTGAGGTAGCTCAAGGTTAAACACAAGAGAAGTGAGACATTGGCGTGATATGCATCTCATGGTGCAACTCATGAAGTTGACACATTGGTAGAAGATGCATCTTAGGTCGCATCTCATTCTGAAGAACCAGTTAAAGTAGTGACAGTTGAGGAATCTCATGATGCAAATCAGGGTGCGACTAAAGGTCAAGTTGCAATTACTGAGACATCCTAGAGTGCATCTCAAGGCAAGATGAAATATTGGCAGTAGAGGCAACTCATATTGCATCTCAAACTTATGGGCAAGTTGAAAGAAGAACTGCAGAGGCATCTAGGATTTCCTGGGCATTAGAGGAAGCTGAGGGATCACATGATGCATATGACAGTGACGATGGTGTGGTGGTAGACACATATTTTATTGGAAGACTAGGACAAGCATGTTGCTTATGGGTTGTGGAAGAAAACCAATAATAAATTCAAATTTGTCGTTTAAGTTAATTATTTGTTTTCTTACATATAGCTCTAACATTATATTTCAACGTTACAATTGAACATGACCGAGACCTCATAAGGTGCAAGCAGTACACAACTTTCGTTCATCTATAGGATATCGTGAAAGAAAGTGATGCATTCAAGACAATGTTAAAAGCCAAACTGTTATACAACTTGATAAATTGTTTTTACATCCAAGCCAATCGTGTAATCGTCAGTGGTTTTATTGAAAGGTGGCCTCCAGAAACAAATACCTTTCACTTACCATTTGATGAGATAACGATCTAGAATGCATGGATACGGATACGAGATTATCGTAAAATAAGGGATACGGATGCAAGGGTGTATTTGTAAATAAAAAAATTTAAGGACCGAATTGTAAATAATTAAAATACGAGGACAAAATTGTAAATATCAATAAATTAGAGACCAATTTGTAAATATCATATCTATTCAAAACTTAAATTCATATGCTTAACAAAAGTACATTAAATTTATTTAAACATATTTTACATCACATTACTCTACAATATTGACATCGTCTTCACAAAGTGTAGATTCCAGTTCAGGATCATCTTGTGTGAGTCTCGCAATCTCTAGGTATCTGACATTCTTCATACTCCCAAAATCATCCCCATCAACATCCCACATTTTGTATTTTTGCCTTGATACTCGGGATGATTATGTGATATAAGTCTAAGATTGTTGTGTACAAAAACCAAATGTTGAGCTCACCTTGGAGTTAATTTGTTCCTTCTTAAGGAATGAATAGATGAATAAGTGCTTCAATTTCGTTCACAACAAGAAGAAGTAAATGATTGTCCAAGCAACCTAAAAGCTCATTCTGAAGTGTGGGAGCCGATGAACTATAGCATGACTACCAAACTGGTGGATCCAACTTATACATACTAGCAATGGCGTTTGGATCGGAAATGAACTTTTCTTTAAAGAAAATGTTCCATACTAAGCGATGATAGTTTGACGTTCTTCATCATTTGGAAAAATTCATTTAATTTTTTTATATTCTTTCTTCACAAACTTCATCATCCGTATTGGGAGACTAACTACATTTGCTTCTCTAATCCATGGGTCGCATTTTAGGCGCATAGATATTTTTCAAGGAAAGATTTAATGTTTGCACCACATAAGGAGCCCGGTATTTACTTGGAAACTTACCTTCAATTATCTCTCATGCTGCCTTGCAATTAGCAACATTGCATGTGATCACTTGAACAACCTTATGGTCACCTACTTCATTAATTACTTCTTTTAATTTTTCTATTGTGAAATGTTTCTCTTTAATAACACAAGAACAATCAACATATTTGATGAACATTGGCCCACTATCTGAGATATCCATGAAATTTATTACAGGACTCCTATAGGGATCACTCCAACCATCTGAAACTATAGTCAAACCTTTCTTCCCCATATGCTTTTTGTAGGTTCTAGAAACCTCTTTACGTGTGCCTTTTCTTGTTGTAAAAGTGATGTCCTAAGTTTATTGTATCTAGGAGGAACATAACCCCCAAATTATGGTTTGGCGCAAATGTAACAATAATCATGAAATGTGGGTTTCTAGCCAATTGAAAGTCAAACATGCTGTGTAAAACATCCTAGCAATTTCGCATGCCAATCCATGTATTACAATAAAAATGCCCGTATGAATTGGTTCATCATCGCAGTCCTGATAATGGTTTTCTTAAGGTTTTTGGGTGTGTCTGTTGGCCTTATTTGCGCCCTTATAATAATACAAAAACTGCGTTTCGGTCCAAGTTCTGCATTTTCCTTGGCTATAACGATGAACATGGTGGCTATAGATGTCTTGATATATCCTCGGGTCATGAATTTATTTCTCGACATGTTGTGTTTGACGAAAATGTATTTCCTTATACCCCACCATAGCCTCCCCACTGTCTATACTCCTGCCAGCATCCTTCTCTCTTCCACCTTATTACTCCCAACTGCACCCACTATGCAGCCCACATCCCAATTTCCTACTCCGGACCAAGCCCAACCCGACCCACAGTCCCACTCCAGCACTGCCGTCCAGTCCAACCCCTCTCCAGTTCCATCCTTGGGCCTTCTCCGTCCCCCGTCCCATTAGCCGAACCCCAGCCGAGCTACCCCACCGGTCCACCCTATGACAACACGCTCATGTACGCACTCCCTTAAGTCCAAAGGCCTTTCGCATGATTTTATTTCTTTTCCACCACCTCGAGCCCACAATACATCATCCTCTACCCAACCCGTCGAACCCACCAACAACACCGATGCCTCGCGCTCTCCGGAATGACGTGCAACCATGCGTGACGAATTTACCACACGACTAAATAATCACACTTGGACCTTTGTACCCCCTTCTCCCGTCCGCGAGTGTCATTGGTTGTAAATGGGTTTATCGCATTATGTGCAATTCTCAGGGGCTCATTGAACGTTATAAGGCTCGGCTTGTTTTCAAGGGGTTCCATCAAACTGAGGGTGTGGATTTTTATGAACTTTTAGTCCCTTTGTCAAACCTGTTACTATTCGCACAATACTTACATTGGATTTGATGTTTAATTGGCCTATTCGGCAGCTTGACATACATAATGCCTTCCTACATGGCTACTTCTACGAT
Source organism: Gentiana macrophylla (assembly GCA_026214975.1). Taxonomy (NCBI): domain Eukaryota; kingdom Viridiplantae; phylum Streptophyta; class Magnoliopsida; order Gentianales; family Gentianaceae; genus Gentiana; species Gentiana macrophylla. Next base: position 85,092,728 of record CM047809.1, on the reverse strand, counting down.
GTGGTCTATATGCAGCAGCCGTCGGATTATGTTCACCATGATTTTCCTCATCATATTTGCAAATTGAATCGCAGCCTTTATGGCTGCGACAGGCTTCTCAGGTTTGGTTTTCCCATCTCACTCAACACCTGCTTACTCTTGAGTTTCATTCTTGCTCCGCAAACACTTCCATTTATATATATCATCGCGATAGGATATATCTCCTGCTCATTTATGTGGACGATATTATTATTATTGGTTGTAATTTGCATGTTATACATGGGCTTCTTTTCTCTTGTCCGTTACATTTCCTGTTAAGGACTTGGGTCCTATTTCTTGGCATTCAGGTCTCTTGCAGTGATACTGGGCTCCTTCTTAGTCAGGCCAAATATACCTCTGAATTATTGCTCAAAGCTGGCATGCAAGACTCTAAGCCTTTCCCGGTTTCAAGTCTAACCCTTTGAGAATCCCAGCTCTATCGTATGATCGTTGGCGGGCTTCAATACCTGGCCCACACCCGACCTGATATTGCGTTCGCAGTTCACAAAGTCAGTAAATACATGCACTCTCCTACGGTGGATCATTGGCAGGCTGTCAAACGTATTCCCCACTAACTTAAAGGTACATGTTCCAATTGTCTCTTTCTTTCTTCTAAACCGGGGTCCCATATTCATGCAATTTCTGACTCTGATTGGGCCTCTGACCCCGATGATCGGCGCTTTGTTAGTGGTTATTTCATCTTTCTTGGCCCCAACCTCATTAGCTGGTCTTATAAGCAACAACTCACCGTGGCTAAAAGCAGCACTAAAGCCAAATACAAGTCTGTTTCCACTACTGCCAGTGAAGTTCAAGGACTTCTCTCCCTTCTTCGTGGAGTGGCTCTTTTCCGGTTCCTGCGCCGATACTGTGGTGTGACAGCGTTGGTGCTACTTATCTTGCTGCTAATCCTGTGCTCCATGCTCGTACCAAACACATTCAAATTGATGCTCAACGTGTACGTGAGCTCGTTGCCCAGAAGATTCTTCAGATTGGCTACATTTCCACTACCAATTAGCTAGCCGATAGTCTCACCAAGCCTCTTCACCAGACTCGTTTTCAGCACTTGAAACCAATCTCCACGTCTACTCCGTACCCATGGGATTGCCGGAGGTGTTAGCTCAAATAAATAAGAGCTCGATTCAGCTTGTTTACTTTTCTTGTGCACTAAGTTGAATTGTGTTATATATAATTCTGTTGTCATTGTATCAAAGCAATTTAGAATCACTAAAATAACTGTCTTACTACCTCTATATTCACCTTTATTTTACAATCAGCAAAACGATTTCGATTTATTTATTTTCTCATTTTTTTAATAATTTATTTATAAAAACAAAATAAAATTTTGATTTAACCATGAACTCTTTATTCATTTTTAAATGTAATAGGACCATCTAAACCAATTATACATTAATACGGAGTATATGATTAATGGATTCGCTACAAGACAATCCAAAGTATATATAATCAATGCAAAAGTAAATGACGAACAAAAAAGTTGTATACAGAAAAATGTATGTATCCAACAACACAAAGCATATGGCCATGCTACCAGTACCTCCCAGAAATTGGTAAAGTTTCCATCCATTCATACTCTTCAAGGCTAAAATTAATTCATAATTGAACTCTGGAACTTCTTTACCTTTTACAACCAGCACATTCCTCTTTCTCTGAAACTCCCTTTAGCAAATCACAGCTGGCTATGTCAGCCACTTTCAATCTGTTTCCTCATGGTTTCAACTACCATACTTGCTGCTTTCTTTTCTGCTAGTGTTACCATTTTTGCTCTTTTTTGTACTATGGTTTTCATTTTCTGTGTTTAAAATATCTGGAAATCGGAATATTTTGTGAAGAGGAATGGTGACCAGATGCTGCAATTGCTTTGTGTTGTTCTCATTTTACTTGCTCCTTGAGCTGGTTGCTACAAGAGCCCAGATGCCAGGTTTAGCTTTGCTCCCACTTTCCTGCTATTTTTAGTAACTTATTAGGACATCACAAGCAGAAGGTTTGAATATGGGCATGAAGTTTAGTTGTGTGTTACAAAATCCCCCCCTAAATGTGATACAAGAGCACTTAAAAAGGTGTAGCTGCAAAAATGCTTACTTTTTCTTCCGTGTATTAGTTAGTGTGGCACTGGCTCAAGGATATGAGAAATTGTTCTTTTTTCTTGATTTCTTGAAGAGCTAGTTGTTAGTTTGTGTCCAGAATTTGCAGAAGAAATGTTTTTATTTGATGTTATACTTGTGCTGTTGCTCCTGAACTCGTTTTTTTCTTTTTCTTAGACCATTGTCTCATTGCATTTTGTGCCATTTATTTCTTAATCCCGAGCTCTTTGAGCGCTTACAGAGAAACATACAGATTACCCATCAATCAACACAGGCCCACTGCTGTTAGTAAGAATAAATCCACGACCTTGTAAAGGAAGTGACTCGTTTTCTCCAGCTGCAAACTTGTGTTGGCTTAGTTTAGTTGTAACCATTTAACCGTACGAATTGGAGGTATTGAATTGGACCTAAGTGCATGAATTGGAATGGCTATATAGTTGTAGTGCTACTGTTACCACCCGTAAACTGGTTAAGCTGCTAATCAGTTCTTTACTTCTTTTGCTATAGGACTAGCAACTTAGTACCAGCATTATGTAATGGAAGCATCATTCGGGTGGTTTGGACTAAAGGAATGGCCTACATTCATTTCCCTTTTGTAATACCTGTAGGGATGTCCCAGTACCTAAAAAGTAGAAACCTTGGCGAGATGGGTATTACTAAAATTGTACTTAGTGTGTGCAGTGCTCCAAGCTAGAGTCTTGAATCTGATGCACAAGAATTTGATCAAGAAAGAATAGGGGTCTTGTCCCCTGCATATCTTTCACATAACACTATGCATGAAGTTTGGAAAATCCCATTCATCGCACCATTCAACGGTCCCCTTGTTTGGATTTTGCCCAAAAAACAAAAAACTCTCACTAGTAGACAAGCTAAAGAATCTTAATAGCTTTTCGCGAAGTGTTAAATTTATCCGGATAGAAAATTAGAGGCCTTCATGAAATGCAAAATGTGATGCACATTCCATCATTACATGTATATGGCCTTAAAATCATCCTACAGATTCATTGGCAATCTTATATGGCACTGACTAGTATGGATTCTTGAATCAGGTTTTGTAAGCATAGACTGCGGAGGCATGGACAACTTCAGCGATGAACTTGGCCTCTATTGGACTCCCGATTCTCAGATGCTAAGTGGAATAATAGCCAATATATCTTTCGGGAATGAAACAAGGAAGCAATACAAAACGCTCAGATATTTCCCACCTGATAACCGCAAGTATTGCTATACGCTTACAGTCGTAAGTAGGTCGAGGTACCTCATTAGGGCTACCTTCTTGTATGGAAACTTTGATAACGACAATTCTTATCCGAAGTTTGATATTTCATTGGGAGCTACTCATTGGGCTACTGTTGAAATTTCTGATGCCAATACCATAGAAGTTGAAGAGTTGATATTTTTGGCTACTGGTTCAACAGTCAGTGTCTGTTTGTCTAATGCTACAACTGGGCAGCCATTTGTCTCTACCCTTGAACTTAGACAGTTTAATGGTTCAATCTATATGAATAAATTCGAGAACCAGTTTTACCTAAGCGTTTCAGCTAGAATAAACTTTGGTGCTGAGAATGAGGCTCCAATCAGGTATGCTGTTGATCTAAACTAGATAGAAATGTTTATGTTAGAAAATGTTCCTGTTCTCTTCTTGAACCTTGTATGGTTTTGCTCACCCCAGGTACCCAGATGATCCATTTGATCGGATATGGCAGTCTGATTCTGTGAGGAAGGCCAACTATCTTGTTGACGTTGCACCTGGAACTGAAATAGTATCTACCAAACACACCATTGATGTTTCTAGTGGGCAGCAAAGACCACCTCAGAAAGTGATGCAGACAGCCGTAGTTGGAAGGAACGGGACCCTTACTTATCGCTTAAATTTGGACGGATTCCCTGGTTCTGGATGGGCATTCTGTTACTTTGCAGAAATTGAGGATCTGACTTCATCTGAATCCAGAAAGTTTAGGCTTGCGCTTCCTGGAAATCCTGATCTCAGCAAGGCTAGTGTAAATATTCAAGAAAATGCCCAAGGAAATTTTCGTCTCTATGAACCTGGATATGAGAACATATCACTGCCCTTTGTTCTGTCGTTTAGATTTCAGAAGACGGTTGATTCTACTGAGGGACCTCTCCTGAATGCAATGGAAATAAATAAGTATTTGATGAAAAATGATGGTTCATTAGATGGTAATAACAAATTCACTTATCTATCTGTACTTTGTTTAAAAGACAATTTCTTCATTGTCATAAAGTAATTTTGTGAAGTTAACGTCCTGTGAAGATCTTCCTATTACGGAAGTGCTGAAAAGATTCTTGGATTATTATCTGTGTCTTGCAGGACCCTTAATTGCCCGTGTTATCTCTGCATTTCCGAATGCTGATTGGGCACAAGAAGGCGGAGACCCATGCCTACCAGCCCCATGGTCCTGGATCCAGTGTAACTTAGATACCCAACCAAGGGTAATTTCTATGTAAGTTTCGTGCACGTAGTTTGTTTCTCTTGTTTGTATATGTATATTGTTCATATCTACTGCTCATTAAGTCACTGGTTGATTTTTATTACATGTCTGAGAAATAGGCCATGCTGTACATTCTTTTTGTCCTTGCAGCAAATTATCTCAGAAGAATCTAACTGGGAACATACCTACAGAATTCGCAGAGCTGGGCAGCTTAGTCGCGCTGTAAGCTTTTTAGGTTTTGAAGAACCAATGTTTACAATTGATGCTACCTAACTTACCTTGGTCTAAACCAACAGTATATTATCATTCTTTGCAGATGGCTCGATGGAAACTCCTTTTCTGGACCAATTCCTGATTTTTCTGGTTGCCCCAACTTGAAGATAATGTAAATATCTCTGCCCCCAACTTGAAAACAATAAATACTGATCTCTACTCGTCACAATTTTTTTTTCCTGCACACATGTAAATAGTGTTCATTTGCAAACATGAAAATCTCTTGATTTCACAAAGTGAGTTTCCTTAAAAGAGTTTCTTCAGGATTCCTTTTTGTGCTCAATTAATTGTTGTATTTAGTGACTTTATGAAATGCCGGTTTTTCTCTTCCAGACATCTCGAGGACAATCAGTTGACCGGAGAGCTGCCTTCCTCATTGGCTGTTTTGTCAAACTTAAGAGAGCTGTAAGTAATCATATTTCTCTTCAATTTTTGAATCAGCAAGTTATAAGACATATAAAATGGCCTCTCCTTTGTGTACTTGTTGAAATCGATGTTCTTTATCCTGACTCGAAATTGAATTGATTCAACGTGGTGCTAGTTCCTTAAATGATATATTGTTTCTGCAAAATTTGTGTCCTCATCCCTAGTTGCCCTTGTTAATGACTTAATTAATGATTGCAGGTATGTGCAGAACAACAAATTATCTGGAAGTATTCCTTCTGATCTACTAAGCAAAGGATTGACCTTTAAGTATGTATAAGTTCTTTACTATCAATGTTGTGCATCATAAATCGAATTCTTGTATACTAGCTTCCTTGGGTTAATATATTTTTTCATTTTAGGCCAAATAGTGGACTGAGAAGCATTTTGATTTGAGCTTTCTCTTCACAAATTTTTCTGTATCGTCAACGTAAGATTGAGCAAATAGTTTCTGTGTAACAATATTTATAAAATTTAAACCTTTCAGTTACACTGGAAACCCAAATCTGCATAAAGCCAACAACGGGGGAAATCACAGGAAAATCATCATTGGGTTCTCTATTGGTGCTGCGGCATTGCTTATTGCTACTATTGCTTCTTGCATACTATTGCAGAAAGGAAAGAGGAATCATCTAAAACAAGGTCGGATACGAAATCTTCAATATAAGAGTTCTTTTGAAGGTTTTGTAAAATATGCGAAACTGATTAGTGCTTTTTTTTCTTTCTCTTTTAAGACAAGAATGAACATGGTTTGCCTGTTAAAAGGCTCGTCTCGTCATTTGGGGATACTTCAACAGAAGCAGCTCAGTGCTTCAGTTTGTCTGAGCTTGAAAATGCTACCAAGAACTTTGAGAGAAAGGTCGGCTCAGGAGGTTTCGGTGTTGTGTACTATGGCAAAATGAAGAATGAGCTGGAAATTGCCGTGAAAGTTCTGACAAATAATTCCTTCCAGGGAAAACGAGAGTTTGCAAATGAGGCAAGTTAGCTGTGGTGTATCTCACTGTTTTCCTCGTCTTATCTGACTTTTATTTGTTATGCATAGGATTAATGCTTCGTCTAAGATGTGTTTTAATTAACGATTAGATGACAAAATATTACACACAATTGCCCAGCTTAATACACGGTTTTCGTAAATGTTCTTGTCTCCTTGATGAATAGGTGGCTCTTCTTTCAAGAATACATCACAGGAATCTGGTGCAGTTTCTTGGATACTGCCAAGAAGAAGGGAAAAGTATCCTTGTATACGAGTTCATGCACAATGGGACCCTGAAAGAGCATCTCTATGGTAATCTTTCCTTTTCTTTCTGCATGAAGTGTTTTCATTTTTAGCTTTGCTAAATCCATCTCTAACCTCTAACGCAAAAAGGAATATTGTAGTGCATGAACGAAGAATCAGTTGGATAAAACGCCTTGAGATTGCTGAAGACGCAGCCAAAGGTTAGCAAGCTGCATTTATATGAAGAGGGAAAGAGTGCATGTGAATGTTGCATTAAAGTTTCGATTTTTATGCTTGTTTCAGGAATCGAGTATCTTCACACAGGATGTAATCCATCTATTATACATAGGGACTTAAAAACCAGCAACATTCTTCTTGACAAGAACATGCGTGCAAAAGTTTCAGATTTCGGGCTTTCAAAACTTGCTGTGGATGGAGCTTCACACGTATCAAGCATCGTTCGAGGAACTGTTGGATATCTGGATCCTGAGTAAGACTTCAAGATCTTTAACTCCCCACTGATGACATGTTTATTTTCCTTTTTCTTTTCTTGACTATATAATCCATTACTAGTATGAACTTTAGCTGCAAATAGGGTGTTTTTTACTCCCTTGTAAATTGCAGGTATTACATCTCCCAACAGTTAACCGATAAGAGTGATGTATATAGCTTTGGTGTGATTCTTTTGGAGCTAATATCGGGTCAAGAAGCTATATCTAGTGAAAGCTTTGGCATGAACTGCCGTAATATTGTCCAATGGGTAAGAAATAATCTCTAAATTTATGTCCTTATATATGGCCATTGATCAACTAGTGGGATTCATATTTATTGGAATGGCAGGCAAAAATGCACATCGAGATAGGAGATATCCATGGAATCATTGATCCAACATTAAATAGCAACGAGTATGATATACAATCGATGTGGAAGATAGCAGAGAAAGCATTGCTGTGTGTGCAACCACACGGGAGCATGAGGCCGCCAATCTCAGAAGTGATAAAGGATATTCAAGATGCATTGGCAATTGAAAGAGGTGCAGAAGCTGTGAGGGAAGGTAGTTCGGATGAAATATCGAGGCATTCTGTTCATTCCTCACTTAATCTGGGTTCACTAGATCTGGGTTTTGCTAGTGAACATTACTTGTCAATTGATGATTCCATCTCAAAGCCTACTGCTAGATGAATTGTTTGTCCATTAACTAGACTAGTAGCTTTTTCGGATTTTTTTTTCCTTTCTTTCTTTCTTTTCCTTTTACAACCATTCTTTTCACATCAAGAAAATGTGTGGTCAGTGCACTGCCACAAAGTACAAGTGTTCTAAATTGTGATTCTTCATTGAGCACCGTTTTTATTTATTTATGATGTAGGAGGGTCTTTTTCCATCAGCTTCATTTTTGGTTATGATCCTCGTATTTTTCTGATATGTTTTGTGATCTTTAACTTTAAGCATAAAATTTGGATAATTGGGAATTCGTTTTGGTTTTATATACGGTAAATACATATGAATCTGTATTGGTATGATAAGAGTGGGGTTTCGTCTATTGTGGTATGACTTTCTTGTTTTTGTTTTGTTTTTGTTTTTTTTAATTAAAAGACTATTTACTTACTCTCACTACACCGCATTCACGCGTGTAAAAATTTGCATATAAAATATGATGCCGAAGTAATTACGTGGTGCATTTAGAATTGCCATTTTTGTTTTTGTTTTTGTTTTTTGATCACATCATATACAATGAATTGAATTAGAAAAACTTGCTATGCTTCACTTCCTCACCTCCTTCTAATGATATGTTAGTCCATTTGAATTTCATATTTTTTTAGTTTTCCTTTTTCTCAGAGCTAAAGGAAACCGACCTAGGAGGCTTAAGTATTTGATTGGGAAAATATTTTGGTATTGAATTCATTTACAATTGGAGGTTACACTATGTATATATAGATACATACACGAGCTGAATCGAATCGAGTCTAGCCTAATTAATGATATCTAAGTGTATATGTCTAAATGTATATAAAAGGATTGCAATGTACAAATGTTACACTAATACCACCCCTCAAGTTGGGCGTGGTAGAATGCCCAGCTTGTCACGTTGATGGAGGAACATTTGGACGAGGAGCGACTTCGTAAGACAATCCGCAAGTTGATCAGAAGCATTGACGTGGGCAACCCGGAGAGAGCCATTTTGTACCTGATCCCGTATAAAGTGATAATCTATAGCGACGTGTTTCATTCGAGAGTGAAACACTGGGTTGTGGCAGAATTGAGTAGTACCGAGATTGTCGCAGTAAATGACTGGTGTATCAGGTACTGAGATACCAAGGTCCGCGAAAAGAAATGCAAGCCAGTTGATCTCAGCAGTCGCAGCAGCTACAGCCCGATATTCAGCTTCAGTCGTAGAGCGGGCAATGGTGGTCTGCTTTTTGGAGCTCCATGAAATGGCATTTCTGCCTAGATAGATGACATGAGCACTGGTGGATGAGAAATCCGTATTACCACCCCAATCAGCATCATAGAAGGCATGTAAGATAAGAGGAGAGTCCCGATACAACTGTATGCCATAGGTGGTTGTGCCAGCAATATATCGAACGAGGCGTTTGACATAGGACCAGTGAATGTCCGTCGGAGCATGCATAAATTGGGATAACTTGTTTACCGCAAACGCAATGTCAGGGCGAGTGAAAATAAGATATTGCAGACTACCGACCACCATGCTATAGGAAGAGGGATCATCCATAGGTGTACCTGTGGAGGCCTTTAGATTGGATAAGTCAGTCGGCATAGGAGTAGCCACCGAATTCGCATCTTGCATATTCAGCTTGACCAGTAAATCCTGCATATACCGTTGCTGAGAGAGAAGAATACCAGCAGAGTTAGGTACAATTTCAATGCCCAGAAAGTATTGCAACGGTCCAAGATCTTTGAGTGCAAATTTCTTCCCAAGGTCGCCGATAAAATTTTCCAAGGCAACATTATTACTTCCTGTAAGAATGAGATCATCGACATATACAAGCACATATAAAATCACATCTCCGGACTTATAAATAAAAAGTGAGGTATCAGATTTAGCATTGGTAAAACCAGCGGTCAGTAAAAAACACTTAAGTTCATCATACCAGGCCCTGGGGCCTGTTTTAATCCATATAAAGCCTTGCGAAGCCTGCAAACATGATTGGGTCGAGTGAGTCAATAAAACTGCGCAGTTGAGCTAAATAGACATTCTCATGTAAGTGACCCTGCAAGAAGGCATTGTTGATGTCCAGTTGTCGCAGAGACCACCCCTGCGTTAAGGCCAAGGTAAGAACAACCCGAATGGTAGGGGGTTTTACAACCGGACTGAATGTGTCATAGTAGTCGATGCCAGGGCACTGAGCAAAGCCCTTGGCAACTAACCGAGCCTTATACCTGTCAATGGAGCCATCAGGTTTGTACTTTAGACGAAATATCCACTTGGAACCGATTATGTTAAAAGAAGGGTCATATGGAACAAGATCCCAGGTGTGATTACGCACCAAAGCGTTGAATTCCTCTTGCATCGCATCTCTCCATTGAGGGATTTTTAGAGCTTGAGTAACAGAAGGGGGTTCAGTGAGAGTGAGGTTCTGGGGTTCAGTATGAGCATGGAGATTAAGTTTTTGGATAGGCCGGAAGATATTGTTTTGAGAGCGAGTGCGCATGGAGTGGGTGGGGGGAGGTGATGGAGGAGGAGGAGGTGGAGGTTAGAGGAGCAGGTGATGGACTTGGGAGGTCTTCGGCCAAGGGAAGTTGGGGAGAGTTTGGGGGAGGATCAGGGAGCCAGTCAGAGACATAGAGCGGAGGAGGTGGTGGGGTAGATGTAGGGGTAGCAGAGGGAAGACTGCTTCAACAAATTTGACATGCCGAGAGACATACATACGAAGCGGCTGTGGTCAAAGCAGTAGTAGGCGTGTTGGGTGAGAGAGTAACCAAGGAATATGCATGGTTTAGACCGAGGTTCCAGTTTGTGTGCTGTATAAGGGCGAAGCCATGGGTAACAAAGACACCCAAAAACACGAAGTTTCTTGTAGTTAGGTGCTTCATGGAAAATTGACTCATATGGCGATTTCATATTGAGAACCGGGGTAAGCATTCGATCGATAAGGTATACTGCCGTAGCAAACGCATGAGGCCAGAATGTTGATGGGAGGGAGGCATGAGTGAGAAGAGTAAGGCCGGTTTCAACAATATGCATGTTACGACGTTCCGAGATGCCATTGTGTTCGGGTGTGTGAGGGGGAGTTATGTAAAGGGATATGCCATTCGTGGTGAGATAGTCACGAAGACCGATAAATTCACCGCCATTATCCGAGTATAGAATCTTAATGGTTTGGTTGAAGAATTTTTCCACTATAGCTCGGAAGCGAATAAAGGTTGGTGCAACATCAGATTTGCGTTTTAAGGGATAGAACCACACATACCGAGTAAAATGATCAACAACAATTAAAAAATATTTAAAACCATCATATGATAAAACGGGCGAAGTCCAAAGATCAGTGAACAAAGTTTCAAGAGGACGGGAAGTTGATAAGGTAGAAGCATGAAACGGTAGTTTATGACTTTTATTGACCAAACAGGAATTACAATGCGACAAAGTTGAGGACGAAGCCTCTAAAGTAAAAACATCAAGAATCTTATTTAAAATGGGCTGAGCCGGGTGACCCAAACGATAGTGCCAGGTTGAGGACGTGGCTTTATTGGAAGCAAACGCAAGTAAAGGTTTTGATGGCCACTCATAGAGTCCATTTTTAGCTGGACCACGGAGGAGAGTTTGTTTCGTCTTGATGTCCTTCACATGAAATTCATGGGGTAAGAATTCTACAGACACATTATGAGATTGACACAATTGGGAAATTGATAACAAATTGCGAGACATTTCAGGCACACACAAAACATCATTTAAATTAAAGGATGTGGAATTGGATAACGGTAAAGAAACGGAACCAGTATGAGTAATAGAAAGGGCATTACCGTCTCCGACCATGATATCATCTTGACCGAAGTAAGGAACATGGAGAGAGAGATTTTGAAGGTCGTTTGTCACGTGGTGAGTGGCCCCGCTATCCATAAGAAAAGGGGCTGAAGGTACTGTTTTTGTGTCATCAGAAGGTGCGGCTGCTACATGGGCTTGACGGGAATTTGAGGGAGGACGGGAGTGACCAATCTGAGCCTGCATCTGACGGATTTGGGGGCAAAATTTTGCAGAGTGACCAGGGTGCCGCGAAGATGGCATTTACCAGGTAGGCGAGGCCGGAGCGGTTGGTGTTGGCGGCCGGTGGAGAGGACTGGGAATTGAATCGGTGCTGCTGTTGATTAAAGGGCTGCTGCTGATGATAGTTGTTGCGAGGGAGAGCTGGGTGGGAGGAGTGGCCACGCCACTGGTTAGATTGGTTGCCATGGCGGTGCTGATTAAAGGCGGGATGGGCTGAGGCCGGCTGAAAGTTGGCCGGAGAAGATGCTGTACGAACAGTGGAGGGCCGAAAGTTCAATAGCTTTTCGTGGAGAGCTTCGAAGGAGATAGGATCATCACGAGCCCGAATCGCTGTTGCAAGCGGCTGATATTCGTCTCCAATTTTGGCAAAAATCAGATCGGTAATATCATCGGCAGTCATGGGGGCATCAAGAAGTGCGAGTTCATCGGTTTTATGTTTAATTGCATACAGGAAATCACTGATCGATTGAGTTCCCCGCTCCATTGCCTGGAGATTGTCTTTCAGAGTGAGAACATGGCCTCGGGATTTCTTGGCATATGTGTCTCGAAGGATGACCCAGGCTTCATGGGATGTTTTGGCTTTGCGCAGGAACGTCACAATTTGGGGGCTGCAGGCGGCAACTATGGTGTGGAGGAGTAGACAATCCTGGCGTTGCCAGGTGATGAAATCAGGATTCTCTTTAGCAGTGCCGTTAGATTGCACCGTTTTGGGTGGTGCGGTGGTGGTACCATCAAGGTACCCCATGAGTCCATAGCCGATAAATAGTGGTTCCATTTGGAGAATCCATATCCCGTAATTGGTGGAATCAAGCTTGATGGGTGTTTGTGTGGCTGAGTTAAAGGTGATGGGGGAGGTGGCAGCCATTGGAGGAGAGGGGAAGGTTGATCGGAAGAGAAGGAGAGGGAGAAAGAGAAAAAAAAAACGTGGGAGGAAGAAGAGGAGCGTATAGAGGAATTCAATGCTCTAATACCATATTTGATTGGGAAAATATTTTGGTATTGAATTCATTTACAATTGGAGGTTACACTATGTATATATAGATACATACACGAGCTGAATCGAATCGAGTCTAGCCTAATTAATGATATCTAAGTGTATATGTCTAAATGTATATAAAAGGATTGCAATGTACAAATGTTACACTAATATTAAGAGGCTATAAAAATGCTCCAAGGCACCTTAAGATCTTTGTTTCTCATGAGCTTCGCGTTTTTCCGGTTTCTGAGGTTCGAGGTGCTAGCCGCGGCGAGGTAATGCTCTGCAGAAGCGAGCTAGGGTTTCTTTCCGGAACTTGGTCGTTTTGCCTTTCTCTTCGATCTTGTTTCGTGTTCTGAAAGTTCGGCATCCCCGCCTTAGCGCGAGCCAGGCCTTATGTGTTGAAATTGAATAACTCAAGAAAAAAAATAAAAGCAGAATTCTCACTAATCAAAGAAGTAAACAAGTTGAATTACAATGGAGTATTTATAGATGATACTCCTCATGAAACATTTACAAAAAGTTACAAAACGGTTATAACATGAAATTGTCTAAGTACACTTCAACTTAGCATTGTGTTCATGCTCTGCTGAAGTCTGTTTACTCAGCTCTACTGAAGTCTGCCTGATCAGTTGAATTCTTCAGCGGGGCATATCAGCACATCTGAATCATCTCAATTAACTGTTCTAGATTCTGCATGTGTGCACATCCTCTTGTCTCCAACACTTCTTTATCCACATACTGCAACCCCCTCAAGCTGAGAGCGATGAAGGAATCGGCTTGCACATCCTGCTTACATCCAACACTCATTTTTCCATTGGGCCTTGGTTGGAAAATTTTAGAAATCCCTAGCTTATCCAGCAAATAGCAGAATATGGGTGCATCCAAGGCCTTGGTGAGGATATCAGCAAGTTGTTCCTTGGTATGAACATGCATAAGATTGATCAAGCCTGATTTTACTGACTCTGACAAATACCTCTCCCAACATTTATACAATCTATGGCGGGAGGGGGGGGGGGGCGATTGGAATTCCCCGATCTCGACAACGGGTACTATATTGTTCGATTCACCCGGAAAGAATATTATCTCACAACTTTGGAAAACGGCCTGTGGATAATTCAAGGGCATTATCTTGCTGTTACCAAGTGGAAACCATTTTTCGATCCATTAGAAGGAGCCATTAATACTACAATGGTCTGGGTTCGTTTTCGCCAGTTCCCGGTTGAAGCATTTCGTGACGTACTACTTGATGAAGTTGGGCAACATGGTTTGAAAGGCTATCAAGGTAGACCCTACTACTAGTAGATTTATCCAAACCTCTGAAAACATTTATCTTTATTAATGGGAGAAAAAGATGGTTGAATGGGAGAGCTTGCCTCTGGTCTGTTGGGATTGCGGCAAATTTAGCCACCGGAAAGAAGATTGCTCTCAGAATCGAACCGACGCATCTGCGAACCATGAAGACCAGGCTCATGTGGCCGGATCCCGCTTTTCAGCTTTAGCAGAGGAAGACATCCCATAAGTTTATGTACCGGATAAAGTCTCTGTGCTGAGACAACGAACCGACCAAATTCCCCCTTATGGAGGCCCTTATAAAACAGCAGAATTTCCAAACAAAACAGAGAAGAATTCGCTTCCAAACCCCCCAAGAAGACCCATCAATCATGATCTAGAGCCCAAATGAGCAATAGAGCCCAAATGAGCAAAAACACGAATAAAACTTCCAATCTGAAATGTATGGACATTACCATGGAAAAAACGCCGGTTACTTCCTGAGACTCCCCAGCCTAAAAAACATGAGTGGTGACTAGGGACCCTCTTGGTGAAGTTCCCAACAGCAGACCCAAGTCCTTTCCTACTCAAGATGGCCGAGGTACTGTGTCTGCCTCAAAGAGATATCAACATAAGGAGATGACGAAATTGTCCAACAATCCCAAACTCCATCCACCTAATCAAGGCAAAAACATTGGTGCAAACAGTATGGACGTGGACCAGCAGGGCCTCAATCCATTATTTGAAGAAGATGGGGTAGCTGTGAGCTCCCAACCTTTCAACCGATCTCAATAAAATAAAGAACCTCTCGTGGAACTGCACAGGAGCTTGCTCTGACGATTTTTTGTGGCAACTTTGCAGCCTCCTTTCGTATTACAAACCATACATTCTTAGTTTGTTAGAACCACGAAGCATCAGTCAATGTGCAAAGCAAATCCTTTTCCAGACGACCTTTACACGGGTCTTTGTGGTGGAAGCCCGGTGATATTCTTGTGGCCTATGGTGCTTTTGGAATGAACATGTAGTCTCCCTTCGCCCTATTTCGAACACTAACCAATGTCTTTCTATGGCCGTCCTTAGGGATGATAGAATTGATTGGCTCATCACATTTATCTATGCGACCCCGATTGCTAGTATCAGAAATTAGTTTTGGGATTATTTGAAGCGCTATTCAGATATCTTGGTTCACCCTTAGGTCATCAAGGGAGATTTCAACCAAGTTATCTACCAGAAAGACAAGCAGGGAGGCCTTCCGGTTGGGGGTCTAAATTCAGTTAAACTCTAAATTATGCTGCAACATGAGGGACCTATGGAACTTTCTTTTCACGGCTAGAAGTTCACTTGAGTGGGGCCTAAACATGTCAACCACCGTATTTTACAGAGAATTGACCAGACTTGGGCCTCTTCGACTTGGCTAGAACTATTCCCGGAAGCTCACGTCACTTACCTACCTCGTATTCAGTCTGACCACAACCTGATTCTTCTTCACACCGACCTAGCTCAAGATAAGGTATACAACAATAATGGTTTCTTTTTTCAGAGAACTTGGCTTGACCATTCCCAGTTCGAAGACTTTGTCCAGCTCGCTTGGGTGAAAAAAACGATCCTTCAGGAAACGATCCGGCATTTCTTGTAAACGGGCGAAGACTTGGAATAAGCAGGTTTTTTGGAATATCTTTCACCGAAAAAAGACTCTTGTAGCATGCATTGCGGGAATCGAACGTAGCCTCGAATCATATCCTTATTCTTATCTTGCCAGTTTGAATGAAGACCTTAAACGAGACCTCAAAGAAGTGCTTAAGCATGAAGAAACTTATTGGCACCAACGTTCCCAATTAAAATGCCTTGCAGAGGGAGAGAGAAATACTCTATATACGTAACAAATCTAAACGGAAAGTGTTATGCCTAAAAGATGAAACTGACGACTTGACATATGACCAAGAAAAGATCTGAGGTATGGTTCATGATTTCTTTCGCAATCTTTATAGCAACGATATCTCTATACACTGTAGGGGAATTTAATCCTCAGTTTAATGGCCTGTCCCACTCGGATCTCCAATTCCTAAATCGAATTGTTTGCGAAGCAAAAATCGAAAATGCCTTATTTGATATGGGCATCTATAAAGAGGCTGGCCCGGATTGTCTACCTTCCATCTTTTTCAAGACTCATTGGAGCACCATTGCACCCTTTATTATTCAGAGCATTCACAATGGGGATTTTGGAAAATCAGGCTTTGTCCCCCCCCCCCCCTCTTGGGATTAAAGTTGTAAATGGAACCAAATTCGTTTTTAGGTAACACGCCGTTAATAGCGGCGTAAAATCAATTTTATGCCGATAATAGTGGCGTAAAACCACCCCAACCTTGATCTGCATATCCATTCATTATTGGCGTAACGAGACCCATTTTACGCCAATAATAGTGGCGTAAAATGGCATTAACGATGGTAATAACAGCGTAAAAGTTTTAATTGACAAAGAGTTGCTTATTGGCGTAACGAGGTCCATTTTACGCTAATAATATTGACGTATTACGCTGCTATTACTGGCGTAAAATGGACTCGTTACGCCAATAAGCAACTCTTTGTCAATTCCCCGCCATTTCAATGTGTGAATTCCCCCCATATCACCTACTTGCCACCAAAAAAATCTTACCTCAAAAAAACCATACACAAAATTCCCTAAATCCTGTGTTTAATTTTGAAGTTGGGTATCATCAAACAAATAGGTTGCTCCATCAAGGAAGTTCGGCATGAGTAACTATTTTTTGTTTTTTTGCAATAACTTCATATGATGTAATGTGTATAGTGTTTTTTTATCATTGTTGTGCAAAAGGAGTGAGGGGGTAATTTAGCTGGGGTAATCTAGCTGTTATTCTGCAAATAGAGGGGTAAATTTTTTTGAATTTCATGAAGAAATTGATGAAGACGATGAAATGGATTGTTTTTTTATCGGCGTTAAACCAATTTTTACGCCAATATTATTGCCGTTAAGAGTATTTTAACGCCACTATTATTTGTGTTAATACTGGTTTAACGCCAATAATATTAACGTTTTTTTTTTTTAATATTGGCGTTAATTTTTTTTTTTTTTATATTAAATAAATATATATGTATTTTTGTGTATATATATATATATATATATATATATATATATATATATATATATATATATATATATATATATATATATATATATATATATATATATATAATGCAGAAGCCTATAATATACTAATGCAGAAGCCTATAATTTCATAATTTTCACATTATACTAAGTATAATATATTATATACTAATTATGTGAAAATTATGTTATTTCCCTTGTAACTAATAACATTGTATCGTCGTTAGTATAATTTGATATTTAATAGCCTTGTATCATATTTAATATAATAATTGCCTTTAGCCTTTTTATCATTTAAGATCTTTAGTATATGTATATAATTGCCTTAGTGTGATTTTTATAATTTAATGCCTTAGTATATGCATATGCCTAATATTACTGACAATGTAACCTGACCAAATACGACGGTGACGAAATAACTAATAACACATAACACAAATAAGAACGAACAATGACAATAACATCGACGACTTCCGTTCTGCCATACGGTAAAAACCTCCACCCGAAAGCGAGGTTCTTGTAGGTCTAGGTTGTTTTCGATTCCACTCCTTCCTTCTCACCAGTTATGGCCTTCCTCATGCCTGCAAGAAATGAGGTCCTATAGGACAGCTCGTAGAGGATTTGTAGGTTCTCTTGTTCATCTATCCACTCAACAGCTTGGTAAAGTCTCAACCGGAAGTGAGGTATCCTGTAGATTATGTATTTTAGTGCTGTTTCGCCGGACTCGTCCGGCATCTCCATCACTCCTCCCGTCGTGACAGCGGTTGTGTCACCGCCGTAACTTAAACATGTAACAACCAAAAATTCAACAAAATCACACTAAGATCCAAACAAACAAAACCTCACCGTAACTTGGATAATGAATGACTACACTAATTTCCAATCTTATGTATATGTATACTGTCACAAACGGATATGCACGTGTATGTGTGCAAATGTGTGTGTGTTTTTGTGTATATATATATATATATATATATATATATATATATATATATATTGTTACAACTTTGTATATTATGATGGTTCGGATTTAGTATGTGTTTGTTTGTGTCGTGTATGTATATATATATCTTGTCACCAACGGATATCATAAGGGTTCGGACTTTGTGTGTGTTTGTTTGTGTCATGTATGTATATATATATATATATATATATATATATATATATATATATATATATATATATATATATATATATATATATATATATATATATATATATGCACAATGTCATAAACGAATATCATAAGGGTTTGGATTTCGTGTGTGTTTGTTTGTGTCGGGTATGTATAAATATATACAGTCACAAACGGATACCATAAGGGTTTGGACTTTGTATGTGTTTGTTTGTGCCATGTATATTTATATGCACACTCTCATAAACACGACATTAACATATATTTATAATTAGTCGTAACAACTTATATGAAAAGAGAGATGACACGACATGAATGTTGTGATATTGTGTGTGTTAGGATTGTGTAATGTCATCTCTATTTCATAGAAATTGTTAGGACTAATTATAGATATACATAGAAGTTGTCATTATATTTATATGTGTGTGTACAATTTCCCTATATATATATATTTATATATATACACACACACCCCCTATACATACACACACACACTTATAAATATATATATACACACATATGCATACACAGACCTATTTCAAAGTTTCAAATTACTTCTAGATACTGACGAGTGGTTATTGATTTTTTCTCAGGTGACAACATGTTGGGTATTTTATTTACTTTGAATGGGAAGTGGAATCACAAATCTGGTAAAGAATGGTCTTATTCGAATGGAACCGCTTATATCACTTGCGTGAACAAGAATATTTCATTTGACGAAATGACGGAGAAAATTTACAAGAGAGCTGGCATTGATCCTCTTGGGTACAAGCTGAACATAAAATCCTTGTACACGACCGGTGGACCACACCAAACGCCTCCTGTTGAGATTTTTGACGATGACTCATGGTTCTGTTACATCTATGAAAAATTAGCAAATATTCCCGTGAAACTATGTGTTGATGCCAAAAAAAGTGGTTAGTTATGATCCTCCGAGAGATATGAATGAGACAATGATTGATTTAAATGAGTGCATGATTGATTTAAATAAAGAAAACTACGGTGAAGATTTTCCCAGTAACGATGACAATCTTGTTCGTTGTGCTCAACCAGAGATTTTCTCAGCAAGGGTTCCTGAAATTTATCCTCTTGATAATGGAAGAGAATGATCGGATCATATGCCAGATTACGGGGTTTCTGATACACCATACTCGTCTGATCATATACTCAGTGAGGTACCGAATACATCATTCACTGAACTACTATTTGGTAGCTCTAGTCAACCTTTTAATGACGCTACAACAGCTCCAACTATACCAGTTGTGAATACAAGTCGTCGATTACGTGGTGGACACCAAATTCTGAATACAAGTCATAACGCTCCACCTACAACGAATTGTAGTGTTCCGACTATTCCAGTTCAACCAAGTTTTGGCCTAGGCGGTTCATTTTTAAACCACAGTGTTGCACATCATGTTGAATCCCGACACACATATGGTAGTAGCAGTCGTGACGGGGGGAGTGATTTAGGTGATTTTGGAGACAGTCTTCCGCCAATTGAAATACCGTTGTGCCCTAGCACAGGGACGATTACCATTGAGGATGAAGATGGTTTGTATGTTGGAAAGTTGTTCAAAAATAAAGATGAGATGCGTGACATATTACGTTTTCACGCAATGAAGAATAGGTATTAGTTCAAACTCAAAAGGTCTGAAAGGATAAACTGTATTTGGAATGCAAGCGATAGAATAAATGTGAATGGAAGTTGAATGGTAGGAAGGTTGAGGGTGACGATGTCCACTATTTCATCATAACCGAGTATAAGGCAAAACATACATGTGGACTGGAAAACATAACTAATCAGCATGCTCAAGCCACACCTTCTTCTATAGGCCGTTTGGTAAGGAACGACATTATTGAACTTAAGGGAAAATTTAAAGCAAAGAATGTCCAAGTTGCGGTGAATAAAGAATTCGGCTTATCCATTAGTTTTGACCAAGCTTATAGATGTATACAAGAGTCTTTACGTCTGATTGGTGGAACTCCAGAACAGTCTTACAGTAAGTTGGTGGGTACTTTCACATGGTTAAGGAAACAAAAGCCAATACATTGACACACATAGAAAGGGATAGCATGGGTACCTAGTATTTTTGGATTCAAATTTTGTCGTCCTATATTATATGTAGATGGTACTCATTTGAAGAATAAGTATGGGGGACTTTATTAGCTGTTGTCAGGGTAGATGTGGGTGATCACTTGTTTCCATTGGCCGTTGGCATAGCCGACGGTGAGAGCAATGATTCGTGGACGTATTTCTTTAACCACTTGAAGAAGGCAATTGGAGAACGTGGGGATCTTGGAGATTTGTCATTTGTCTCCGATAGAAATTAGGTAATCAAGTCTTCCCTTGAAAGTGTGTTTCCAGATGCTTACCATGGATATTGCTACCACCACCTTGACATGAACGTCAATGACACTTACGGTAAGAAAAGATATTGTAAGGTGGCATTGAAGAAAGCATCTTACACTTGTTCAGAATGGGAATTCGAAATATTGTTTAAGGAGATTAAGAAGAAAGATGGGGAGGTTCATACTTATTTGGAGAATGTCGGAGTGAAATACTGGGCACGGGCACATTTTCCTAGAACACGATACGTTATCATGACAAGCAACTATGCTGAGAGCTTCAACGATGTACTTCTTGAGGCATGGAACATGAATATAATGAATATGCTCAAGTTCGTTAGGAAGACGTTACAACGTTGGTATCATGAGCGGAGAGAGTTAGCATACGGCTGTAGTAGTGTATTAGCACCAGAAGTTGAGGAGAAGGTGATTGATACCGTTCATCGTAGAATAAACTTCACGCTCTATCCCATCGACGCCGTTCAATTTCAGGTGTCGAACCTTGATAGCAGCAGCATAGTTAATCTCTATGAGCAGAAGTGCTATTGTATATAGTGGCAAGCACATAGGCTACCATGTGTACATGCCGCTGCAGCAGCCGTAGAACGTTGTTTGAACATTTATGACGGTTGTCATCCTTATTTCAAAGCGGTGTGCTTCAAACGTATTTATGAAGGCCGCATGTTTCCTGTTCCTGTTGAAGAACATTGGAAACTCCTATATAATGTTCAAACAGACGTTATTCTTCAACCTATTGAGAGGGATAATGTGTCATGAGACCGGATACGGCATGGACGAAAACGAGGCCGACATAGAACAAAGAGGATACGTTCAAACATAGAACATAAAGCTGCCAGGATTAGGAGGATACTTTCGGTAGGCCGGCGTATCAAAAAATGTTCAACTTGCATGGCTATTTAGAATTCTCACATGGCAATTGGAATGCTTGCATGGTTATTTAGAATTTTTGCTCGTTATTCTAAAATAGTGAAATACATGGCTATTTAAGCATTCTTGCAACCATTTCATATGCTATTTACCGTTCTTGCAACCATTTCTGAGAGTGAAAATGGGAGTTCCATCATTCTACAGGTGGTTAGTCAACAAGTATCCAACTGGGCTTACAAACTTGAAAAGAAAGAGTAATGAAATAATTAGAAACAACAAATCAAAAAATTGAACAGTAATTTCTTTCTTTGCAAATCAATGTGATAGTCCTCTCTAATAGAGATGGAAGAACCACCTCATGTGTTTGTCGATGATCATCCATTACAATTGCGAGAAGAAAGAAAGAAAAAACAAGAAATCATACAACAAAAATCTGCAACTTTAACACAGTAAGTGTATTAATGGTGGAATACATCCTCATTCTCCTCACATGTGATCAGGACACCACCAGCTACAGACAGCGACAAAGGAGCCAACTTTATAGCAGTAGAAGCCCAAAGCTTAAATCAAAAGGAAAATCCATTTTTGGGTAATGATACATTGAAGATAAGAAGAACGAATTTTATTAAACGACAACATTTTTATTGAAAGCAAACAGAGACATATATGCAACTGGATGACCTCACACACAAATTTGTAAAAGCAAACAATAAATACGATAAAATACTTAAACAAACCAAGGGTGGTCATTAAAGATGATAGGGGAGGTTTCCGAAGAAATGTCATCACTGTCATACTCCGGTACGCGAAAATGTCTTGTGATAACCGTGATAAGAAATGGATAATAAATATAACCATCACCACTTATGCCAATCGATATGTCACAAATCCTACTAATGATGTAACGTTCAATGTCAACTTCGTAATGGAGAAATGCGTACACCAAAATTTACAAATCAAATGGCGGTTCAAGAGTGTGTATAGTACCATAGACGCTATTGGCGAACCATTTGATCATAACACGCTCCCATTCGGTAGGCAGTTGACGGCGAGCAATTAGACGTTGCGATTCACGAACGTTGGAAGCCCCGTTGAAGAAGTCACTGGATGCTTCAACTCCAGTTACACCATAGTAGTTATTGATCCAGTCCACCTCCAATGCAACATCCGTTGCGAAGCTTTGATCATGAGCCAACTTGTTGCTTTCTCTTCCACAAAACAAAATATGGCATGAGTCAACGGGAGGAAATCAACAGCCTAATATCTTCCACAACAGTTGCATAATCAAAAAGGGGGTTGGCCAAGCTCGCTACTATTAGCTAAAGACAAATTATCAGTAAAACACACAAGCTTCGAAATTCCCAACGCGAAGCTTGAGCCTCTGCTGGTGTAACATCCGCTGCGAAGCTTCAACTCAATTATCGGGTCTCCTCGAATAGTGTTCCCTCCATCAACAACATGATCTCGTTCGTCATTGTCAATATCAAAAACGTCATCCCATAAAATGTAACGATCTTCTTCGTCACGGGTCTCCTCATCCCATAAAACACCACTCCCGAATGTCGATCCATGTCAAAGAGTGAAAGTTGCATCGTTATGGTCAACACGAGGAACATTGGATCGACTAGTACCCGCAGTCGTGGCAATCTGAGAAGATTTATCCCCTTTACGCTTCCCACGAGCGGGCGAGGCCTCAGCATATGAGGGGAGTTCTTTGGACGGATGTTGGGGAGGTTTTGAAAATACATGTGGGGGAGGTGAAATTTGGTCTTTAGATAGCCTGAGCCGACGTAGTAATACTACTTCTCCGTTCTGGGCCACCATACTCATATTCATTCCGACCTGTAGAAAAAAAAACAATCAACACATTTAAAATAATCTTTAATCGTGCTATTGACATAATCTTAAATGCATATTATTAAATGGAATACATGAATATTACCTCAGGCATAACTTTAGTTCCCATCGTGGGTCCATGCGGTGTACTATTTGCGGGTTCCCATCTCAACATCTAAGGAATGGCATCGTGGCTTATACGTTTACAAAATGGAGGCTCGGTCTTTTGAAAACGTGGGAAAAGTTCTTAACCTCAGTAGGTAAACCCAGGTGCCCACCCCTCAACCGCTGGCATGTGATTGTTTTTATCCTCCAGTTGTTGACTAAAGCGTTTAACAATCACCATGAGATGTGCTATCTTGTCGTAAGTAATTTGCCACAAGTACTCCCCTCATGCAAAATCTTGTACACGTTCCAAATCTTCAACGAGGTTGAATATATGTTTCGGGATTCCAAGATTGTCGTTCCAACCTAAAAGATATCCATAAATGAAATACACTAGCCCTAACCGGTATAAAACCTCACCATTATAATGACCGTCTCCAACAGGATGACGAAATGCACGCTCCAAGTCTTTTATGGTAACTGCTCCATTTTGATAATTTTCCAAGTAACACCCATTTCCAAAGCACATAAAAGTGCTACCAACATCCATATCATCAATACCGCCAAACTTTAAGCCGGAAATCATTGCGAATTCTCTCCTACCAAACACAGTCTCTCCCGAGTTTCCAAACCTAAAATATAGCTCATCGGGCCTGTCGGGGTATATCATGTTGAATCCAAGATATCGCATAAGCACTCCTGAGAACTTCCGATCTTTATGCGCCGTTACAAAATTATTAAATATGGACTTTTTAAATTTGTCTACAAAATCTACACCACCCGGAACCGAGACCGCACTAAAATGATTTAAAACAGCTGTCATCTTAGCGCTCTCCCCTTTATAATTCCACTGTCCTTTGAAATGACGCGCATGATCGATTATATACGCTACTTGTGGGCCTACAAGCTGCAATTCATAGTATAACGAGCATGCATAAATATTTCATCATACTATAAAAAATTTATGTATATATATATGTATATATACTAGTCATAAGCCTGTGCAATGCACGGGACAGTTGAGCATAATTGATACGATCAACAAATAAAATTTAAATGCAGAAATGTGTATCTTTGCAATGAGTGAATGATACGAAAAGGAAAATCAAATGTTTTGTCTAACTCTAAGTAATAAAGTTGATGCTACACAACATCGGGTAAGATGCTACACAACATTGTGTAGCCGATTGGCGTTAATTTTTCATTTTTGTTTCACTTAAGTTTTGGATTGGTTGGCTTGTTTCTTAATATTAGGTAAATGCCGGTAATTGGGTAACTTTGGATTTCTAGAGTCTTGCTAGACCCCTTAATAATAAATTGAAAACCTCCTTCCTCTTCCGTCAAATCTTGAAAATAAGAAAAAGAAAGGAAAAGAAACTGCAGAATAAAAAATTGTGAATACATATATCCTCATCCAACAGAATCCTAGAAAAAAAAAAATTGAAAGTAGGCATTGTGAACACATCCAAGGTGACATCCCTCACATCATGGTAGTTTATGCTTCCTTCCTCTCCAACCAGAATCCTTATAAATTACTAATCAATAATTGAATTACTTAGACTCAACATTATAATCTTAAACAAAATAATTGTGATATTCACCACAATATGGCAGGAATACTATCTACAAAGCATCATAAAAGTAGCACAACAACATGTTCATCGGCAAGTATTGGATGTTGCCCAACTATTTATACCGTCTTCCGCTAAACGACTTCCCACATTCGAAAGCTTTCTCATGACTAATACCTGTCGTGACGATACTTCTCACCTAGTCTATAACCATATAGCATATTCTAATAATCAGCCTTCATGAACACATGTCACACGTTTCGTATCTTAATAGTTAACATCATTGGCGGAAGCCAAATCTCTTATGTGATGACGATGAATAGTATACTCTATTAGAATCCGAAACTTCATATATTCAATAACTCCTGCTATAAACACCAAACATTGTGAAATCCATAGTCCCTAAGATGAAGAAGATTTATCATTGTGTGAATAAAATCATGCCTACTAAATTTGACAACCCATGATAATTTACTTCATAACATGTGTGAAGAATCATAAATAACGGAAAGATACAATCAACAAACAAAAGAAACACTGAGAATTTGTGGAAAAAAGATTTTAAAAAAAGGATAAAAGTTGTCTTCAACCCTACACTAAAAAACAATATGTTGGTTGCATTTATTACTGCCAAGGTTTCTGACTTTGTAGTAAGTACTCCTTCTGTAGGGTATTTTAACTTTTTTGTGGTGTCCTAAAATATAAATCATTCTCACATTTTAATATAATATTAAATGCATTATTTTCAATTTCACACAAAACAATGCAATATTATTAGTTTGTCCCAAAAAACAATACAGTATTTTACCTTGAAATATTAAAAAGTAACTTATTTATGAAGGGTGT
The DNA here is from genome assembly GCA_026214975.1 of Gentiana macrophylla. NCBI lineage: Eukaryota > Viridiplantae > Streptophyta > Magnoliopsida > Gentianales > Gentianaceae > Gentiana > Gentiana macrophylla. The sequence goes on along the minus strand of CM047809.1, from coordinate 85,066,923 downwards.
GCGGTATTTTACCTTTTCAGGCATATGTATTTGCTTCTAAATCTGGAGGGTGTGCAGCTTTTCTATCAAACTACCATTTCAATTCACCTGTACGCGTCACGTTTAACGGATTGCACTATGATTTACCTGCTTGGTCTATCAGTGTTCTTCCTGATTGCAAACATGTTGTCTACAATACTGCATCGGTATGTCAAATAATGAATCTTGATTCATGATTTCTCTCGATCCGTTTCTCGCGATAATAACCAGTTTCGGTTTCTTCAATTCTTGCTCTTTTTTCAACTTCAACATTACAGTGTTGTTTTTCTGTGATTCAAGTTCTTCGTCTTGAATTAAACCTCTAATTCGTGGCCATTAAGCTCGGTCTAAAATATTTCTGAAATCTTTAGCAGTTTTGTTTCCTTCCATTTTTGAAGGATCACTGTATGGTTGTTGATGTTTGTTTCATGCCATTTGCGTTGTGCAGTTTTGAAATTTGATAGTTGACATGTTGTTAAGTGACGATACCGGGTTTTACTCCCTCCACGTGTCGTCTATCGGTTGGTCATCACACTATGTATTAGCACCAAGGCGTTCATATCGACACCCGTACTCGGGATAACGACTATCGACACCAAGCAGTGTGGGACGACGAGTCCGCAAGGACAGAGTCCACACCAGCTAGCAGTGTAGGACAATGAGTCTAGAGTCGATCACCGCAGGTCGGAAGTACCGACGTCGAGGACAGGGTCCACACCAGCTACCCAAGCCCATTAGCAGCGGTAGCTTGGGCAAGGGTTAAGGCCCATTAAAGGTTAAATGTGACAATAACACAAGCCGACTTAACCTTAGGGTTTAGGCAAGTATTGTCAATATAAATACCCCATTCCAGGAACTACGTAAGGCTTGATTCCTAGAACCTAACAGGATACGTAGGCAATCTAAGATACAGTCTTAGACTCGGCCGCAAATACTAAAATCCACCACCACATTCCTTTAGGCGTTAGGGTTTTGTGTGTGTTCATCACTAGATTCAATTAGGGCCCGGATTACTCCAGGTGACATAATTTGTCATCGTCATTAAGCTTTTCAACTGCTTGGGAATATATGAATATGCATTTGTTGCAACACTGAATTATTTTCAGGAAAGAAATTCTTGCTACTGTGTTTGCTGGAACGGCTAGAACCCTGTAGATAACTTGAAATTCATTCAGTTTGGATTATTTTATAGTTGACAACCTGAAATTCATGACTTGATATTCATTCACTAGGAATTTGCTAATGGGAAATGCACTTTGAGACAATTGCATGATTCACATATCAAGTATTTTAGTCATGGACTCACAACGCATGTTGTCAAGTTTTTTTTGAATATGACTAAAATCCATGTCAAGTTTTTGTAAAAATGACTGAATGAATTACTGTCTTGATCAACTCTACAGGTGTTAAAGAATGCTGTAACAAACTACACTGTCTTGATCAACTCTATAAGTGTTAAAGAATGTTGTAACAAGCTACATGACATGGATTTTAGCCCTGCTTTATGGATATTCCTTTGGAGTAGAACCAACAATTGATAATATCATCGCGGAGTACTTCTACGACAAGTAAATTTCAATCAATATTTTTTTCTAACTTTCCAAAACATTTGAAATCAAAAACTTACATTTGATTTCACAGGTTTGATCTGAATCTAAAGAGATCGGGGACAATTGCAGCAACATTTGGTATGGCAAACATCATGACGTGCCCGTTTGGAGGATTAGCATCAGACATTGCAGCAAAAAAAAGTTTGGAATGAGAGGAAGATTATGGTTATTATTCATTCTACAAATACTTGGAGGCATCTTCTATATCTTTTTGGGGAAAGCAAATTCACTTTCATTAACAATCACAATGGATCCACTTTTCTGCTGGTGCACAAGCTGCATGTGGTGCAACTTTTGGGATCATACCATTCACTTCTGGAGACAAACGATGACAACATGCATTTTGTTTGAAGTGTTTAATAGATTAAGGATTTGCCCACTAGGAATTTGCTAATGGGAAATGCACTCCCTAATGATTCAATAGGTTCCACGCCATAATCAATGGTCTCAAAGCCGTTGGTTTTTATGGAACCCATATGATTGAATATGTTCGACATCATAATCAATTGTCTCAAAGTTTGTTATGTCTGATGTTGTGGCACTATCATTACTCAGTACTTAATGTATCACCTATTTTTCCATGCATTACCTACACATGTATTAAAAAAATAAACTCACTTGAATTTTAGAGGCGATCATCTTTTTTATTTACCTTGAAATATTCTGTTCATAGACCATAGGCGATCATCTATAGTAGGTTTTTCATTAATATCATTACTTTACAAGGGTTTAATGCAAAATTCATATAACTTTTCAATAAAAAAGTTGATAAAAAAGAACAAAATATGTCAAGAGGAATAATGTAACTCGCATCAATAGGCATGTATAACCAAATGTTTACGCACAAGACTAGTTTATACTATTGTTAAAACATGAAATTTTAGGTCCCATTATATCAGGAGCCCTGAGCACCTGCTATTTCGCTCGGACCCAGAGCCGGCTCTGCTCCTCCCTTTCTTCCCTTCTTTTTTTCCAACTTAGATCATTTTCCTTTTATTAAACGGAATTTTTTTTATAAAGAAGAAAAGAAGAAGGTTTGTTCCAGATGTATCCAGGCCCTTTAAGAACCTATGAGTGGCGAACCCATTGTGGTAAAATCCAGCCTCATAGGAAAATATGCAACACCCTACGTTTCCAGAAAAACTAAGTATCCAAAAAAAATTTACAATCGAGAATAAAAAGGAAGAAAGAATGCCTAAAGTGGAGTGGGTTCCGCTCTGTCAACTTTCTTCCGTGATGGTAGAAAATGATATTCAATCCGTCAATGGTGGCTAGAACACTCGCCCTGCTTTGCACCCTTCAAGTTGAGATTGAAGGGTGCATCCAACGAATTGTGCCACGATTTAAGCCACAACAATTTTCTGAGGTGATCAGACCATCTATCGGTGACGATGTAATAAAAATGGTGCTAAAAAAATCTTGGACCACCATATTTCCACCGCAGGTGATATTATGCACTATATCACCTAAAGAGCTGCAATTTTTGTGTTGGCTAAAACCAAGGCCGTGCCTAGGGTTTCCTAAAAATTTCATAATTTAGGGCATTGAATTTTAATATGTTCTTATATCACTTGTGTACTGGTGCTATAATCAAATTTATTAAACTTATGGGAGCTCTCCAACAAACTTTTCTTCATGTATTATGCTTTCTCTTTTTATGTGTCTTGGTTATCCTTTGTCTTGAAAGTTGCTCGATAGATGCCACATAAAATTAAAATAAATTGCTTGTACTTTTGGATGGTAATTTCACTTTCATTTCCTAAGCTTGCAACCGACTATTCTCAATCATTTTTCGATTGCAATACTGAGTATATGTCTTTGCATGAAAGTGTTTATTTGCATTAGTGTTAAGATCAGGGTCATTATGCATCAAAGTGATATTCTTTTAATGATGATTAATAGAGTAGAGCTCTTAGAATTGAAATGAAGCTGAATTTGATTAAATGAGCTGGAGATATAAACGAGCTGAACTAAGAAAATAAGATGACCTCAATGTTATTAAATGAACAAGAAATCATCTTCTAAATCTAAGTACTCACTCTTAATCTATCTTTGATTTCTTGTCATGATTCAAGCATGCTTATATGATTGATAAACGAATCAAGCTGAGCTGAAATTGATGAACTAAGGTGCTTTGTGATTGAGCTGAATTGTGAGTTTATACGGCTGATTTTGATGCTCTATATTGAGATACTTGGCTGAATTTGAGACGTATGTGTGCCTTGAAGTAGTCCCTTGAATTGAGCCTTAAATGAGCCGGATATTGAGCTATTTTGAGGCTGTTCTTGAGTCGGTCTTTGGATGATGTACCTAAATGGAGTAATACCGATATTGTGTTACCGATCATCGATATTGATCTTTGTGATCAAGCTCACGATAATGTGATCACGATCATCATTATTGTGTTATGGTGTTGAGGTCAACGCATTGAAACCGAAGGCGGAGATCTACGAGCTAATGTTCCAAGAAGAGGCAAATGCTCCTTGGTAATGACTTGTGAATGGAGATAGGGTACAAATGTTAAATCATTTGGTGTAGAGATTGACTTTATTGATAAAATGTTAAACCATTTGGTGTAGAGTTGGAGAAGAAGATGATGGTAGCAATCGACATTGTCGAGATTTTTAGGTGGTTAGATAATCATTTCCTTGATGTAACTTAATTATCATGTATGTTGATGTTAAAGTTGTTTATCATATATGTTGTAATTTTTTTCCATTGTGATTGAATGTGTTAATTGTGATCGAATGTGTTATTTCAAAATACACAAGTTTTTTGGTATTAATGTGATTACATTATTGTCTAAAAGATTTTTAGTTTACGATTTGTTTCCGTTTTAATCCATAAAGGAATATAGGTTGTCGGTGTTGTTGTAAAGCTTGCCGAGTCCATGATTTTTGGCAAATCATATACTATTAATGGTAATGGTGATGATAATGGTGTCATTGTGTTTGTCAATAAAACATGTTATTGTGATACTGTTAGTGTGATAATCTTTATCTTGTAAACCGATAATGTGATACCGATACTGATGATCGATCATTGTGAAACCGATCATTTGTGATATCGATCATCGTGATACATAAAATGTTATTGTGTTAGTGTAAACGCTGCGATTATTCGGATTTCAAAATCTACGTTGAAAGGGTTTCATATGTGAACTTAAAATGAAGAGAAAAAATATATAAACTTGGAAAAAGAATTCCGATGATCGGTGTTCTAAACCAAAAGTTACGGTCGTTTATAAGAAAAACACTCCGATTACTGCAAATATTTTTTCGTCTTTCAAAATTTACGTCGGAAGGGTATCGTATGAGATATCAAAATAAAGAGGAAAAAAATATGAATTTTGGTGAAATTTTTTTGATGATCGGAGTTTTAAATCAAAAGTTACGGCTGTATGAAAAAAAAAAAATTAAAAAACAAACTGCTGGGAGCTGGGGCGCACGTCTATTGTATACTAAGGGTATTTTTGTCCGTCAGAATTTTTTTGTCATTTTCGTAACTAAAAAATAAGAGTGTGTCCAGTTTATTTATTTTTTTTATAGATAAGTGGAATTTTGGCTCTTTCCCTCTAAAATATATCATCCTCTTATTAATAAGAAAACAAGTGTTCAACCCATGTTGACACTTGTTTTTTTTTTCATTGGTCCTTTTTTTTTTTTAATGTTCATTGGCCCAGTCCAAATTTTTTTTTTTTTACTGTTAATCGGCTCAGTCCAGAAATTTTTATTATTATTTTTTTTAGAAGAAAGATTTGAGTTAAATTGTTTCATTTAGAGGACTCAATTGTATCACCTTTTAATATGCGAATATATATATATAGCAAAGGTATGACTATTTTCAAATATAAGGCCACGACTTGTTGCCTACACGATCTTTATATCATGCTTAAAAATATTGGGTTTGACGATTACATGAAAGATTAAAATTTTTGAAATGAATTTTTTTTTTGTAAAAAAACATTCATCGGCCCAGTTCAGAAATTTTTATTTAATTTTTTTTAGAAGAATGGTTTGAGTTAAATTGTTCCATTTTGGAGGACTCAATTGTATCACCTTTTAATGTGCGAATATATCTAAAAAATATATTTTCAAAATATAGCACGATCTTTGTATTATGCCAAAAAACTATTTTGAAAAAAAATATCGGCCCGATTCAGAAATTTTATTTAATTTTTTTAGAAGAATGATTTGAGTTAAATTGTTATACGACTCAATTGTATCACCTTTTAATGTGCGAATATATCTAAAAAGGTATGTTTGACGCAAAAAAATTGTGTTTAGCGTTTACATGAAATATTATGAATTTCTTAAAATAAATTCATTTCATAAAAAAATATCGGTTGTACACTTTGCGATATGACTATTTTCAAGATATAAAGCCGCGACATACGTCATTTCACACGATCTTTATATCATGCTTAAAAATATTGGGTTTGACGATTACATGAAATATTAAAATTCTTGAAATGAATTTTTTTTTGTAAAAAAACATTCATCGGCCCAGTCCAAAATTTTTTTTTTTTTTTTTTTTTTTAAATTTTAGAAGAAGGTTTGAGTTAAATTGTTCCATTTTGAAGGACTCAATTGTATCACCTTTTAATGTGCGAATATATCTAGCAAAGGTATGACTATTTTCAAATTATAAGGCCACGACTTGTTGCCGACACGATCTTTGTATCATGTCAAAAAAATTGTGTTTGACGTTTACATGAAATATTATGAATTTATTAAAATAAATTCATTTCATATAAAAAAAACATATCGGTTGTAAACGGCGATATGACTATTTTCAAAGATATAAGCCTACGACATGTTGCCTACACGATCTTTATATCATGCTTAAAAATATTGGGTTTGACGATTACATGAAATATTAAAATTCTTGAAATGAATTTTTTTTGTAAAAAAACATATCGTTTATATAAAATATTAAATATCCTGAAAAAAAAATTATTTCGGCCACAAATATTGTTAAACTGACTATAGTGTATTGTTGATTTAGTTTCTATGGAAATTCGAATTGTGTATTTTACCATGGCCGTTAAAATTAGCCTAGATCTAAGAATACAAAAAAGGGTTCAGGAGTGTCGAAAAGTGTCGATTTTGCGTCGTGAAGTATTGACAGTGTGTTAGATTTTAATTAATTTTTAATTAATATTCATTTCATCAACCGACAATTGTTGGATATGGCGTCGGGGTGTATCAGAGCGTGTCGTGTTTTTGGTAGAACACGTGTTGTTGCAAATAATGTCGAATATAACTTCATTTTTTCGGTTAAAATAGATTTAAGTATAAATTGAAAAAAAAAATTCAGTAGTGTAGTCGAAAAGTATCCATACGATGTCGGGAGGTGTCGAAGATGTGTCGGATATTTATTTTATCAGCCGACATATGCCGGACATGTCATCGTAATGTATCAGAGTTAATTAAATACAAACCGGGACAACGCTCGTACGGAGCACGATTGTTTATTTTCCTAGTATATATACACACTCGCCTACAGATCGACGGCCTCGAAAGAAAATAATTTATATTTAATTACCCAACCAACATAATGACATATTGACATATTGTTTCATTATCGGATAGCAATTTCCTAGTTTTACTCGGACAAGCTAACTAGTAGATAGGGGATAAAAGTAAAGGGATACATCGACTTGGAATCAATTCTAGTTGTATGTGGTCGTCTATAAATTCCAACCTAGGTCGTCTCTAAATTTCACAATAAAATCCCACCAAACAAATCGGAAACAACATGCAAACAATCAATAACAATACAGAGAATCTCAGTCCCACCACCATGGAGGAGATCAAGATCAATATCAATGTGGAAGAAACCAATCCCAGTCCCACCACCATGGAGGCGAAGGCGATCAAGATCAATATCAATGTGGAAGAAACCATCCATGATGATTCAACTGCCGTTGCTCATGAACAACAATACGACAATGAAATCTACGGGCTTAGACTCCGAGTTTATCATCTATTTGTCCTCGTAGCTAGCATGTTGATGAGTATTTTTTCCGTCGCAATAGCCGCATATTCGCCGCCTGGCGAGTATTGTGCAGTCCTTAGTCTTGCATGTGTGGTGATTTGGGCTTTGGTTATCATGCTGTGTCCTCGTGGAGATAGAAGCAATGATTTTCTTGGATTCTTAGCTTGCGTGATGAACATTTGGTCATGCGTATTCCTTTTTGTGTACGAAAAAGATCTCATAGAAGCAAAGTTTTCGTCATACATATACAAGACTGTAGGCGTTTTCACCGTCCTTTCTGTCGTTTTGGGCATAAGTTTTATCCTGGAAATTCTCTATCGTGCGAGCCGTAGACGAGGTCGAGTCACCAGTAGTGTTGCAGACAAGATCGAATCAGCAGTATAGCAAAGGAGGTCGAATCAGTGTAGTCCGTTTCTTTTATCAATTCTTTTTTTTTCCTTTTTTTCTTTTGTCCAGTTTCATTACATTATTATTTCTTGTTATCTTAGAGGATAGTCTTTGCTTATCTGTTAAGCCTCGATCCGCTACAGTATATATTAGGGTTCTTGGTCGAATGAATGAATAGAGTGATTTCTTTTTCCTCTTTTAAGGTTTACTAATTTTTATTTACCAATTAATGTCTTTCAAGTTTCAACCCTAATTTTGTTTTTTTAATACATATCGTGTCGCCATATTATTGATCATTGGATGTGTATATGGAATACTTGTTAAATTTATAAAAGTTTTCAAGGGGGAAACACTTGACGGGGAAACACACCCGCTCTTCGATCTATAAGTTGGACAATGATCAATAAATTAAGTTTGATAATGATCTATCAACATATTTTCATCTATATCAACAAATCTATGAATACTATAATAAAAGAGTCATTATTGTATATAATGAAGTATATTAATCAGAAGGAAACAATTAAAGGGAAAACCGTTGACAATGAATATCTAACCATAATTATTATCTTTGATAAAATAAATTAATAAGGGATAAGAAGGAAACACTTAGATGGAAAACGCACTGTGTGTTCTTTTTAAATAATTCTATTTTGATTTTATGATTAATGTGGCTACTAAACCAATGACCCCGTAAGGTCTAAACAACCGCCTTCTGGGCTACCACCTTCCCCCCTTACATGTGATGCTCTCGAAGTCGGAGTCTCGCGTTCGCAATCTAAGACTAGCTTGGAATTTAGATACTGTTTAAAAATGTTTTTTTCCCTTTTAAGCTTTTGAGTTTGTAATTTGTGGATTTCTACTCTCTACTTATCAATAAAATGATCGTTTCCTAAAAAAAAAAATTATCAGTTGACATTATGCTCATCAAATTGTTAGATGATAAAGAAATTTAATTTATGGTGGTCCAGCTACAATTATAACATGGTGTTCTTATATCACTTGTGTATCAGTGATGTCATAATCAAATCTATTAAACTTATATGATCCACAATTATATATATCAATTATACAAATTATAAAGCACCCATGCATATCACATATGTTATAGTTGTATAACATGTATAATGATTATATTATATCTCTTTTGGCCAAGCTTCTAAGGTATCGGCAAATCATACAGACATGGGCGGATCTACATAGGTTAGGGTGGGTCTGTGACCCCAATTAAATCCGAGATTTTTCAGTACTAAAACGATATAGTTTGTTGTTAAAATATAGCGTTTTATGGTTGATGTTGAAACAGATCTGTGTAGCTTGCCACACAAAAGTACAAATACAGAAGCAATTCAAACGTAAAAGATAATGGCAGAGACAAAATAACTGAAACAAGTAGAACAAAGTGATTTCCAGCGTTGTGCTGATGACTCCACGGACAGAAACGGAGATATTTTTAACATGAACCGAAATCAGTGGCGGATCCAGAAAAATTATTCAGCGGAGTCTAAAAATGTTTTTAAGAGTAAAAATAAATTAACATGGTCCATAATTTTTTTCTATAGGTAAAATTTAATATTTGTTGTTTTAGCAGGGTCCGTGGACCTCGTTTAAAAACCTGTGGCTCTGCCACCAACAAAAATGTATGAAGATTTTCACACTTTACATTGATTACAACATTTGCTATTTATAGCTTAGGTATCCTAACCCTAACTGCAACCGCCATTTAAGTTATTGTTGGAATTCCTTTAAATGCCCTAGATGTGGACCCCAACTTAGCTGACTCCACCATATGTGTAACCAAGTAAACCAGGTGCAGAACTCAGCAGGATTGAGATCCGAGATTTATTTTAGTATTAAACGATATAATTTGTTGTTAAAACATTTCGTTTTGTCGTTGAAAATACAGTTTTAGGCTCTAGTGATACCACTGAAACAAATTTATGGATCAAAAATCTAGTTTTAGACTCCAGTGACACCACTGGAACAAATTCATGAATCCACCTGACGATACAGGGTTTCACTCCCTCCACGTGTCGTCTATCGGTTAGTCATCATATTACGAATTAACTCCAAGGTACTCATATCGACACCCATACTCGGGGAAACGACTACCGACTTTCGAGCAATGTAGGACGAGTCCTCGAGGACAGAGTCCACACCAGCTGGCAGTATAGGACAATGAGTCCCGAAGTCGAGTACCGCAGGTCGGCAACATCGACATGGAGGACAGAGTCCGCACCGGCTGTCCAAGCCCATTAACAGCGATAGCTTGGGCAAGGGTTAAGGCCCATTAAAGGGTAAATATGACAATAACATAAGCCGACTTAGTATTAGGGTTAGGGAAAGTATTGTCATTATAAATACCTCATTCCAGGAACTACGTAAGGCTTGATTCCTGGAACCTGACATGATACGTAGGTAATCTAAGATACATTCTTAGACTCAGCCGCAAACATAAAACGACATCATCTCATTATTAAGGCATTAGGGTTCTTGTGTGTGTTCATCATTAGATTCATTTAGGGCCCGGATTATTAAGGTGACATAATTTGTCATCGTCACCACCTTTGCATAGCATTGAATAGACTGGATATTCACCTTATCAAGATCTCCAATTCATGATAGGGTCTAGTTGGTGCCCCCTCCTATATACCCTAATCCTATTGCATTCCATAAAACTATGAAGAAACAATGAATTAATAATAGTACAACATATTTTTAACTATATACATTGTAGTTAATAATATATATTTATAATTAGAACTACCTCCACCTGAAAATGTAAATTTATTTAAATTTTTGTTTTGTCTCATAATGTAGATCCATTTTGATAACCAAGAAATCATTTAATACATTTTTTATTTTATACCTCATTTATTATTTACTCACTCACTTTTCACTACTTTGTCTTAATAATAGTCAAATGTCATTTTAGACTTTCTTTAATCAAAATTAAGGGCACATAACAAATTTAACTAACTTTCTTAATCTGTGTGAAAAACCCAACTGGACATACATTTTGGGACGGAGGTAGTAAAACTTCTTCGTTATTCAAAAAAAATATACTCCCTCCGTTCCAATTTATCTGAGGCAGTTGCCAAAATCACGCATATTAAGGATGTGAGTTAATTCATTAACTTTTACAATGAAATGACTTGAATGTCCTTGGATATAATTAATGTGGCATTGTTTTTTATATCTTATACTGTAATAAATAAGGGTAAATCAAGTAAAAACTCAATAAATGTTGCATTGGAAATTGTACTACCTCACATAAAAGAGAATTTGACTACTGCATCAGTTATTATGGAATGGAAGGAGTAGTTAACTATATATGACTTATTAGTAATATAAGGGGTTAATTCCAATACAATATATTAAGAATTATGAAAGTTTTTTTATACCTACTAACTATCAATAATTTAAATTTTTTTTTTTTTTATCAAACATAACACTTTTTTTTTGAAAAATTAAAAAAAAAACAAGGTTTATATGTATATTTCCGTATCTTGGCATTCCCTTTATACCGTAAGACGTATAAAGGTAGTTATGGTATAATCTAGTTTAACTTAAAAAAATCAAAAATTTTCACAAATTTTTTAATTCGAGCGTGTTAGCGAATCAACAATTTGAACATTAGAATATTTGGGAAATTAGAGATAAGGTCACAATCTGGAATATTTTTAAGTAACATGACATCTACATATTTTTTATAGGGAGAAGGACAACTGCATAATTTTTATAGCGAGAAAGACAAACAGTGAATCCCGAAAATCAGTGAATCTCCCTAGTGAATCCCGAAATCAATGAATTTCGACAGTGAATCCCGAAAATCAGTGAATTTCGACAATGAATTTTGAAAATTAGTGAATTTTGGGAGTGAATTTAAACAGTGAATTTCGAACACAAGTGAATTTCGACAGTGGATAAATATTTTTGTCCTTTATGCAAAAAGTTTCAAAAAACTGTCCTTCTACTCAATTGATGAAATATTTCTGTCATTCTCCCTCATTCCCCCTAGAATATTTGAGATTGACTCGTTTTATATCCAACCATATCCACATCGAGTATATTCGATCTCGAACCTTATTGGCATGACTTTTTTAGGAGTAAGTCATGCCGAGCACAAACCTCAAGTTTATTTACACCCCTAGTCTTCTAAAGTGAAAGGAAAAAAAGTATGTCTTTTTACACTGCAAATAATCTTAATGCATAACATTTTTTTCCCGCTTTTTTCCTTTCAAATTTATTTGTTTCCGTACTCGTTGTCTATGACTGAGTTTTAGGCAGAATGTTGAAAATTTTTAGTACTTTATTCTGGTAATTAAGTAATTGAATATTCTTTCTAAGCGATATTGTGTACGGAAAACACATAACATCATACTCGAATTGGGTCAGAATAATACTTAATTTGAATTTGATCAGAAAAATGCTCATTTTGAATTTGATCTGAATTTTTTCGCCGTGTCAAAGAACACTTCAAAAAAAAACATATGTGTTATCATTTTTGTAACTAACCTTCAACGGGTATTGATTGGCAAATCATCAACTACTTTTCGGGCCCATTAGTTGAACCACCGTGTTCTACCGATGCACCACAATAAAATCGACCTTATGTAAATCGATTCTAGAGTCAAAAATCGACTTTCCGCAGAATCTGTTCGAAATCAACGACTTTTTGCCCTAGAATCGATTTTCCCAAGGTTGATTATGTTAAAACATGTTGTGCAGTGGTAGGCGGGGTGCATCGGGTAGCACGGATGTGTTAGTAATATCATCCGCAACAGAAGCGATTTAAGGATCTAGATCTATAATTTGCACATAATAAAATAACTAGATCTACTCTACAAGAGGGTTGTAGAACATACCTCTTGGATCTCAAAATCCAAGTAGAAGAACCGCAATAGGGAGAACAAAAGATGGTGTGAAGAGCACCACGATCTTCCGTACGTGTGATCCGAGCAACTCCCGGTGGAAGGAAATCCTCGTCTCGAAACCTCCCGATATGCTATCCGGAAAACCTCCAAGATTTTGCCTCTCTCACCCCTTGGCCGAAACTTTTTCCTTTCTCTCTCTAAGAGATGAAAGTCGAAATTATTGTGTGTGTATGAGTTGGGAAAAGCCTCTTTATATAGGAGAGCCTTTCTTGTCCTCCAAAGATTTTATTTTACAAATAAATAAATCCAATAAATAAAAGATAATCCTAGAATATTTTAGAATAAATCAAGAATAATTTTTATCTTTATTTTTTACCATAAAATTTTTATCCAATAAATATTTTGTGCACATGTCTTATTAATCCACAAGAAAACTAATTTCTTGTTCCATAATACACCTCTTGGCCGAAAATTATCATTGTGACCTAGTCACTATGATTTTCGGCCATACACACCAAATTGGGCCAAGATTATGAAAAATGTATTTTTCACACATTTAATTATTTAGCCCAACTACTTTAATAGTCCACCAAACAATTAATTCACATATCGTTTTAATTAAATTCTAATAAGAACTAAATTAATATTATTAGGATTCGACGTCCGAGGATAGCTATGCTATATTGGAGGCACGTCGGGGACCATGGACTAATAATCAGCGGCTCCGATAAATCAAATAAATAATTATCTTACGAACAGAATAATTATATTCGATAAATCAATCACAGGAATATGCCACCATAATCCCGTGACTGCACTCCTCCGATTATGAGATTATATTTATCTCCTCACGAGAAATGATAATAGGCGTCCATTGATATAATCATTACATATGGATTAATCCTCCATGATTTGTTCATTCTAAATCGGGAAGTTACCGTTAACCCTTTTAGAACCTCTTATCATTATTTACCATTAACCCCTAGTGATCAATTAATCCATACAACTCCTTTGGTAGCTAATCGGTGCAATATGAACTCGCATGCGATCGATCGGTTTCTAGGATTAACAAATAAAGGAATCGTTTATCTACTTCCATAAATGGAAGGAATGGATTCCGTATATCGTGATAACACGTACTACTCACTCAATCCAAAGACAATGCCAAGATGGGGTAATTCGGATCATGATTCGGTGTAATCATTAAACGCCAAGTCAAACCTCATAATCGATTCAAGCGGTTGGATCGTGATCACCTCAGATTAAGATATATCCATAAATATGATCATCGATTGATTCGATAACACTTCTCGATTACGGAATTATATCGTGAACTCTAATCAAATCGGTCCAACCCTATATGATATATCTATCATATATAAATGCCCCACTAGGTTCTCTTAACCGAAAGTCCGGATAAGACAATCACACCTATTGTGTTCTGGGCGCATTAATAGCACGTTAAAGGAGAGACCCGATACTCTTGATTAACTTCACTACGGGCTAATTGTATTTTAAGTACATCTTCACTAACTCAATCCTCCCGTGTATATCTCATACAATCGAGTTAAGTGATTATATAAATGATATACTTTAGGTTTTTTCAGAGTGTAAATACTATTGTCACATCGGTGAATATGAGAATAATAAATATGAATAATAATATCATTTCATTTATTAAATAAAACAATTACAAAATTGTCTTTCGGGCATTACACCTAACAATCTCCCACTTGCACGAAAGCATGTGATTAATTGTTTTAGAGCACACCCTATTATTTAAAATACAGCAAACTATCACTCACACTTGCTCTAATGCAAATGAGACATGTCTCTAATGCCCATAGTCTCCAAGTGTCGACTAAAAGCTTCAATCGACAGTGTCTTGGTGAATGGATCAGCAGGATTATCGGCGAAGGCGATTTTTCGGATGGAAACGTCCCCTCTATCGACAAAATCGTTGATCACCCAGTATTTCCTCTCTATATGCTTCGACTTACTGTGCTTTCGAGGTTTCCTAGAGTTGGCAATGTCCCCATTGTTATCACAATAGAGAGTAGTAGGATCTTCAGCATTCGGGACAACGCCTAATCCGCTGATGAACTTTCTTAACCAAACCGCTTCCTTAGCTGCCTCGGAGGCCGCTATGAACTCAGCTTCCATTGTTGAATCGGCTGTGCCGGATTGCTTTTGGCTTCTCCATTCTATTGCACGCCACCAAGCGTAAAACATCGAACGGATGTTGATTTAGAATCATCTCTCTCTCTGATGAAAGTCGAATCGTGTGCCCCGCTAACTCCAAACTCCCACTCGAATAGGCGAGCATATAATTTTCGGTTCTCTTCAAATATTTGATGAGATTCTTTATCTTTGCCCAGTCTGATTGCCTGGATTTGATTGAAAATGGCTAATCCAACGCCGTAACAAATATCAGTCTCGTGACACCTCATAGCATACATAAGACTACCAACAGCCGAGGCATATGGCACTCTTCCCATAGCTTTAGTCTCTTCAGGAGTTTGAGGCCCCTGAGTCTTAGAGAGGTAAACGCCGTGACGGGTTGGTAGAAAACCCTTCTTGGCGTTATCCATGCTGAAGCGTGCCAGCACCTTATCTATATAAGTTGCTTGGGACAGAGCTAACATCATGTTCTTGCGATCCATTATAATTTGGATCCCTAGAACATAACTCGCTTCTCCCAAATCCTTCATTTGGAATTGCGTGGTCAACCAAATTTTCACGTCGGACATCATCCCCTTATCGTTGCCAATTAGGAGTATGTCATCAATGTACAACACTAGAAATACAATACTATCTTTGATAACCTTCTTGTACACACAAGATTCAGCAAAGTGTTGTTCGAAATCATAAGACTTGATCGTGTGATCGAATCTATGATACCAGGAACGAGATGCTTGCTTCAACCCATAAATGGATCTTAGCAACTTGCACACCATGTGCTCTCAACCTTCTTCAATGAATCCTTCTGGTTGCTGCATATAGATTTCCTCGTCGAGAAAGCCGTTTAAAAACGCTGTCTTAACAACCATTTGCCATATTTCATAATCCAGACATGCAGCAATCGAAAGGAGGATGCGGATGGTTTTCATCATGGCCACAGGTGAGAAGGTTTCCTCGTAGTCTATACCCTCTCGCTGTGTGTAACCTTTGGCTACCAGCCGTGCTTTGAAGGTTTCGACCTTCCCATCTATTCCTCTCTTTCTCTTGTAGAGCCATTTACATCCAATGGGCCTTTCACCCTGAGGAAGTTCTACAAGTTTCCAAAATGAGTTAGAGTACATAGACCCCATCTCTTGATTCATTGCGTCAATCCATTTATCCTTATCGTGATCCACTATGGCCTTCTTATAGGTCGGAGGATCATCTTCCACCCCATCAGAGGTGACTACGTTCGTCTCTAAATCCATGCCGTACCGAGCCGGTGGCCGAACCACTCGCATGAGACGCTCAGGTGGAACAGGAATGTCGGAAGTGAATATTGTATTAGTAGTGTTGTTTACAGGAACATCAACAGCCACAATAGGCCTGACGTCATCGGAGAGTAATTCCTCTAGTACAATTTTACTTTTAGGTCTGTGGTCTTTCATATAACTTTCCTCAAAAAACGTAGCGTTAGTCGAGACTAGCACTTTGTTATCTTCCGGATCGTAAAATAGACCACCACGTGTACCTTTTGGATAGCCTACAAACAAACACACTTTCGTACGCGATTGTAGCTTGGTAGTCTTGTCCATCAGCACATGTGCAGGACAACCCCATATGCGGAAGTGACGAATGCTTTCGCGCCGTCCGGACCACATCTCTACGGGTGTCTTTTCGACAGACTTTGACGGTACTGCATTCAAAATGTAGACCGCTGCTTCTAAAGCATAACCCCAAAAGGATATAGGTAGTGAGGCATAGCTCATCAATATCTAACCATGTTAATCAATGTCTTGTTTCTCCTCTCAGCAACTCCGTTTTGCTGAGGTGTCCTAGGCGTTGAACGTTGGAAACAAATTCCATTTTCAGCCAAGTAGTCAATGAACTCAGTATCTAAATACTCACCTCCACGATCCGAGCGAAGGCATTTTAATGAATTGCCTAGTTGCCTTTCGGCTTCTGCTTGGAACTCCTTGAACTTACCAAAAGCCTCGGACTTCCTATGCAGCAGATAAACATAACCGAATCTCGAGTAGTCATCAATGAAAGTCACAAAGTACTCGTATCCGCCTCTAGCTTGTACGTTCATCGGACCACATTACCCTTTGACGAGAAGGGACGCTTAATCATTTTTCCCTCCAGGCAACACTCGCAGACAGGCAGTGTGTCAACAGATGACTCACCTAAGGCATGAACCTTTTCTAGTCTTTTGAGTCTTTCCAAGGAAATATGGCCGAGCCTCAGATGCCATAAGTATGTTTTATCTCCTTTTACTTGAGAAACTCTCTGCCTTTTAGCAGATCTTTGATGAGCAGTTTTAAACATTTCAGTATTAAGTTGGGGAGCTTTATGTGGTTTTACAAAATATAAACCGTTTTCATTCGTTGTTGAACACAATTCAAAGCCATTCTTCGAAATAACAAATTCACCATTCAAATTTGAAACAGAAAATGATTGCTCAACTAAGGCAGAATGAGAAATTAAATTTCTCCTGAAATTCGGAATAAAATAAACATTCTCTAAATGTAAAATTCTATTATTAAAGTGTAAGTCCACAGCTCCCCTCGCTTTGCTTGAAATGAGCGCCCCAGTGACTACTCGCATCACTTGAGAACCCTCTTCCAGCTCCTCGTACGAACTAAGAATCTGCAATGAAGAACATACATGGTTAGTAGCTCCAGTATCAAGTATCCAAGCGGACACATCTTTAGCTACATTAAAAGATTCCAAGAATAGTAATTCCGAATTACATTTCTTATCTTTCCCAGTGACAGCCTTGACTTTGCCATCCTTTACATCACGAAGACATTCCGGACAATGGCGTTTCCAATGTCCTACCTCCTTACAGTAAAAGCAATTTCCCTTGGGCTTGGCCTCATCAACTTTCTTGGCTTTCTTTTTCTTCATTTGCTTGGGCACAGGTGCAACACTACCCTTCTTCTTTGGTTTGGCCTTAGGCTTGTTTGATGGCTTAGCTTCGGCCATATTGGCTTCAGCTTTCTTATCCCCTTCTTGGACATTATCTTTCGATAGTAGGCCCTCGTAGATAGTCAGTTCATTAAGCATATGTGTCATGGTCAACTCATGTTTGCCCATCAGATACTGAGTTTTGAATGGGATAAACTCAGGAGTCAACGATTCCAAAATCATCGACACTTGAGTTGCTTCATCGAACATCGATCCATGAATACCGGCGTCATTGAAGTAACTGATCATATTTAGAACATGACCATTCACTGCTTGACCTTTCCTCAATTTCGTGTTAACAGCCATCCTGATGGCATCGTGTCTTGCTTGGTTGCTAGGTGATCCAAACATCGAAGTAAGTTTCTGCATGATTTCTCGTGCAGTCTCAAACTCTTCAATCTGGGTCCTAATAACCTCCGACACTGCCGCCAGGATGATCCCACGAGCCCGGTTATCTGACTCGATCCAACGATTATGCTGCTCGATCTCAGCTTTTCCGGGTTTTTGGATCGCCACCGTAGGGCATCCAGAAGTGAGTACATATTGCACATTCTCGTATGTGAATACCACGTTTAGATTACTCTTCCATTTCTTAACGTTGTTTCCCGATAATTTTTCAGACAGTAAAGCAGACATTTTTCTGCTGAAAATAAAATGACATATATTAATTCAAGTTTAACACTACCATATAAGTTTATTTAGGAATTATAAACTAAAATTAAGTCTATTCTACCATTCCAAGGTTTTAACCTCGCATTTCAGTGCCGCCGTAGGGTAGGTCAAAGAGATGACGGTTAAATCGAGACAATCTCATCAATGAATAACTTGTGAGAATCGGACATCCCACAAGAATCGAACATCCCTTTATTCATTGACTAACTTCCTTTTTTTGCCTAGATATTATCAAGAATGCCCTTGATGAATGTGACCTACTATATCGGATCTCTTAGGTACTCCCCAAGTGTGCCGTCGTAGGATAGGTCAGTGACCCGACGAGTACCCGGAAATCCTATCCTTTCGGAGACCAAGCCATGAATGTTGATAGGGGTGAACACCATCCGTAGGGGGACGAAATCAAAGCGCCGCGAGGCATCACCCTTCTCTCACTTACTTGTATCTATAGTAGAGGCCGTGGGGTTGGTTGTCGCCTCCCCCGCTCCCACTCAATATTTTGGAAGTGGTGGTGAGTTAACTAACCACGTCTTTTTGATGTTAACATAAAAGCACATCAAATCAAGGATTCCGAATGGTGTCGGTGACGTAGGCAAGCCTACCCGTCCTATTCGTTGGAACATATGTGACAGTCGGACGGAATTGGGTCAAGAGAGCCCCATTGAGATAAGAAGGAATCACCCCTCCGCTCGCCGGTGTAGCTTAGTCTTGCCGGACCCCCGTGCATACATCACACTAGGAGGGTTAAGTCGGTCGAGCGAAGCTCAGTTGACCACCCAACCTATAAGCAAACCATTTTTATCCAAGATTTATTGTTCTTTTACCATCATTCACTCTCGTAGACACTACGAATTGAAAACGTGATCTCGTTTGGTCTTTTAAGGCGGTTCACCGAGAACACACACCGAAAAGGCTTAACGATTTCATAACCCGTCCTTGTATCTTTAATTAGTTACTAAATTAATTAATTACCACGTATTAATTAAATTTTAACTAATTACGCGAGTTTGTATACATGCCTATTTTAATGGGGGAAGGGGCCAGAAGGACGTCAAATCTTATAAATGGGGATCAAAGGACATTTTTAATTTTGGGTGATTAAAAAGGACAAAATGTCTTCTAAAAAAAAAGGAGAAAATGATAATAAATGGACCGAAATACCCTAGGTTTTTTTTCCTTTTATTTTGTGCAATTTGTAGTAACTGCTTAAACATCCGGAGTAACGTTGCCCAATAAATGCACTACGTGAGAATCTTCCGCTGGATTTATTGATATTTTGAAAAAAAATAGTATATCTAGGAAATTATGGCAATGATATATGTTACACTCATAAATATACTTTTGGCTAAAAACTAAATTCACAAAAATAAATAGGGAAAAATAAAATAAAAAGTGCAGTCTGACAAGAATCTAATAAAATATACTTACAATAATAATAAAAATGTAGTAACATATAAAAAATAATAAAAATAAATAAAATATACTTATAAAAAAAAATGTAGTTACACATTAAACATGTAGTAACACTAGAAAAAAATGTAGTAACATATACAAAAAAAAGTAGTTACAACCAATGTACAAAGAAGTAGTCACTCGTAATTATTACTGTATGTTGGAAATTACCATTGTTATTGCATTGTTACTTCACGTGTTACTGTTACTTCACTCGTGATTTTTACTATATGATGGAAATTGTCATTCTTATTGTATTGTTACTTCACGTGTTATTGTTACTTCATATATATATATATATATATATATATATATATATATTTGTAACCGAATAGTGTTTTTTGGTCAAATTTTCATTTTTGTCTTTTTGTTTTGTATTTTTATTTTTAAATTGGATAAAAGATTTGGAAAGATTCAATTTTCTACAATTACTCCTCTTTTAATTGCAAGGATTTACTTCCATTTATTTCCCTTTATTCATGTTTTTTTAAATTACTAAAAAGGGTATTTTGGGAGCTATACATAGGTTTTTTCCTGATTAATATTCAGTTTTCTTGAATCCTAATAAATTCATTAATTCGTCCTTCTTGACAAAAACCTATATTTTAATTACCAAAATTAAAATTCTACATGTATGCATGGAGTGGATTTATGATATGATGCATGTCATGGCAGTTCCGATTTTATATCTATTTTTTGGTCAAACACATAAAAATAAATTATGGAAAATTTAAACACCGAGATGGATCGTTTGTATACTTCGTATCTAATCTATCCTAGGAAAGCAGTAAATTACAACTTGTTGTCTTCGTGTCTTCGATATTTGAGCCTTGAACCACGAACCGCGAACCCGAAAGGAGAAGGGGCCTTTATTTTATAAAATAAAATAAAAAAACATTCGAAATTTTTTTTATTATTAAAATCCTGTTGTATTTTTTATTCCAGAAAAATAAATTAATTTTTTTTTATTAAAACAGCAGATTATATATTAAAAAAAATTGATTTTTAATAAAATCCAAAAACTAACCGAGTTAGGAAAATCATGAACAAAAAACTTTCAGCCCCGACTCCTATTCATACCTCGAGTTCCGTCTTCATTTCGTGTTCATCGTCGTTTTTCCAGAATTATAAAAAAAAATAAAAAAAAATAGCCGAAAAAAAAGAATAAAAAAAAACAACAACAACTTTTACATCAATCCTATGCTCAAACGATCTAAATCGAGAGAGCTTACAATAGATCTAACGAGTAAACAGTACCAACCTCAATCCATCTCTTCAAACCACAACAATCGCAACATAAAAAAAAAATTTGCGTTGGCCCCAAAAAAAAATTTGGGACACAAAAACTACATGTTTTCCACTCCTAGATCTAATATTTTATACGTATAAATATAGATCACATTGGCGACTGATACCACTGTTAGTAATATCATCCGCAACGGAAGCGATTTAAGGATCTAGATCTATAATTTACACATAATAAAATAACTAGATCTACTCTACAAAGGGGTTGTAGAACATACATCTTGGATCTCAAAATCCAAGTAGAAGAACCGCAATAGGGAGAACAAAAGATGGTGTGAAGAGCACCACGATCTTCCGCACGTTTGATCCGAGCAACTCCCGGTGGAAGGAAATCATCGTCTTGAATACTCCCGATATGCTACCCAAAAAACCTCCAAGATTTTCCCTCTCTCACCCCTTGGCCGAAACTTTTTCCTCTCTCTCTCTCTAAGAGATGAAAGTCGAAATTATTGTGTGTGTATGAGTTGGGAAAAGCCTCTTTATATAGGAGATTATTTCTTGTCCTCCAAGGATTTTATTTTACAAATAAATAAATCCAATAAATAAAAGATAATCCTAGAATATTTTAGAACAAATCTAGAATAATCTTTATCTTTATTTTTTACCATAAAATTTTTATCCAATAAATATTTTGTGCACATGTCTTATTAATCTACAAGAAAACTAATTTCTTGTTCCATAATACACCTCTTGGCCGAAAATTATCATTGTGACCTAGTCACTATGATTTTCGGCCATACACACCAAATTGGGCCAAGATTATGAAAAATGTCTTTTTCACATATTTAATTATTTAGCTCAACTAATTTAATAGTCCACTAAACAATTAATTCACATATCGTTTTAATTAAATTCTACTAAGAACTAAATTAATATTATTAGGATTCGACGTCCGAGGATAGCTATGCTATATAGGAGGCACGTCGGGGACCATGGACTAATAATCAGCGGCTCCGATAAATCAAATAAATAATTATCTTACGAACAAAATAATTATATTCGATAAATCAATCACAGGAATATGCCACCATTATCCTGTGACTGCACTCCTCCGATTATGAGATTATATTTATCTCCCCACGAGAAATGATAATAGGCGTCCATTGATATAATCATTACATATGGATTAATCATCCATAGACTGTTCATTCTAAATCGGGAAGTTACCGTTAACCCTTTTTAGAACCTCTTATCCTTATTTACCATTAACCCCCTAATGATCAATTAATTCATACAACTCACTGGTAGCTAATCAGTGTAATATGAACTCGTACGATCGATCAGTTTCTAGGATTAACAAATAAGGAAACTGTCTATCTATTTCCATAAATGGAAGGAATGGATTACGTATCTGTGATAACACATACTACTCACTCAATCCAGTACAATGCCAAGATGGGGTAATTCAGATCACAGACTCAGTGTAATCCTTAACCGTCAAGTCAAACCTCATACTGATTCAAGCAGTTGACTGTGATCACCTCAGGATTAAGATATATCCATAAATATGATCATCGATTGATTCGATAAGACTTCTCGATTACGGAATTATATCGTGAACTCTAATCAAATCGGTCCAACCCTATATGATATATCTATCATATATAAATGCCCCACTAGGTTCTCTTAACCGAAAGTCCGGATAAGACAATCACACATATTGTGTTCTGGGCGCATTAATAGCATGTTAAAGGAGAGACCCGATACTCTCGATTAACTTCACTACGGGCTAATTGTATTTTAAGTACATCTTCACTAACTCAATCTTCCCGTGTATATCCCATACACTGAGCTAAGTGATTACATAAACGATATACTTTAGGGTTTTCTGTAGTGTAAATACTATTATCATATCAGTGAATATGAAAATAATAAATATGAATAATAATATCATTTTATTTATTAAATAAAACAATTACAAAATTGTCTTTCGGGCATTACACCTAAGAGGATATGGTTCAATTAATAACCTTCATTTGTTTTTCTTAACTCACTTCATGCCAGGGCCGTTTCTAACATTTATTGGGCTCAGGTTAAAATAAAAAGAAGTGCCCCTTTTTATGAACAAAATGAAGTTCTTCAGGGACATAAGTCAAGTCACGCTCAAGAAACACTAATTGTATCAAACAACAACATATTACATGTTTGAAAAACAAAAATGCATGGAATCAGTAAATGGAACAACGCAATAAAGAATACAAATAAGCACAAACAACTACAAAACAACTCTACAGTAACCAACAATATGAAAAAATTGCAAACATAGATTGACAACTGATAGCAAAATACTTAACCGCTAACTTTAACCGACAGAGTATCGGGTTAGGGCAGTATAGTGGTTACAAGGTCGAATCCACAGGGAGTAACAGTGAAGTACCAAAGTCGACGTAGAACTTGGTTCAGGTCAATAGATAGTGGAAAGATTAACAACTAATGCTGAAATAACGATTACACTACTGGTTTTACTTATATGATTAAAAAGTATAGCCGAACTACGATCAAGCGGGTTACTTTTACCCCACGGGAAAGACTTGACAAGGAGCGTGTCTTAACCGACCTACCTATCCAATTCAGTTAAATGACATCCACGGGTGCCAACTCCTAATTCCGGTGTTAAGGTCTGAACAACTCTCGCTTAACACCCTATGCCAGGCTAATTAACCCTCCCTTTAGTAAGTCAACTAACCTAACATGGTTTACCAAAATCTAGAGCCGCTCGGAAAACCGATGAAAACCTCACATAGGGCACCGTCCTAACAACTAGCTAGGGTGTCAATCTACCAACTAGGCTGTGTCTACGCAATGATCCTAAAACCCCTTATCTCACATCTCACCGCAAAATACATATATAAGTTCGATGTGTGTGTGACAGTGAACTAGGTTGTCAATCTAATTCAAAGCTATAATCTTTATAAGGACAAGTTTTAGAACGTGGATTAATCATACAAACGTTTAATTAAGCGCTACACTACTCCCGTCTAATCCCCCATAGGGCGTTTCACCCGCTTTTACATAATTCGGCTACACAACTATTTAGCTACTCATAATGGAATTGAAAAACGAAATAATAATGAAAGTAATAATCAAAGACATAATCAAATAATTGAAAGACAAAGAAATAATTACCATAAAAGATGAAACCTTGAATTGTATGAAAATCTCCTTCAAAAGATGAAATCTTGGATTACGAATCGAAAATCTAAGCTATGAAAGTTGTATAGAGTCAAGGGATGTTATCTAGGGGATCAAATGATGTTTAAACTACACTAAAATCGCACCTAAATCGCCCAAGAAAAGTCTAAAGTCGTCCAAAGATCGTATAGGGGCTGAATGAGCTGCGTATTTATAGTGTAGGTCGAAAATTTTCTTATGTCGGTCACAAACGCCAGTTTGGATCTTGGCAAACGCTAGTTTGGCCCAACTTGACTCGGCTTCAGTAAATCGGTGATAACTTTCTGTGCAGAGCTCTAATTTGAACGATTCAAGATGCATTGGAAAGCTCGTTCAATTACCTACAACTTTAATGAAGAAGACTTGACCAGAAAATGCTTCCAAGATGGTTCAAAATAAATATTAACGTTACAGGTACGGTGAATACTGCTGTCGGGGCCAAACTAGAGTTTGCATTGGCCAAACGCTAGTTTTTCTTATACGAGCTTTCTTGATTCAGGCTGAACCCATCCAAATGCCAGTTTGAGGTGATTTGGACGCTAGTTTGCCTGAAAACCCAACTTTCAGTATCAATGCTGCTTCTGTGAACGCCAGTTTGGACTGGCCAAACGCTCGTTTGCACCAAGCTTCAGTATTTTCATCATAACTTCAATTCTAGCGCTCAAAATGAGATGATTTAAGATGCGTTGGAAAGCTGATTCAATCCTCTACAACTTTCCTCAAGACAACTCTTCCTGAAAGTGTCTCCAAGTGTGACCAAAATGCCCCTGAAGTGACTGGTTCAGATTTCATCAATGATTCTTCACTCTTTTCTCCTCCTTGGCCCCAAATCTCGTTCTATCTCAAGACTCTCTTCATTATTCTCAACCTTATACACCAATATAAGCCTGAAAACAAAGACCCGAACACCAAGGAATAATATACATTGACAGAAACGTAACGAAATCCACATAAAACACGAGTTTTTAGGACGAAAACGTCATTAGTCTCGAAACATGCATATAAGTGAATATCGTTCATATACTACCCATAATAGCCCAAAATAACCATGAATAACTCATAAAAGGAGGTAATCTCATATAAGAAATACACTACAATTTGACTCCCATCGACAACCTAATTTCACTAGCAAGAAAACAAACACATCATGCCCACACAGGTAGCTAACTAGTACTTGGGTGGCATATTGGACTAAAGAACGTATCATCGAATCCCGGAAGCCGCAATGTGAACTGAATACATGGTGACTCCTTATGGAACTTTGTCCTGGTCCTACTACCTAATAGGTCGTTTAGTCACTGTGATTGACCTACTCACCATTGTGTCGTGTTGGGGTGTAGGGGCCCTGTTGGTGGGGGATGTTGACATTTGTACCAAGGAAACAAACTTATCATGAAAAAGAATCTTCGTGCACTTATAGATGCAAAACCACTCTGTCGGGTCGGGGTGTAAGTACCTGGTGGGCGAGAGATATCGCCTACTGCACCAAGGAAACAAAATTATCATGAAAAATAATCTTCGTGCATTGATAGATGCAAAACTATCAACAATAGTTTCAAGTTTAATATTGTCCAACATATCATTCTGTTCATAGACCATAGGCGATCATCTATAGTAGGTTTTTCATTAATATCATTACTTTACAAGGGTTTAATGCAAAATTCATATAACTTTTCAATAAAAAAGTTGATAAAAAAGAACAAAATATGTCAAGAGGAATAATGTAACTCGCATCAATAGGCATGTATAACCAAATGTTTACACATAAGACTAGTTTATACTATTTTTAAAACATGAAATTTTAGGTCCCATTATATCAGGAGCCCTGAGCACCTGCTATTTCGCTTGGACCCAGAGCCGGCCCTGCTCCTCCCTTTCTTCCCTTATTTTTTTCCAACTAAGATCATTTTCCTTTTATTAAACGAATTTTTTTTATAAAGAAGAAGTTTCGTTCCAGATGTATCCAGGCCCTCTAAAAACCTATGAATGGCGAACCCATTGTGGTAAAATCCAGCCTCATAGGAAAGTATGCAGCACCCTACGTTTCCAGAAAAACAAAGTCTCCAAAAAAAAGTTACAATCGAGAATAAAAAGGAAGAAAGAATGCCTAAAGTGGAGTGGGTTCCGCTCTGTCAACTTTCTTCCGTGATGGTAGAAAATGATATTCAATACGTCAATGGTGGCTAGAACACTCGCCCTGCTTTGCACCCTTCAAGCTGGGATTGAAGGGTGCATCTAATGAATTGTGCCACGATTTAAGCCACAACAATTTTCTGAGGTGATCAGACCATCTATCGGTGACGAAGTAATAAAAATGGTGCTAAAATAAACCTGGACCACCATATTTCCACCGCAGCTGATATTATGCACTATATCACCTAAAAAGCTGCAATTTTTGTGTTAGCTAAAACCAAGGCCGTGCCTAGGGTTTCCTAAAAATTTCATAATTTAGGGCATTGAATTTTAATATGTTCTTATATCACTTGTGTACTGGTGCTATAATCAAATTTATTAAACTTATGGGAGCTCTCCATCAAACTCTTCTACATGTATTATGCTTTCTCTTTTTATGTGTCTTGGTTATCCTTTGTCTTGAATGTTGCTCGATAGATGCCACATAAAATTAAAATAAATTGCTTGTACTTTTGGATGGTAATTTCACTTTCATTTCCTAAGCTTGCAACCGACTATTCTCAATCATTTTTCGATTGCACTACTGAGTATATGTCTTTGCATGAAAGTGTTTATTTGCATTAGTGTTAAGATCATGGTCATTATGCATCAAAGTGATGTTCTTTTAATGATGATTAATAGAGTAGAGCTCTTAGAATTGAAATGAAGCTGAATTTGATTAAATGAGCTGGAGATATGAACGAGCTGAACTAAGAAAATAAGATGACCTCAATGTTATTAAATGAACAAGAAATCATCTTCTAAAGCTAAGTACTCACTCTTAATCTATCTTTGATTTCTTGTCATGATTCAAGCATGCTTATATGATTGATAAACGAATCAAGCTGAGCTGAAATTGATGAACTAAGATGTTTTGTGATTGAGCTGAATTGTGAGTTTATACGGCTGATTTTGATGCTCTATATTGAGATACTTAGCTGAATTTGAGACATATGTGTGCCTTGAAGTAGTCCCTTGAATTCATATAAGTTTTCAATAAAAAAGTTGATAAAAAAGAACAAAATATGTCAAGAGGAATAATGTAACTCGCATCAATAGGCATGTATAACCAAATGTTTACACACAAGACTAGTTTATACTATTGTTAAAACATGAAATTTTAGGTCCCATTATATCAGGAGCCCTGAGCACCTGCTATTTCGCTCAGACCCAGAGCCGGCCCTGCTCCTCCCTTTCTTCCCTTCTTTTTTTCCAACTAAGATCATTTTCCTTTTATTAAACGATTTTTTTTATAAAGAAGAAGTTTCGTTCCAGCTGTATCCAGGCCCTCTAAAAACCTATGAGTGGCGAACCCATTGTGGTAAAATCCAGCCTCATAGGAAAATATGCAGCACCCTACGTTTCCAGAAAAACAAAG
Organism: Gentiana macrophylla; assembly: GCA_026214975.1. Taxonomy (NCBI): domain Eukaryota; kingdom Viridiplantae; phylum Streptophyta; class Magnoliopsida; order Gentianales; family Gentianaceae; genus Gentiana; species Gentiana macrophylla. Next base: position 85,038,751 of record CM047809.1, on the reverse strand, counting down.
TCTCCAAAAAAAGTTACAATCGAGAATAAAAAGGAAGAAAGAATGCCTAAAGTGGAGTGGGTTCCGCTCTGTCAACTTTCTTCCGTGATGGTAGAAAATGATATTCAATCCGTCAATGGTGGCTAGAACACTCGCCCTGCTTTCCACCCTTCAAGCTGGGATTGAAGGGTGCATCCAATGAATTGTGCCACGATTTAAGCCACAACAATTTTCTGAGGTGATCAGACCATCTATCGGTGATGATCGATGTAATAAAAAAAGTGCTAAAATAATCCTGGACCACCATATTTACACCGCAGCTAATATTATGCACTATATCACCTAAAGAGCTGCAATTTTTGTGTTAGCTAAAACCAAGGCCGTGCCTAGGGTTTCCTAAAAATTTCATAATTTAGGGCATTGAATTTTAATATGTTCTTATATCACTTGTGTACTGGTGCTATAATCAAATTTATTAAACTTATGGGAGCTCTCCATCAAACTCTTCTTCATGTATTATGCTTTCTCTTTTTATGTGTCTTGGTTATCCTTTGTCTTGAAAGTTGCTCGATAGATGCCACATAAAATTAAAATAAATTGCTTGTACTTTTGGATGGTAATTTCATTTTCATTTCCTAAGCTTGCAACCGACTATTCTCAATCATTTTTTGATTGCACTACTGAGTATATGTCTTTGCATGAAAGTGTTTATTTGCATTAGTGTTAAGATCCTGGTCATTATGCATCAAAGTGATGTTCTTTTAATGATGATTAATAGAGTAGAGCTCTTAGAATTGAAATGAAGCTGAATTTGATTAAATGAGCTGGAGATATGAACGAGCTGAACTAAGAAAATAAGATGACCTCAATGTTATTAAATGAACAAGAAATCATCTTCTAAAGCTAAGTACTCACTCTTAATCTCTCTTTGATTTCTTGTCATGATTCAAGCATGCTTATATGATTGATAAACGAATCAAGCTGAGCTGAAATAGATGAACTAAGATGTTTTGTGATTGAGCTGAATTGTGAGTTTATACGGCTGATTTTGATGCTCTATATTGAGATACTTGGCTGAATTTGGGACATATGTGTGCCTTGAAGTAGTCCCTTGAATTGAGTCTTAAATGAGCCGGATATTGAGCTATTTTGAGGCTGTTCTTGATTCGGCCTTTGGATGATGTACCTAAATGGAGTAATACCGATACTGTGTAACTGATACTGATATTGATACTGTGATACTGCTACTGATAATGTGATACTGATACCGTTATTGTGTTATGGTGCTGAGGTCAACGCATTGAAACCGAAGGCGGAGATCTATAGTGTATTGTTGATTTAATTGTTAAATTGACTATAGTGTATTGTTGATTTAATTTCTATTGAAATTCGAATTGTGTATTTTACCATTGCCGTTAAAATTAGCCTAGATCTAAGAATACAAAAAAAGGGTTCAGGAGTGTCGAAAGGTGTCGATTTTGTGTCGTGAAGTATTGACAGTGTGTTAGATTTTAATTAATATTCATTTAATCAACCAACAATTGTTGGATATGGCGTCGGGGTGTATCGGAGCGTGTCGTGTTTTTGGTAGAACACGTGTTGTTGCAAATAATGTCGAATATAACTTCATTTTTTCGGTTAAAATAGATTTAAGTAGAAATTGAAAAAAAAAATTCAGAAGTGTCGAAAAGTATCCATACGATGTCGGGAGGTGTCGAAGATGTGTTGGATATTTATTTTATCAGCTGACATATGCCGGACATGTCATCGTAATTTATCAGAGTTAATTAAATACAAACCGGGGCAACGCTCATGCGGAGCACGATTATTTATTTTCCTAGTATATATACACACACGCCTACAGATCGACAGCCTCGAAAGAAAATAATTTATATTTAATTACCCAACCAATATAATGACATATTGACATATTGTTTCATTATCGGATAGCAATTTCCTAGTTTTACTCGGACAAGCTAACTAGTAGATAGGGATAAAAGTAAAGGGATACATCGACTTGGAATCAATTCTAGTTGTATGTGGTCGTCTATAAATTCCAACCTAGGTCGTCTCTAAATTTCACTATAAAATCCCACCAAACAAATCGGAAACAACATGCAAACAATCGATAACAATACAGAGAATCCCAGCCCCACCACCATGGAGGAGATCAAGATCAATATCAATGTGGAAGAAACCAATCCCAGTCCCACCACCATGGAGGCAAAGGCGATCAAGATCAATATCAATGTGGAAGAAACCATCCATGATGATTCAACTGCCGTTGCACATGAACAATACGACAATGAAATCTACGGGCATAGACTCCGAGTTTATCATCTATTTGTCCTCGTAGCTAGCCTGTTGTTGAGTATTTTTTCTGTCGTTATAGCCGCATATTCGCCGCCATGCGAGTATTGGGCAGTCCTTAGTCTTGCATCTGTGGTGTTTTGGGCTTTGGTTATCATGCTGTGTCCTCGTGGAGATAGAAGCAATGATTTTCTTGGATTCTTAGCTTGCGTGATGAACATTTGGTCATGCGTACTCCTTTTTGTCTCCGAAAAAGATCTCATAGAAGCAAAGTTTTCGTCATACATATACAAGACTGTAGGCGTTTTCACCGTCCTTTCTGTCGTTTTGGGCATAAGTTTTATCCTGGAAATTCTCTATCGTGCGAGCCGTAGACGAGGTCGAGTCACCAGTGTTGCAGACAAGATCGAATCAGCAGTATAGCAAAGGAGGTCGAATCAGTGATCCGTTTCTTTTAATTATCAATTCATTTTTTTTTCCTTTTTTTCTTTTGTCCAGTTTCATTACATTATTATTTCTTGTTATCTTAATTAGAGGATAGTCTTTGCTTATCTGTTAAGCCTCGGCTACAGTATATATTAGGGTTCTTGGTCGAATGAATGAATAGAGTGATTTCTTTTTCCTCTTTTACAGCATATCACATATGTTATAGTTGTATAACATGTATAATGATTATATTATATCTCTTTTGGCCAAGCTTCTAAGGTATCGGCAAATCATACAGACATGGGCGGATCTACATAGGTTAGGGTGGGTCTGTGACCCCAATGAAATCCAAAATTTTTTCAGTGCTAAAACGATATAGTTTGTTGTTAAAATATAGCGTTTTATGGTTGATGTTTGATGCTGCTGAATAATGCACCACCAATAAATCATGGCTATGTGTGATCTAAGGGTGAGCCGAGAAGAAGTATACGCAATATTAATGGTAAGAAAGATCGTGTTTTTGGGTGTTTAATGGCTGAGTCCAAAAGGTATCTTGGATTGCCTACGTATCCTGTGTGAAAGTCCAGGAATCAAGCCTTACGTAGTTCCTGGAGCCGTGTATTTATAGTCACATGCCCTTCCTCTGCCCTAAACTTGGGGCGGCTTGGTCTATTGACATAAATACCCTTAAATGGGCCTTGCCTCCTTGCCCAAGTAACCTGTTGGATGTTGGCCTAGGAGCCTAGGCTAAAGTACGTGATATCGACTCGAAGGGCATCGATGTGGATGTTCGAGTTCGGACACTTGGTGAATTTCCCCCGAGCCGCGGTCTTTACTGGTACATCTCGTATCGACTCGATGTGGACAATTAACATAGACTTTTCCACATGCCAGCTGGACCACTCAAATAATTCCACGTGGAGGAGTGAGTTCTGGTATCATCATAAGCCCCCCAGATCGGAGGGAAGCTCATCTCGAGTGCTGATCTCGGGTCTGAAAATTTGAATAACCTTTTCGACACGTGGTCTTCTTTAGGCGGGAACACAGCTGTCCCCCCTAGCCGATTTAGGCCGTCGTAGGGTGACGTCATGCTGTCAGCATTAATTGTTGCAGGAAACGAAGCGTCTCTTATTGGGCCGCGTGGAGATTTGGCCCTTGATTCTCGCGCTTACACTTCTATAACTGCCCAAAATTTGTCCTTTCAAATCATTTGCAAAATTCACACGCATATAAGGAGTCCAAACACAGACGCCTCCCACTTGCTATTACAACTTCTGCAAATCTCAGTTTTCGCCTAAGATCTCAAGTAAGCCCTAGTTTACTCAAGTTTTCCTTCTTATTTTTGTTTCTTGCATCTTTTTCCCAAGTCCATGTCTAGTAGCGATAGTGATTCCCAAAACAGAGAAGAAATTGTCGTTGAAGAAGAGTCTTCTGAGGAAACGGTCTCTGAACATCCAACCGTCTCCGGCGAGAGAGCTATCGGAGAAGAAGAAGAGGGAGGAGAAGAAGAGTCATCTTCTCGACCCACTACCAAGCGTCAAACGAGGATGAGAGGTCAAGGGCCGTACGGTTGCATCTCCAATCTGACTCCGGAGAAAGCCAAAACCATCTGCACACGATACGGCATACCCTATTCCTCTGAGCGTATCAAAGTGTCACACGGTCAGCACCAGTTTGCCTGTGATCCCCCCTGGGTTCTGCGCTATTTACGAGGCGCAATTGAAGGAGGGACTTCGGTTTCCACTCGATCCGTGCCTCATTGCGGTCCTTCAACACTACCAGATTTGTATCACCCAGTTTGCCCCCAATGGGGTTAGGAGTGTAATGGGTTTCGTGCTGGCGTGTCGAATCGCCAAAGTCGAGTTCTCGGTTCGACTATTCCGCCAGTACTATGCCATATCGAGCTTGCAGGATGTGGGAAGGTATACATTTCAGAAACGTCCTCTAGCATCGGAGTTCGTGAGGAGGGTGATCTCATCTCAAGGCGAGTGGAAGCCCAATTTCTTCTTTATTCAACACCGACTGGTGGATATCGATATTCACACTTGGTTTAAAAGGCCGTTGAAGTGGCATGATAGGCTCGACTCGGATATCCCCAGTAGGTGCGGGATTATTGAGAGCGTCCACCCTGAGGTCACCACTCGAAACCTTCATTCCCTATATCCTTATGCTGACATCGAGACGGCCGGTCCGGGCGCCTACCTCGAACTCGATGAGGATGTTCGCGTTTTATGTAGGACCTTTATTCATTCTGTTGAGCTGTAACACTTGAGCATTTTGTACTTTCTTTGTGTTTATGTCATATTGATTGTATTCTGATGTCGGTCTTTCCCTGCACGCAGTGGAGTTTTTCTCGAAGATGGATGTTTTGGGTAAAATGCCCGACCCCAAGAAAACCGATCCCAAGAAGATTCAGGAGATTGTCGGGATCAAGTCAAAGAAACCGACATCTGGTACCACATCTGCGGGATAGAGGGGGTCATCCCGATCTGCTACCCCCGTATCAACATCTGAAATTCTGAGAGGTCAACCCGACGAGGCCAGGGTGACGGAGCAGGCGGAAGGGACCTCGCCTCTCGAGAAGCGCCGAGAAAAACAAGAGAGTGCGGCATGGGGTCGGGAAGAAGACCCGTAACCTTGCCCCACCGAACTCCTCCGAGACGATTCCAGGGATGAGCGTGGCCGAGATGGAAGCCATGACTCCAGAGGAGCTACATGAATTTATCCTGAAAAGCCAACGAGCTGTAAGTCTTCTTTTTATTTCCTTTGAAGCTTCGTGATTTTTTGGTCCGTTTTCGATGTTAATAGGGTTCCTTATTACAGACTCGACTCGCCACTAAAGTAGCTTTGAATAGAATTGAGTCTCCATCGGCAGCTCTGGAGGAGCAGAAAGAGACTATCTCGAAACTGACCTCGGAGATCGAGAAGCTGAAGGCCAAAGCCAACAAGTTGGATGATCGCCGCTTGAAGCTGGAATCCGATCTGTCTAAAGCTCAGAAGGTCATAGACGAGAGGGATGTCGAGTTAGCGGCGGTGAAGTCAGAGCTGGCGCAGGTGAAGTCGGAACTCGAGGGGACCAAAGCCGAATTGGCGGAAGCTGTCAAGGCTCGCATCAACGTCCAGTCCCTCCTTGATGATTTAACGAGTCGAGCGGAAACTGCCAAGCGGGACTTCTTGGCCTCAAGGGAGCTCGAAGACGACCTGACGTTGCTTATGACCCAGGGCATGAAAGGAGGGTTTACCGTGGCCATCGACCAAGTCAAAGTGGTCGATCCGAACTTTGACGTGTCTGCCATTTCGAAACCCTACCTATATGATCCAGAGGCCGTTCCTCGTTACGGGCGGTACTTCAATGAGTTCAAAGCCGGCGTCTCCTTATATGAGAAGTACATGACTCCCGCCTTGGACGATGATGGTGCGGAAAACATCGAGTCGGGGGAACAAGTCGACCCCAACGCTTCGACCTCGAACCAGCCTGCCGCCTGATGCTATTTCCTCTTTGTCTTTTTAAGTAACTCGATTCGATTTGGCTGTAATAACTTTTATGCTTCTATTTGTCTGAACTTGCATTTTGTCTATTCGATCTTGTAAACTTTGACATTTCAATTTTGCATTTTGATCTTCAGATTTGAATCTATGCTTTTAATTGAATGTCTTTTGTTTCTTATTGATCGCTTGTTCAGGGTGTAGTGGTGTAGTCCCTTTGAACTTAATTTCCTTGAAAATGTTGCCTTATGGGGTGTAGTCATTCGGACTTAATTCCCCTGCTGGCCCTTCGAAGTGTAGTAGGAGTGCATGATTCGACAGTCGTAGTACACTTGAGTATGAGTTGACCTAGCATTGTGATGCCTTATTGGCTTGACTTGGCTTTTCGGTCGGAGCTCGATTCGACTATCCGCCTTTTCAGGCTTATAAGAACATCGAATTAAGAAGTCCATACTCGACTGTCGCACATCGTGGTGCTTATGATCTGGTCGAGTCAGGTATCCGTCACGGGATCTTCCAACTGCTTAGCGTCGTGGCTTACTGACATGTCGGAAATGATATAAGCATTGTCAGTGACTTGGCTTTATTCACTATTTTTGTTTTAAGTCCATCGTGTCGATGGATCTCATCTCGGAAGTGATATAAGCATTGTCAGTGACTTGGCTTTATTCACTATTTTTGTTTTAAGTCCATCGTGTCGATGGATCTCATCTCGGAAGTGATATAAGCATTGTCAGTGACTTGGCTTTATTCACCGTACCGTGCCGAGTTGATTGGGTCGGAGAATTGATGTCGTGGTCGATTTTTGCGCTTTTTCTTCTGTCCCCTTTTTCTTTGTCATACGATCTTGCAAATGTAGCGTAATTAAAAAGGAAAAGAAAGCATGCTGAAAAAAAAGGCATCGAAATATAATGTCATATCGACCTATTACAACTGATGAAAGTAGAACTGCAAAAGTTATGAGGGTGGGATGAAAAAATAACTTAAACATAATATTTTCTGAGGTTGGTGGCATGCCAAGTTCGAGGCACTGTGCTGCCGTCCGATCTGCCCAACTGATACGACACTTTAGGATGCACCTTTAAAATTTTATACGGACCTTCCCAATTCGGCTCGAGCTTGCCTATTGGGTCCTGCTTGCTGGCTTCATTTTTCCTCAATACGAGTTCTCCTACTTGGAAGTATTTCTATTTTACCCTCGCGTTGTAATACTGTGAAATCTTCCTTTTATAACTGGCCATTCGATATGCCGCCATCTCTCTCTTCTCTTCGACGTTGTCTTTTTCTTCCTTTAGATCGGCATCATTAGTTTCGACGTTGTAAGCTAAAACATGAGGTGATGCTAGTCCGATCTCCGCAGGTATCACTGCTTCGCATCCATAGGCCATAGCAAAAGGAGTCTCTTGGGTAGCTGAATTGGGTGCTGTTCGATATGACCACAGTATACTGGGTAACTGAGCTGCCCAATCTCGACCTTCGTCTTCCAATCGCTTCTTCAACCCAAACTTGATTTGCCTGTTTGTCTGCTCGACCTGTCCATTGGACTGAGGTCGGGCCACCGATGTCGTTCTGTGTTCGATCTTGAATTCTTTCAACCAATTTTGTACTCTATCGTCCAGAAACTGAGTCCCGTTGTCCGAGATCAGATACTTTGGAATCCCAAACCTGCACAAAATATTTTCCTATAGAATTTTTTTAATGGTCTGAGCCCTGATGTCAGTGAGAGCTTTGGCCTCGACCCATTTGGTAAAATAATCAACCGCAACAACCACATATTTGAAATTCCCCGGGGCTCGAGGTAAGGGCCCGACTATGTCGACCCCCCACTCATCAAACGGCCATACCGACTCGATGGCATTCATCTCTCGTGCATGTTGATGAGTCACCACGTCATGCACTTGGCAAGCCCTGCAACTCATAACTAATCGATTGGCGTCTTCGCATGGGGGCGGCAAAAATAGCCTCGCCGGTTGCATTTTCTTGCCAACATCCGAGCTCCGCAATGATTACCACAAACGCCTCGATGTATTTCTTCGAGAATATAAGCCCCCTCGTCTTCCGATGCACATCGCATCCAAGGAGTTACAAACGATTTCCGATAAAGCACATAGTCGAACAGAGCGTACCTGGAGGCTTGAAGCCGGATTTTCCTGGCTTGAGATTTATCGGAGGGGAGAACTCCGTCTTTCAAATATAGGGCTATAGGGTCCATCCATGTCGACCCCTGAACCACCGGTTGCACGTCGACTTCATTATAGCTTCGCTCGGCTAACATTTCTACCAGGACTTTCCTTTTCGACCTAAAATTCGATGCGAGTTTAGATAACACATCGGCCCGTTTATTCTCACTTCGGGGTACCTGCTCGACACAAACCGTCGTGAACTTCGTCATCAGTCCCTGAACCACTCTCAGATAATTCTTCATAGACTCTTCTTTGGCCTCATACTCGCCTCGTATGTGGTTCACTACGAGCTGAGAGTCACTGTATACTAGGAGGTTCTCGACCCCCAACTTCAATGCTAGCTTTAAACCAGTGATCATTGCCTCATACTCGGCTTCGTTATTTGTAGCCTTGAACTCGAATCGAAGCGCATAAGGGAATTCTTCTCCCTTAGGACTGACCAATAACAAACCCGCCCCAGCTCCTTCTCTACTCGAGGCACCATCAACATGGATGGTCCACTGCTCACCTGATGACTGCTTATCTTGTTCCAACTGAATCGACAATCCTTCTGCTATGAAGTCTGCCAGAGCTTGACCCTTAATGGCTGTGCGAGGTAGAAACTCGATATCATACTCGGCTAGCTCGACCACCCATTTAGCCAATCGACCCGATGTCTCGGGCTTTGCCAAAATCTGTTTCAGGGGCTGGTCGGTGACCACAGAGATGGGGTGTGCTTGAAAGTAAGGTTTCAATTTCCTCGATAAATGAACAAGACTTAATGCCAATTTTTCAGCTGGCGTGTATCTGGTCTCTGGTCCATGCAATGCCTTGCTTACGAAATACACTGGGGTCTGTCCCTGGTCTCCATCTCAAACTAATACGGCACTCACTGCCTCTTCACAGATTGCTAGATAAACCAGGAGTTTTTCTCCTTCTCAAGGTGAAGACAGTGTCGGTAAATCAGATAGATACTCCTTCAAATCATCGAATGCTTTTTGACACTTCTCGTCCCACTGGAATGGACTCGCTTTCTTTAATATCTTGAAGAATGGTAGGGCCCTTTACGCTGATATCGACAAGAAACGATTGAGGGCCGCCATCCGACCTGTCAACCGTTGCACTTCCTTTACGTTACGAGGCGTAGGCATGCTTTTCAGGGCCTCGATCTTATCCGGGTTAGCTCTAATCCCATCTCTTGATATCATATACCCTAGAAACTTTCCCGATCGGACTCTAAACGTGCATTTCTTCGGATTGAGATTCATGTTTGCGGCCCGCAGCACCTCGAAGACCTCTCTGACATCGACAAGAAACTGTCCCATGGACTTGCTCTTGATCAATAAATCATCCACATAAACTTCCATATTTCGTCCTATCTGCCTCTCGAAAATTTTATTGACGGCTCTCTGATAGGTGGCCCCTGCATTCTTCAGACCAAACGGCATTGTTACAAAGCAAAACGTACCAAATTCTGTGATAAACGCGGTTTTTTCCGTGTCCTGGGGGTTCATGAATATTTGATAATACCCCCTATACGCAACGAGAAAACCAAATACCTCGAAGCCTAGTGTCGAGTCGACTAACTGGTCGATCTTTGGTAGCGGATAAGAATCCTTGGGGCATGCTTTGTTAAGATCCGTAAAGTCGACGCACATTCGCCAGGTCTGATCTGGCTTTTTAACCAACACTGGATTGGCTAACCAATCCGGATAAAATACTACTTTCACGATCCCAGCAATTAACAACTTGTCAACTTCTTTCCTTACGGCTTCCTTCCTCACAGGAGCCAGGTTTCTCTTCTTTTGCCGTATCGGCCTCTTTTTGGGATCGACGTTGAGTCGATGTACGGCTATGTCCGCCGATAGGCCAGGCATGTCATCTGCCTTCCACGCAAAAACGTCTCGAAACTCAACCAGGAGATCGACCAAGGCTCTCATATCGGGGTGTGGCATCCACTTCCCGATCTGGACCCCTTGACCTTCTTCCTCTTTCCACACTCGAACTTCCTCTCGCCGGGTCGGCGGAGACCGGCTCCGATCTTCTCTTTCTCGGTATCAATTCCTCAACTAGCACCTGCCCAACCCTTTTTCCTTTAATCGTAACCAGACTACAATTCCTGGCTACCTCGACGTCTCCTTTGACTTCATGGGTACCGTACCAGGTGGGGAACTTCATGCTGTTGTGGAATGTCGAGATGATGGCTCTGAGATCATATAAAGCTGGTCGACCTAATATCGCGTTGTACCCTGACGGGGCCTTAACTACGACATAGGTCATTTCCATTGTTCGACCCTTTTCCCCGTCTCCAACCGTAGTTAACAAACTGATCGACCCGACAGGGTGGATGGCTTGCCCTATAAACCCAAATAAAGGGATAGATAACGGAACAATGTATTCATCCTTCAACCTCATGGCTTTGAAGGCTGAGTAGTAAAGGATATTAACGGCGCTCCCACTGTCGACACAAACTCTTTTTATTCGACCTCGGCTTATTACCGCCTCGATCACCAATCCTTCGCTATGACTGTGGGAACTCGGAAAGTCATCCTTGGGGCCATAACCCACTTCCGTCGTAAACCTGATCTTCTTTGACTCCCTTGATTTGTCCGATGAGTGCCGACTGGATCGAGGTCGATCCGACTCGTGTTCTGCAACAATTGTGTTAACGTCGTACCCGACGCGATTATCTCGATGCGGATCCCAGTTCTGATTTTCCTGACGGTCATCCTGCCGATTATCCCTGTACATCGGGTCGGATGACTTTTCTCGACGATTCCGATTGTCCCGACGCGGAGATCGGTCCTTCTTTCCATTATAGCTTTTTCTCTTATACTCCCGACGGCCCTTTGGCTCGTCCTTTTCTGACCTATCTATCACTTCATCCAATTGACCCTCTTGAATACAGGCGTCGATATCTCTCTTCAAATCGAAGCATTCCTCCGTGTCGTGCCCCACATCTCTGTGATAGTCGCAATATTTGTGAGTATTTTTTCTTTTCTCTGGGTCCTTGGACATCGGATTAGGTGTCCGAGCAATGTTCTTTTTGATCATAATCGCCAACACCTCCCCCCGAGACCGGTTGAGGGGTATAAAATCTCGATCTTTCAAATTCCCTTTCTTTCCAAGCCGATCCGATATCGGAGCTGTCAGTCGATCAAAAATGTTGGACTTGCTTTCTTCATTCCGACCCCTAGGCTGACCCTTGGTGCGGCTTTCGAGTCGTTCCTCGAGTTGAGGCCAAGTGAAATGGTGTGCGCACGCGCGCGCCTCTTCACCTTGCCAGAACCTATGGACTATGTTCACACATTCATCCATATCGTTTGGCATCTTCTTGGATAACTTATCATACAAATTCATATTTCGCAGGCCTCCCACAAAAGCATTAACTTGCAGTGCATCACTGGCATTATGCACTTTCATGGCCTCAAGATTGAAGCGTGTCATGAAGTCGATAGTCGACTCCCCTTTCTCTTGCTTGATATTCATGAGGTGTGTAGCACTAAGGTGGAACTTTTTATTCCCAATGAAGGCATCTCGGAATTTTTGTCCCAACTGTAAAAAACTCGAGATCGACCCGGCACGTAGCTTGTGAAACCACTCTCGAGCTCGACCCGTGAGCAACGTGTCGAAGGCACGACACTTCATGGCGTCGTTGGCGTTTCTCAATCTCATCAAAGATATGTATCGATATAGATGGTCCTCTGGGTCCGTAGTACCGTCATAAGGTTCCATCTTCGGTGGTTTGAAAGACTCAGGCATCGTGTATATCTCTATCTCAGGACTAAATGGTGATTCGAGCCATTCTGTGACCTGTTCCTTTCCAACGATGCGATCGAACTCGTTTCGAATGCTCTCCTCGACTTGCCGATGATGCTTTTCTTGTTCAGGACGTTTGTGGGCGTTCGTCACACTGATTACAATTGCGCCTTCCTCACATTCTTCTTGAGGTTCAACTGGCCTCTTCCCCCTAGCATTATCAATTTCTTTACGACCCTGTGGGTCTAACAGGTGTTCTTCAGGGGGATTACAGATTCCCTTACCTATGAATGCCGACGCCACCACCCTTTTCAGGGCATCTTCATCTAAAGATGCTAAGTGATCTGCCATATCTTGTAGCTGCGGGGGAAGCTGAGGTCAGGGTGGATCTGCAACTGCGGGTCTAGATCCAGTGGGGACTTCTTGAACCTGAGATGGAACCCCTACTGGATCTATCTCCGTGTGCTCTTCGATCTGCACGTTCTTACTGCTCGTCGGTTTCTTCCTTGCTCGTGGTGCCATTGCGATTTCTTCACAAACTCACCGGTAGAAGGCCCTCCTTCTAGCGCCAAATGATGCTGCTGAATAATGCACCACCAATAAATCAGGGCTATGTGTGATCTAAGGGTGAGCCGAGAAGAAGAATACGCAATATTAATGGTAAGAAAGATCGTGTTTTTGGGTGTTTAATGGCTGAGTCCAAGAAGGTATCTTGGATTGCCTACGTATCCTGTGTGAAAGTCCAGGAATCAAGCCTTACGTAGTTCCTGGAGCCGTGTATTTATAGGCACATGCCTTTCCTCTGCCCTAAACTTGGGGCGGCTTGGTCTATTGACATAAATACCCTTAAATGGGCCTTGCCTCCTTGCCCAAGTAACCTGTTGGATGTTGGCCTAGGAGCCTAGGCTAAAGTACGTGATATCGACTCGAAGGGCATCGATGTGGATGTTCGAGTTCGGACACTTGGTGAATTTCCCCCGAGCCGCGGTCTTTACTGGTACATCTCGTATCGACTCGATGTGGACAATTAACACAGACTTTTCCACAAGCCAGCTGGACCACTCAAATAATTCCACGTGGAGGAGTGAGTTCTGGTATCATCAATGTTGAAACAGATCTGTGTAGCTTGCCACACAAAAGTACAAATACAGAAGCAATTCAAACGTAAAAGATAATGGCAGAGACAAAATAACCGAAACAAGTAGAACAAAGTGATTTTCAGCGTTGTGCCGATGACTCCACGGATAGAAACGGAGATATTTTTAACATGAACCGAAATCAGTGGCGGATCCAGAAAAATTATTCTGCGGAGTCTAAAAATATTTTTAAGAGTAAAAATAAATTAACATGGTCCATAATTTTTTTCTATAGGTAAAATTTAATATTTGTTGTCTTAGCGGGGTCCGTGGACCTCGTTTAAAAACATGTGGCTCTACCACCAACAAAAATGTATGAAGATTTTCACACTTTACATTGATTACAACATTTGCTATTTATAGCTTAGGTATCCTAACCCTAACTGCAACCGCCATTAAGTTATTGTTGGAATTCCTTTAAATGCCCTAGATGTGGACCCCAGCTTAGCTGACTCCACCATATTTGTAACCAAGTAAACCAGGTGCAGAATTCAGCAGGATTGAGATCCGAGATTTATTTTAGTATTAAAAGATATAATTTTGTTGTTAAAACATTTCGTTTTGTCGTTGAAAATACAGTTTTAGGCTCTAGTGATACCACTGAAACAAATTTATGGATCAAAATTCTAGTTTTAGACTCCAGTGACACCACTGGAACAAATTCATGAATCCACCTGACGATACAGGGTTTCACTCCCTCCACGTGTCGTCTATCGGTTGGTCATCACATTACGAATTAACTCCAAGGTACTCATATCGACACCCATACTCGGGGAAACGACTACCGAAGTTCGAGCAGTGTAGGACGAGTCCTCGAGGACAGAGTCCACACCAGCTGGCAGTATAGGATAATGAGTCCCGAAGTCGAGTACCGCAGGTCGGCAACATCGACATGGAGGACAGAGTCCGCACCGGTTGTCCAAGCCCATTAACAGCGATAGCTTAGGCAAGGGTTAAGGCCCATTAAAGGGTAAATATGACAATAACATAAGCCGACTTAGTATTAGGGTTAGGGCAAGTATTGTCATTATAAATACCTCATTCCAGGAACTACGTAATGCTTGATTCCTGGAACCTAACAGGATACGTAGGTAATCTAAGATACATTCTTAGACTCAGCCGCAAACATAAAACGACACCATCTCATTATTAACGCATTAGGGTTCTTGTGTGTGTTCATCATTAGATTCATTTAGGACCCGGATTATTAAGGTGACATAATTTGTCATCGTCACCACCTTTGCATAGATATCCCTCTTAGATACCCTAATCCTATTGCATTCCATAAAACTATGAAGAAACAATGAATTAATAATAGTACAACATATTTTTAACTATATACATTGTAGTTAATAATATATATTTATAATTAGAACTACCTCCACCTGAAAATGTAAATTTATTTAAATTTTTGTTTTGTCTCATAATGTAGATCCATTTTGATAACCAAGAAATCATTTAATACATTTTTATTTTATTTTATACCTCATTTATTATTTACTCACTCACTTTTCACTACTTTGTCTTAATAATAGTCAAAGGTCATTTTAGACTTTCTTTAATCAAAATTAAGGGCACATAACAAATTTAACTAACTTTCTTAACCTGTATGAAAAACCCAACTGGACATACATTTTGGGACGGAGGTAGTAAAACTTCTTCGCTGTTCAAAAAAAATATACTCCCTCCGTTCCAATTTATCTGAGGCAGTTGCCAAAATCACGCATATTAAGGATGTGAGTTAATTCATTAACTTTTACAATGAAATGACTTGAATGTCCTTAGATATAATTAATGTGGCATTGTTTTTTATATCTTCTACTGTAATAAATAAGGGTAAATCAAGTAAAAACTCAATAAATGTTGTATTGGAAATTGTACTACCTCACATAAAAGAGAATTTGAATACTACATCAGTTATTATGGAACAGATGGAGTAGTTAACTATATATATGACTTATTAGTAATATAAGGGGTTAATTCCAATACAATATATTATGAATTATGAAAGTTTTTTTTTATGCCTACTAACTATCAATACTTTAATTATTTTTATCATACATAACACTTTTTTTGAAAAAAAAAAAAAAAAAAAACAAGGTTTATATGTATATTTCCGTATCTTGGCATTCCCTTTATACCGTAAGACGTATAAAGGTAGTTATGGTATAATCTAGTAAAACTAAAAAAAATCACAAATTTTTAATTCGAGCGTGTTAGCAAATCAACAATTTGAACACTAGAATATTTGGGAAATTAGAGATAAGGTCATAATCTAGAATATTTTTAAGTAACAGGACAGCTACATATTTTTTATAGGGAGAATGACAACTGCATAATTTTTATAGCGAGAAAGACAAACAGTGAATCCCGAAAATCAGTGAATCTCCCCAGTGAATCCCGAAATCAATGAATTTCAACAATGAATTTCGACAGAGAATCCCGAAAATCAGTGAATTTCGACAATGAATTTTGAAAATTAGTGAATTTCGGCAGTGAATTTAAACAGTGAATTTCGAACACAAGTGAATTTCGACAGTGGATAAATATTTTTGTCCTTTATGCAAAAAGTTTCAAAAAACTGTCCTTCTACTCAATCGATGAAAAATTTCTGTCATTCTCCCTCATTCCCATTTGAGATTGACTCGTTTTATATCCAACCATATCCACATCGAGTATATTCGATCTCGAACCTTATTGGTATGACTTTTTGAGGAGTAAGTCATGCCGAGCACAAACCTCAAGTTTATTTACACCCCTAGTCTTCTAAAGTGAAAGGAAAAAAAGTATGTCTTTTTACACTGCAAATAATCTTAATGCATAACATTTTTTTCCCGCTTTTTTCCTTTCAAATTTATTTGTTTCCGTACTCGTTGACTATGACTGAGTTTTAGGCAGAATGTTGAAAATTTTTACTACTTTATTCTGGTAATTAAGTAATTGAATATACTTTCTAAGCGATATTGTGTACGGAAAACACATAACATCATACTCGAATTGGGTCAGAATAATACTTAATTTGAATTTGATCAGAAAAATGCTCATTTTGAATTTGATCTGAATTTTTTCGCCGTGTCAAAGAACACTTCAGAATAAACATATGTGTTATCATTTTTGCCTCCGAAAAAGATCTCATAGAAGCAAAGTTTTCGTCATACATATACAAGACTGTAGGCGTTTTCACCGTCCTTTCTGTCGTTTTGGGCATAAGTTTTATCCTGGAAATTCTCTATCGTGCGAGCCGTAGACGAGGTCGAGTCACCAGCAGGGGCGGAACTATGTGTATCTTGGGGTGGTCTCAAGCCCACCCAAAAAAAAAAAAAAAGTAGTGAGAATATGTTTGTAGTACCCCATAATAAAGACCAAACTGGTAACCAAGACCACCCCATAATAACCAAGATCACCCCATAGTAAATTCCTGGTTCCGCCACTGGTCACCAGTAGTGTTGCAGACAAGATCGAATCAGTGTAGTCCGTTTCTTTTATCAATTCTTTTTTTTCCTTTTTTTCTTTTGTCCAGTTTCATTACATTATTATTTCTTGTTATCTTAATTAGAGGATAGTCTTTGCTTATCTGTTAAGCCTCGATCGGGTACAGTATGTATTAGGGTTCTTGGTCGAATGAATGAATAGAGTGATTTCTTTTTCCTCTTTTACGGTTTACTAATTTTTATTTACCAATTAATGTCTTTCAAGTTTCAACCCTCATTTTGTTTTTTAATACAGATCGTGTCGCCATATATATATATATATATATATATATATATATATATATATATATATATATATATATATATATATATATAAAGGATGATTATGCAATCAAATTATCAGTTGACATTATGCTCATCAAATTGTTAGTTGATAGAGAAATTTAATTTATGGTGGTCCAGCTACAAATATAACATGGTGTTCTTATATCACTTGTGTACCGGTGATGTCATAATCAAATATATTAAACTTATATGATCCACAATTATATCAATTATACAAATTATAAAGCACCCATGCATATCACATATGTTATAGTTGTATAACGTGTATAATGATTATATTATATCTCTTTTGGCCAAGCTTCTAAGGTATCGGCAAATCATACATACATGGGCGGATCTACATAGGTTAGGGTGGGTCACGTGACCCCAATAAGATCCGAGATTTTTTTTAATACTAAAACGATATAGTTAGCTGTTAAAATATAGCGTTACATGGTTGATGTTGAAACTGATGTGTGTAGCTTGCCACACAAAAGGTACAAATACAGAAGCAATTCAAACGTAAAAGATAATGGCAGAGACAAAATAACCGAAACAAGTAGAACAAAGTGATTTCCGGCGTTGTGCCGGTTACTTCACAAACATTAACGGAGATATTTTTAACACAAACAGAAATCAGCGGCAGATCCAGAAAAATTATTCAGCGGGATCTAAAAATGTTTTTAAAAGTAAAAATAAATTAACATGGTCCATGAATTTTTCCAATAGATAAAACTTAATATTTGTTGTTTTAGCGGGGTCTGTGGACCGCGTTTAAGAACATGTGGCTCTGCCACCAACAGAAATGTATGTAAGATTCTCACACTTTACATTGATTACAACATTTGCTATTTATAGCCTAGGTATCCTAACCCTAACTGCAACCGCCATTAAGTTACTGTCGGAATTCCTTTACATGCCCTAGATGTGGACCCTAGCTTAGCTGACTCCACCAGCTGTGTAACCAAGTAAACCAGATGCAGAACTCAACAGTATTGAGATCCGAGATTTATTTTAGTATTAAACGATATAATTTTGTTGTTAAAACATTTCGTTTTTGTCGTTGAAAATACAGTTTTAAGCTCTAGTGACACCACTGAAACAAATTTATGGATCAAAAATCTAGTTTTAGACTCAGTTACACCAGTAAAACAAATTCCTGAATTCACCCTTGCATAGATATCCGTTCTAGATACCCTAATCCTATTGCATTCCATAAAACTATGAACAAACAATGAATTAATAATAGTACAACATATATTTAACTATATACATTGTAGTTAATAATATATATTTATAATTAGAACTACCTCCACCTAAAATGTAAATTTATTTAAATTTTTTGTTTTGTCTCATAATGTAAGTCCATTTTAATTACCAAAAAAGTATTTATTACATTTTTTATTTTATTCCATTTATTATTTACTCACTCACTTTTCACTACTTTGTCTTAATAATAATCAAAGGTCATTTTAGACTTTTTTTAATCAAAATTAAGGGCACATAACAAATTTAACTAACTTTTTTAATCTGTGTGAAAAACCCAACTGGACATACATTTTGGGACGGAGGTAGTAAAACTTCTTCGCTGTTCAAAAAAAATATACTCCCCCCGTTCCAATTTATCTAATGCAGTTGCCAAAATCACGCATATTAAGGATGTGAATTAATTCATTAACTTTTACAATGAAATGACTAGAATGTCATTGGATATAATTAATGTGTCATTGTTTTTTATATCTTCTACTGTAATAAATAAGGGTAAATCAAGTAAAAACTCAATAAATGTTGCATTGGAAATTGTTCTACCTCATATAAAAATGAACAAAATATTTTAACAACTGCATCAGTTATTATGGAACGGAGGGAGTAGTTAACTATATATATGAATTATTAGTAATATAAGGGGTTAATTCCAATACAATATATTATGAATTATGAAAGTTTTTTTATACCTAATAACTATCAATACTTTAATTCTTTTTTATCAAACAACACTTTTTTTTGAAAAAAAAAAAAACAAGGTTTATATGTATATTTCCGTATCTTGCCATTCCCTTTATACCATAAGACGTATAAAGGCCGTTATGGTATAATCTAGTTTAACTAAAAAAAATCACAAATTTTCACAAATTTTTTAATTCGAGCGTGTTAGCTAATCAACAATTTGAACATTAGAATATTTGAGAAATTAGGGATAAGGACACAATCTGAAATATTTTTAAGTAACAGAACAGCTACATATTTTTTATAGGGAGAAAGACAACTGCATAATTTTTATAGAGAGAAGGACAAACAGTGAATCCTGAAAATCAATGAATCCCGAAAATCAGTGAATCCCGAAATCAGTGAGTTTTGACAGTGAATCCCGAAAATCAGTGAATTTCGACAATGAATTTTGAAAATTAGTGAATTTCGACAGTGAATTTCGGCAGTGAATTTAAACAGTGAATTTCGACAGTGGATAAATAGTTTGGTCATTTATGCAAAAGTTTCAAAAAACTGTCATTCTACTCAATTGATGAAATATTTCTGTCATTCTCCCTCATTCCCCCTAGAATATTTGAGATTGACTCGTTTTATATCCAACCATATCCACATCGAGTATATTCGATCTCGAACCTCATTGGTATGATTTTTTTTTAGGAATAAGTCATGCCGAGCACAAACCTCAAGTTTATTTGCACCCCTAGTCTTCTAAAGTGAAAGGAAAAAAAGTATGTCTTTTTACACTGCAAATAATCTTAATGCATAACATTTTTTTCCCGCTTTTTTCCTTTCAAATTTATTTGTTTCCGTACTCGTTGACTATGATTGAGTTTTAGGTAGAATGTTGAAAAAATTTAGTACTTTATTCTAGTAATTAAGTAATTGAATATACTTTCTAAGCGATATTGTGTACGGAAAACACATAACAACATACTCGAATTGGGTCAGAATAATACTTATTTTGAATTTGATCTGAATAATGCTCATTTTGAATTTGATGTGAATTTTTTCGCCGTGTCAAAGGACACTTCAAAAAAAACATTTGTGTTATCATTTTTGTAACTAACCTTCAACTACGTTTCGGGCCCATTAGTTGAACCACCGTGTTCTACCGATACACCACAGTAAAATCAACCTTGTGTAAATTGATTCTAGAGTCAAAAATCGACTTTCCACAGAATCTGTTCGAAATCGTCGACTTTTTGCCCTATAATCGATTTTCCCAAGGTTGATTCTGTTAAAACGTGTTGTGCAGTGGTAGACGGGGTGCATCGGGTAGAACGGTTGTGGTTCAATTAATAAACTTCATTTGTTTTTCTTAACTCACTCCCCGCCAGGGCCGTTTCTAACATTAAATAGGCTCGGGGTAAAATAAAAAGAATTGCCCCTTTTTATCACCAAAATGAAGTTCTTCAGTGACGTAAGTCAAGTCACGCTCAAGAAACACTAAAAATTGTATCAAACAACAACATATTACATGTTTGAAAAACAAAAATGCATGGAATCAATAAATGGAACAACGTAATAGAGAATACAAATAAGCACAAACAACTACAAAACAACTCAACTGTAACCAACAATATGAAGAAAAAAAAAATTCATTATCAATAAATGCACACATACACGTGCATATCCGTTTGTGACACATATACATAGATTGGAAATTAGTATAGTCATTCATTATCCAAGTTACGGTGAGGTTTTGTTTGTTTGGATCTTAGTGTGATTTTGTTGAATTTTTTGTTGTTAGATGTTTAAGGTGCGGCGGTGACACAACCATTTGCCATCACGACGGGAGGAGTGATGGAGATGCCGGACGAGTCCGGTGAAACAGCACTAAAATACATAATCTACAGGATGCCTCACTCCGGCTAAGGCTTTACCAAGCTCTTTGAGTGGAGAGATGAACAAGAGAACCTACAAATCCTCTACGAGTGTGTTCTATAGGACCTCATTTCTTCTTGAGGCATGAGGAAGGCCATAGCGGTGAGAAGGAAGGAGTGGAATCGAAAACAACCTGACCTACAAGAACCTCTCTTTCGGTGGAGGCTTTCACCGTAAAAGCGAACGGATGTAAATCGATGTTATTGTCGTTGTTCGTTCTTATTTGTGTTATATGTTATTAGTTATTTCGTCACCGCCGTATTTTGTTATGTTACATTGTCAGTAATATTAGGCATATTTATATACTAAGCCAATAAATTATAAAAAAAAGGCTAAGGCATTATATACATATAAAGATATTAAATGATAAAAAGGCTAAAGGCAATCCGGGAATTAAATATGATACAAGGCTATTAAATATCAAATTATACTAAAAATTTTACAATGCTATTGGTAAATGCACATAATTTTGCTAATGCACATATTTTTGCTAATGCATTATGAGATTTGGCTATTAGTATTACATATGCACATAATTTTGCTAATGCATATGCATATAATTTTGCATATAATTTTGCTAATGCATATGCACATAATTTTGCTATTAGTATTACAATGCTAAAATTATACAAGGGAAAAAACATCATTTTCACATAATTATTATATAATATATTATACTAAGTACAATATATTATATAATAATTATGTGAAAATGATTATGAGATTATACTAAACTATATATGATACAAAAAAACATTTTCTTTTTCTCCAGAAAATAAAAAAAGATTACAAAATTAACGCCAATATTATTGGCATTAAACCAGTCTTAACGCTAATCATAGTGGCGGTTTACGCCAATAATATTGCCGTTAAAACTGGTTTAACGCCAATAACTGGTTCATCGTCTTCATCATTCCGGTAATCACATTTTACATAACAATTTACACAATCTTCATCATTCAACACAATTTACACAACAATATTTACACAACAATCATAAACATGATTAAAAAAAAACATGAATAATCATCCCATTCGCACAAAAATAATAATGAAAACAAAAAATTTATGATACACATAAGAATCACCTTATCGTGTATCTTTGGTTGTGTGTCCGAAACCAATTGCTCGATTTGCTCAACATCATCTGATGATACGGGGATTCACTTCTCCAAGTGGAATTATCTGATTGATCCAGCTGGCATGTGGAAAAGTCTGTTTCAGTTATCCGCATCGAGTCGATACGAGACGTACCAGTGAAGACCGCAGCTCAGGGGAGATTCTCCAAGTGTCCGAACTCGAGCACCCACGTCGATGTCCATCGAGTCGATACCACATACTTTAACCTAGGCTCCTGGGCCCACTTCCAACAGGTTACTTGGGCAAGGAGGCAAGGCCCATTTAAGGGTATTTATGTCAATAGACCAAACCGCCCCAAGTTTAGGGCAGAGGAAGGGCATATGCCTATAAATACACAGCTCCAGGAACTACGTAAGGCTTGATTCCTGGACATTACACAGGATACGTAGGCAATCCAAGATACATTCTTGGACTCAGCCATAAAACACCCAAAAACATTACCTTTCCACCAAGTTCTGACCATTCGATCCCATTCTGACTCACCCTTAGATTACACGTGGCCTGTTATTCCGGTGGTGCATCATTTAGCATCATCATTTGGCGCTAGAAGGAGGGCATCTACCGGTGAGTTGGTAAAGATCTCGCAATGGCTCCACCAGCAAGAAAGAAGCCGACGAATTGCAAGAACCCGCAGGTCGAAGAACAGACGGACATGGATCCAGCAGGGGTTCCGTCTCAGATTCAAGAAGTCCCCACTGGATCTAGACCTGCAGTGGCCGATCCACCCAAGCCTCAGCTTCCCCCGCAGCTACAAGACATGGCCGATCACTTGGCATCTTTAGATAAAGAAGCCCTGAAAAGGGTGGTGGTGTCGGCCTTCATAGGTAAAGGAATCTGTAATCCTCCGAAAGAATGCCTGTTGGATCCTCTGGGTCGTAAGGAGGCTGATAATGCCAAGGGGAAGAGGCTTGTCGATCCTCAAGAAGAGTGTGAGGAAGGCGCAATTGAAATCAGCGTGACTAACGCCCGCAAACGTCCTAAACAAGAAAAGCATCAGCAGCAGGTCGAGGACAGCATCCGAAATGAGTTCAATCGCATCGTAGGAAAGGAGCAGATCACAGAATGGCTCGAATCGCCATTTAGCCCCGAGATAGAGATATACACGATGCCTGAATCATTCAAACCGCCCAAGATGGAACCTTACGGCGGTACCACGCAGACCAGAGGACCATCTCAGATCGATATATATCGTTGATGAGGTTAAGGAACGCATAAATGATGCCATGAAGTGTCGTGCCTTCGACTAAAGCACGCTCACATTGGGTGAAGTCGAGCTCGAGAGTGGTTTCACAAGCTACGTCCCGGGTCGATCTCAAGTTTTTTACAATTTGGACAAAAATTCCGAGATGCCTTCATTGGGAATAAGAAGTTCCACCTCAGTGCTACACACCTCATGAATATCAAGCAAGAGAAAGGGGAGTCGACTATTGACTTCATGAGACGCTTTAATCATGAGGCCATGAAAGTGCATAACGCTAGTGATGCACTGCAGGTTAATGATTTTGTTGGAGGTTTACGCAATATGAAGCTATATGATAAGTTGTCTAAGAAGATGCCAAACGATATGGATGAATGTGTGAACAAAGTCCACAAGTTCTGCCAAGATGAAGAGGCAGTGCGTCTGCACACCATTTCACTTGGCCTCAACTCGAGGAGCGAATCCCGAAGCCAGACCAAGGGTCAGCCTAGGGGTCGGAACGAAGAAAGCAAGTCCAATGTGTTTGATCGACTGACAGCTCCGATATCGGATCGGCTTGGAAAGAAAGGGAATTTGAAAGATCGAGATTTTATACCCCTCAACCGATCCCGGGGTGAGGTGTTGGCGACTATGATCAAAAAGAACATTGCCCGGACACCTAAGATGATGTCCAAGGACCCAGAGAAAAGGAAAAATACCCACAAGTATTGTGACTATCACAGAGACGTGGGGCATGACACAGAGGAATGCTTTGATTTGAAGAGAGATATCGACGCCTGTATCCAAGAGGGTAGATTGGATGAAGTGATTGATAGGTCAGAAAAGCACGAGCCAAAGGGCCGTCGTGAGTATAAGAGAAAGAGCTATAATGGAAAGAAGGATCGATCTCCGCGTCGTGGCAATCGGAGTCGCCGAGACAGGTCATCTGAGCCGACATCCAGGGATAACCGTCGGGATGACCATCGGGAAGATCAGAACCGAGACCCTCATCAGGACAATCTCGTCGGGTACGACGTTAACACAATTGTTGCAGAACACGAGTCGGATCGACCTCGATCCAGTCGGCACTCATCGGACAGATCGAGGGAGTCAAAGAGGATCAGATTTACGACGGAAGTGGGTTATGGACCCAAGGATGACGTTCCGAGTTCCCACAGTCATAGCGAGGGATTGGTGATCGAGGCGGTGATAAGCCGAGGTCGATAAAAAAGTTTTTGTGTCGGCGGTGGGGCGCCGTTAATATCCTTTACTACTCAGCCTTCAAAGCCATGAGGTTGAAGGATGAAGACATTGTTCAGTTATCTACCCCTTTATTTGGGTTTACAGGGCAAGCCATCCACCCTGTCGGGTCGATCAGTCTGTTAACTACGGTTGGAGACGGGGAAAAGGGTCGAACAATGGAAATGACCTATGTCGAAGTTAAGGCCCCTTCAGGGTACAACGCGATATTAGGTCGACCAGCTTTATATGATCTCAGAGCCATCATCTCGACATTCCACAACAGCATGAAGTTTCCCACCTGGTATGGGACCCATGAAGTCAAAGGAGACGTCGAGGTAGCCAGGAACTGTAGCCTAGTTACGATTAAAGAATAAAGGGTGGGGCAGGTGGTGGTTGAGGAATTGATACCTGAGGAAGAGGAAGCTCGGAGCTGGGTGTCCGCCGACCCAACAGAGGAGGTTCGAGTGTGGAAGGAGGAAGAAGGCCAGGGGGTCCAGATCGGGAAGTGGATGCCACACCCCGACATGAAAGCCTTGGTCGACCTCCTAGTTGAGTACCGAGACGTTTTTGCATGGAAGGCGCAGATGACATGCCAGGCTGTCGGCGGACATAGCGGTATATCGACTCAACGTCGACTAAAAAAAAAAGCCGATACGGCAAAAGAAGAGAAACCTTGCTCCTGAAAGGAAAGAAGCAGTAAAAAAAGAAGTCGACAAGTTATTAGTTGCTGGGATCGTGAAAGAGATATTCTACCCGGATTTGCTAGCTAATCCGGTGTTGGTAAAGCCGATCAGTGGCGAATGTGCGTCGACTTTCTGATCTCAACAAGGCATGCCCCAAGGATTCATATCCACTTCCAAAGATTGATCAGTTGGTCGACTCGACACTGGACTTCGAAGTGTTCGGTTTTCTCGATGCGTACAGGGGGTATTATCAGATCTTCATGGACCCCCAGGACTCGGAAAAAACCGCTTTTATCACAGAATTTGGTACGTTTTGCTTTGTAACAATGCCGTTTGGCCTAAAGAATGCAGGGGCCACCTATCAGAGAGCCGTTAATAAGATCTTCGAGGGGCGGATAGGACGAAATTTGGAGGTTGTTGGTCCCTTGGAAAGGCTAACACAAGTTTAGAGGGGGGGTGAATAAACTTGTCACCAAAAACTGATCCTCAACTGGAAAAGTCCGAGGCGAAGTTTCTCAAATCTGGCGATTTTCGAGTTCTGTCCCTTTAACTTGTGCGGAGTTGATTAGCTTAGCGAATATAAGTTATTAATGACTTATATTTAGTCTCATTAACTGGCGGCGGATAAAACTAGCCTTTAGTGCAATAGATGTGTAAATAGAAAACTAGACCTACTATGTATCAGTTAAGTGCTGACTCAGTGTCTAATGTTTGCTGAGAGATAATGCAATAAATAAAACAAACACAGATGCATAAAGTAAATCAACACAAGATTTGTTTATGGAAGTTCCGGGTGGTGTAATCACGTACGTCTCCCCTTCTCCTGTGGCGTAGGAGGTATCACTAGAATAATGAAATAACCATTACAAAATCCTAGCACTATATGTGATCCTTCACGACACCCTAGTTTCACTTATCTACACAAAATGAAGAAAGGTGAGATTGCTCCCTTCACTGCACTGCTTGATCTTTCGGAGGTGGAATTGTTCTTTCACGACTCACCACTCACATACACGATCCATGATCGCACCAATCTTCAGAAGCAACACCGTATGAAGAAAGGTAGAATTGCTCTCTTCAAACTATGCACTGACCACACCCTTTTCACAAAGGTTAGGTTTAGAATTAATCAAGGATTAATTCGGTGAGTGTTTGATTCTTACGATCGACTTTGTAGCTCCAAGATGCCTTCATTCCCCCTTGATGGGTTACTTGATCTTTCTTTAAAGTTTCCAAGGCAATGTCGTTGGCTCCTTTATCGATTAAATATAATCGATTTTTATGGATCTGGATTTGGATCTTGAATGTATGCTTGTAAAGCTCTTTTACGATCCTCCTCTCGCTTTTCTTGAGTGATTCTCTTGTGTATTTATAGGGGTGATGTGGCGGTTACTAGCTCTTGTAGCCGTTACACTTGTCATTTAGCCAATGTTCATATGTACGATCTTTTTGTCGTATTGATAGTTTAAATTCAATCAAGGCCTTAACTCGCTTTTCTACTCTTTTTCAAAAGCGAGTACCTTGTTTACTTAACATCTGACTTTAATTCACTAAGTCAGAGTACACCGTTCAGTTTCTTCTTTTCCAGGTAACTGATAATCTTTGTCCTTAAGATTATTCAGTTTTACATGACCTATAACTCAGTTTCAGGTCACCACAGACTTGCCTGAATCCTGACTTATAGTCACGACTTAATCAGCTTCTAACTGAGTTTGCCACCTCAGTTCTTCAATCTCCAAAAACTGAGTCTGTGTCCCTCAGTTCTTCAGTCTTCTAGATAAGCCAACTGAGTCTGTGTTCCTCAGCGAACTTATCTTCTTCAGTTTTAGAATAACTGAGTTTGAACCCTCAGTTCTTCAAGTGCATATTCAGTTTTCTTGCTATAACTCAGTTTTCTTGTTGTGGCTCAGCTGTTCGCCTAGTTCCTATTCTATTACAATGCTTGTGTGAAACAACCTATACAAAGTTCAGACTCTAGATAGAACTTATACATTTATTTCTAAACCATTTCTTGCTTCTTCTTGTATTATGCACTATAACAGTTAGTTACGACTTCATCATCATGGGTTGTAAGTGATTTGTCTAATTTCGTGACGAATCATCATCAAAACATAAATAATATTTCCAACAATTTCCCCCTTTTTGATGATGTATCATAACCCTCCCTAAAAGCAATAATAAAAGAATAGTGCAAGAAATCCAAACAATTCAAACAATTCAAATAAGCAAACTAGAACAGCTGAGTTTATTATAGGATTCAAAATGAGCCAAACTGAGTTATAACTGAATTAAATTACATCTCTTTTTCCAAAGCCAATAATTTTTCACCGGCAAATATACTCCTTTTTGTCTCTAAGGATCTTCTTGTTTTTCCTTCTTCTTCAGTTTCACCAACTCTGAAGCTTGATTTCGGATACACATTCAAAGCAATCTGTTTCTTCTTCATTCTCTTGGTTCTTGAACTTGATCAGAATTGCTTTGAGTTCTTCTTCCATCAATTTCTCTTCTTCTTCTGAGATAAGATTTAGTTTTTCTTTTTCCTCCTTATCTTCTGAATTCTTTTCAGTTTCCCCCTTTGTTTGTGTCTCCTTATCTCCCAGTTTTTCAAGAGATTTGACACAGATTACAAGCTTCTTTCTGATACTCAACACTGCTTTAACTGCGGCTTCCTCATCATCCTCAGTTCTTGTGTCTTTAAAATCTCCTTCTGCAATCAGCTCTTCAAACAGACCATCAATTGCTTCTTCATCAATTTGAGTAGTTAGTAGATCAGCATCTACTTGTCTGTCTTAATCTTCCATCAGTTATGCGGCATAAGCCTCTTGACTTGATTGCATCTTCTCTTCTGACTTCATCACCTACGACTTCATTTTCCCCCTTGTTTGAAGATAAGCGAAAGCAATCTTCAAATAACTTACGTAGGGTGATGATGTTTGAGTATTTGTTCAAACCTGAATAATGTATCCTTCCAATTAGTTCATGTAGGTTGAACAGTTTCTCCTGTAGATTTTTTATTAGACATTCAATGAAATCTTTCAGATTTTTCAGTTTCTCAGCTTCACTTTCTTGAACCAGAGATTCTTTAAATGCTTATTTGCTTGTGGATGCCTCATGAGCCTGGGATGAGATGTTGACCTCAGGATAGTAAAAGTGAACATCAGGAACTGTCAGTTTCTTCTCATATTCAGCCTGACAGAATTCCGCATCTTCCATTGCTTCTCTTTTCTCTTCAGTGTATTCCCCATACATGGTAGTGGGAAATTCACTTCCTTCAGATTCTTCAGTCTCTCTTTCAGTTTCTTCTTCCATTTCTTCATCATCTTCAGTTTTATCTGTTTTGCTTCTATCTTTTTCTTCACTTTCTTCTGATTCTTCATCAGCTTCAGTTTCTTCAAACGGTTCACTTTCCTCTGTATCGTCCTCAATCTGGATCACATTCTCAGTTTCAGTTTCCTTTGACTGAAACTTGTTCCACAACCTCTTATGCCTTCGTATAGTTCTATCATCCAGTTTTATGATCTCGCTTGAACTGGAGTCAGAGACTTCACTTTCTTCCTTGATGAATTTCCTTTTCTTTGTCCCAGTGGACACTGATTTGAGTTTTGCTTGGGTTGGTGTGGATTTGGAAATGGAGAAATGATCCAGTATCCTTTGCACTGGATAGGTAAAACCCTTTTTCAGTAAGAATGATTCTCCAGCAGCTTCCTTACTCTCTTTGATTCTCTGCTTCTCATCAGAAATCTGCTTTATCAACTGATTGAGTATAAATTTGTTCCAATCAAATCTCTCCTCAAACCAAATAGCATAAATCATTTTCATTTTGTCCGTTGAGAGAGTGTAGAAATTTCGAGCATGACCAATGACATTTTTGGTCAGAAGAATTGTCAAGAATGCAAACTCTCCTTTCTGCTGATAAATAGAGCCACTGTAATTCTTCTCCTTCTTATTGATTGCAGTGATGTTCCAAATCTTCTCTTTTTCTTCTTTCCCGAAGGTGAAGGATGGAGAGCCTCCAAATATACCAAGACGGAACACCAGGGAAAGCAGTTGTTCATCAATGGTGAAGTTTTTGTCTTGAACAGTTGTTTTGAAGCTTCTTCCATTGTTGGTGATTTCAGCATTCCTGTAGAAATCTCTAATGCCGTCTGGATATAAGGTAAAGACCTTTGTATCAATCAAATTCTCCAAACCTCGAATCTTTTTAATCTTCTTTGCTATTTGAATTGAAAGATTGGAGTTTGAGAATTTTTGACAGAATGCGTCCAGGCTTGTTGTGATTCCTTCGTCAATGTTGTATTGCTCCATTGATTTTTGAATTGGGGATGCTTGAATGCTTGATTTTGGGAGAGCAGGATTTCGTCAAGATTATGCCTTTCAATCGTTTTCAAAATGAGAGTCGTGTCACAATTAATGAGATTATGTAGGGATGTACATCTACTTTTTCTCCCAGATTGACACGTGGCTTCGAGTGATTTGCCATGTCAGTCCAAACGCCAGATGGTAGCTGGAAAGTCTTTACTTCTTTGACAGTTTTGTCCTTCATCAGCTTTTGCCGTCTCAGTTTTGTATGGAAGTCAGTTTTCTGAGGATTTTGCAAAGTGAACTGACTTTTCCTGCAAAACAGTTTAAGTTTTCTTTGGTACCCATACCTTTTTGGGTCCGATTGAGTTAGTTACTGAACTATTACTTTCAGTTTCTTTGTTGAGAGAATTAAGCCTTCTCAACTCTTTTCTGGATAAACCATTACGCTCAATTTTAGTTGATTTCACATGGATTCTTTTAGATTTAACATTTTTAGTTTCCTTGTGTAATCCACTAAATCTTCCAAATATCTTGATTTCTAGAGTTTATACTTTTGAAGTCTCAAGATGGGTAGGGGTGGGGATTATCATTGCTTTTGTCAAATTCTTTGGACATTAATCTTTCAGCTAGATTTGACACCTCAGTTTCAAGAAACTCATTCCAATCCTTTGCTTTGTCAAGTTCTCTATCTTTTAATTTTAGTTCCAACGTAAGTTTCTCAGTTAACTTGACAAGATCAGAGTTTTTCAGACTGAGTTCAGCAAATGATAACTGATTTGAAGAATGTACCTTTCCTTGATGATTTGATGCAGTTTTACGATTTGAATGTACACTCTTTTGTTGCTGTGATGAATCACCAACCACTTGAAACAACTCCTTTCCTTCTTCTTTTGAGAGGTCTCTTAGTGATGGAACTCCTCTGGATTCGTTAATATGAACATTGAAGTTTGTATCCACATCATCACTGAGTTGAGGTTCTGGATTTGTATGTAAATTTGTCGCACTGAACCTTTCGATCATTTGATCCAGAAAATCAGATATATTATGCAAGCAATTAATCAAGGGATGGGTAAGCCAACTTCTAGCTTTAGATGTAGACATTGAAACTATATGAATGATCTGATGAGGGTCTTCAACAAGCTGGTTTGAAATGTATCTTGGATCTCCTCCGAAGGAAGAAGATGCTCCGATACCAATTGTTGGTCCCTTGGAAAGGCTAACACAAGTTTAGAGGGGTGAATAAACTTGTCACCAAAAATCGATCCTCAATGGAAAAGTCCCGAGGCGAGTTTCTCGAAACTTAAAGCGATTTTGATCCATGTCCCTTTAACTTGTGCGGAGTTCAGTTAGCTTAACTGAATATAAGTTATTACTGACTTATATTTAGTCTCGTTAACTGGCGGCGGATAAAACTAGCCTTTAGTGCAATAGATGTGTAAATAGAAAACTAGACCTACTATGTATCAGTTAAGTGCTGACTCAGTGTCTAATGTTTGCTGAGAGATAATGCAATAAATAAAACAAACACAGATGCATAAAGTAAATCAACACAAGATTTGTTTATGGAAGTTCCGGGTGGTGTAATCCCGTACGTCTCCCCTTCTCCTGTGGCGTAGGAGGTATCACTAGAATAATGAAATAACCATTACAAAATCCTAGCACTATGACAGTCCTTCACGACACCCTAGTTTCACTGTCTACACAAAATGAAGAAAGGTGAGATTGCTCCCTTCACTCTGCACACTGATCTTTCGGAGGTGGAATTGCTCCTTCACCAGCTCACCACTCACATACACAGTCCGCAGACTGCACCAACTGCTGTAGCAACACCGTATGAAGAAAGGTAGAATTGCTCTCTTCAAACTATGCACAGCCCACCCTTTTTCACAAAGGTTAGGTTTAGAATTAATCAAGGATTAATTCAGTGAGCTGTTTGATTCTTCTGGATCTGACTTTGTAGCTCCAAGATGCCTTCATTCCCCCTTGATGGGTTACTTGATCTTTCTTTAAAGTTTCCAAGGCAATGTCGTTGGCTCCCCTTTATCTGATTAAATATAATCTGATTTTTATGGATCTGGATTTGGATCTTGAATGTATGCTTGTAAAGCTCTTTTTCTGATCCTCCTCTCACTTTTCTTGAGTGATTCTCTTGTGTATTTATAGGGGTGATGTGACGGTTACTAGCTCTTGTAGCCGTTACACTTGTCATTTAGCCAATGTACGATCTTTTGTCGTATTGATAGTTTAAATTCAATCAAGGCCTTAACTCAGTTTTCTACTCTTCTTCAAAACTGAGTACCTTGTTTACTTAACATCTGACTTTAATTCACTAAGTCAGAGTACACCGTTCAGTTTCTTCTTTTCCAGGTAACTGATAATCTTTGTCCCTAAGATTATTCAGATTTTACATGACCTATAACTCGCCAGTCACCTGCAGACTTGCTCGAATCGACTTATAGTCACGACTTAATCAGCTTCTAACTGAGTTTGCCACCTCAGTTCTTCAATCTCCAAAAACTGAGTCTGTGTCCCTCAGTTCTTCAGTCTTCTAGATAAGCCAACTGAGTCTGTGTTCCTCAGCGAACTTATCTTCTTCAGTTTTAGAATAACTGAGTTTGAACCCTCAGTTCTTCAAGTGCATATTCAGTTTTCTTGCTATAACCTCAGTTTTCTTGTTGTGACTCAATTTGTTCGCTTTAGTTCCTATTCTATTACAATGCTTGTCTGAAACAACCTATACAAAGTTCAGACTCTAGATAGAACTTATACATTTATTTCTAAACCATTTCTTGCTTCTTCTTGTATTATGCACTATAACAGTTAGTTACGACTTCATCATCATGGGTTGTAAGTGATTTGTCTAATTTCGTGACGAATCATCATCAAAACATAAATAATATTTCCAACAGAGGTTTATGTCGATGATTTATTGATCAAGAGCAAGTCCATGGGACAGTTTCTTGTCGATGTCAGAGAGGTCTTCGAGGTACTGCGGGCGGCAAACATGAAGCTCAACCCGAAGAAATGCACTTTTGGAGTTCGATCTGGAAAATTTCTGGGATACATGATATCGAGAGAGGGGATTAGAGCTAATCCGGATAAAATCGAGGCCCTCAGGAACATGCCCGCGCCTCGTAACGTAAAGGAAGTACAACGGTTGACAGGTCGGATGGCGGCCCTCAATCGTTTCTTGTCGATATCAGCACAAAGGGCCCTACCATTCTTCAAGATATTAAAGAAAGCGAGTCCATTCCAGTGGGACGAGAAGTGTCAAAAAGCATTCGAAGATTTGAAGAAGTATCTGTCTGATTTACCCACGCTGTCCTCACCTCGAGAAGGGGAGAAACTTCTGGTTTATCTAGCAATCTGTGAAGAGGCAGTGAGTGCCGTATTGGTTCGAGATGGAGACCAGGGACAGATCCCAGTGTATTTCGTAAGCAAGGCATTGCATGGACCAGAGATCAGATACACACCGGCTGAAAAATTGGCATTAAGCCTGGTTCATGCATCGAGGAAATTGAAACCTTACTTTCAAGCGCACCCCATCTCAGTGGTCACCGACCAGCCTCTGAAACAAATATTGACTAAGCCCGAGACATCGGGTCGATTGGCCAAAAGGGTCATCGAGCTAGCTGAGTATGGTATTGAGTTTCTACCTCGTACAGCCATTAAGGGTCAAGCCCTAGCAGACTTCATAGCAGAAGGATTGTCGATTCAGTTGGAACAAGATAAGCAGTCATCAGATGAGCAGTGGACCATCCACGTCGATGGTGCCTCGAGCAGAGAAGGATCCGGGGCAGGTTTATTATTGGTCAGTCCTAAGGGGGAAGAGTTCCCCTATGCACTGCGATTCGAATTCAAGGCAACAAACAACAAAGCCGAGTATGAGGCAATGATCACGGGTTTAAAGCTGGCATTGAAATTGGGGGTCGAGAACCTCCTGGTATACAGTGACTCTCAGCTCGTAGTGAATCATATACGAGGCGAGTATGAGGCCAAGGAAGAATCTATGAAGAGCTATTTGAGAGTGGTTCAGGGATTGATGTCGAAGTTCAAGACGGTTCGTGTCGAGCGGTACCCGAAGTGAGAATAAGCGGGCCGATGCGTTGTCTAAACTCGCATCGAATTTTAAGTCGAAAAGGAAAGTTCTGGTAGAAATGTTAGCGGGCGAAGCTATAATGAGGTAGACGTACAACCAGTGGTTCAGGGATCGACGTGGATGGATCCGATAGCGTTATTCTTAAAAGATGGAATTCTCCCATCCGACAAATCTCAGGCCAGGAAAATCCGGCTTCAAGCCTCCAGGTACGCTCTGTTCGACTATGTGCTTTATCAAAAATCGTTCGTAACACCTTGGATGCGATGCGCATCGGAAGATGAGGGGGCTTATCTTCTCGAAGAAATACATCGAGGAGTTTGTGGTAACCATTGCGGAGCTCGGATGTTGGCAAGAAAATGCAAGCTGGCAGGATATTTCTGGCCGTCCATGCAAAAGGATGCCAATCGATTAGTTATGAGTTGCAGGGCTTGCCAGGTGCATGATGTGGTGACCCATCAGCAGGCACGAGAGATGAATGCCATCGAGTCGGTATGGCCGTTTGATGAGTGGGGGATCGACATAGTCGGGCCTCTACACCGAGCCCGGAAATTTCAAATATGTGGTCGTTGCGGTTGATTATTTTACCAAATGGGTCGAGGCCAAAGCTCTTACTGACATCAGGGCTCAGACCATTAAAAATTTCTATGGGAGAATATTTTGTGCGTGAGTTTGGGGTTCCAAAGTATCTCGATCTCGCATAACGGGACTCGGTTTACGGATGATAGAGTGCAGGTGGTTGAAAGAATTCAAGATCGAACACGAGAATGACATCGGTGGCCCGACCTCACCCAATGGGCGAGTCGAGCGAGACAAACAGGCAACTCAAGTTTGGGTTAAAGAAGTGGTTGGAAGACGAAGGTCGAGATTGGGCAGCTCAGTTACCCAGTATAATGTGGTCATATCGAAGCAAAGACCCAATCGGCTACCCAGAGACTCCTTTGCTATGGCCTATGGATGCGGCGATGATACTACGAAATCCGACTAGCATCGCCTCGGGTTTTAACTTACAACATCGAAACTAATGCTGCCGATCTAAAGGAAGAAAAAGACAACGTCGAAGAGAAGAGAGAGATGGCGGCATATCGAATGGCCAGTTATAAAAGGAAGATTTCACTGTATTACAACGCGAGGGTGAAATACAAATACTTCCAAGTAGGAGACCTCGTATTGAGGAAAAATGAAGCCAGCAAGCAGGACCCAATAGGCAAGCTCGAGCCGAATTGGGAAGGTCCGTATAAAATCTTAAAGGTTCATCCTAAAGGGTCGATCGGTTAGGCGAGTCGGATGGAAGCACGATTGCCTCGAACTTGGCATGCCACCAACCTCAGAAAATATTATGTTTAAGCTATTTCATCTCATGACTTTTGCAGTTCTACTTTCATCAGTTGTAATAGGTCGATATGATATTATATTTTGATGCCTTTTATTCAGCATGCTTTCTTTTCCTTTTTAATTACGCTACATTTGCAAAATCGTATGAAAAAGAAAAGGGGGGCAGAAGAAAAAACGCAAAAATCGACCACGACATCAATCCTTCGACATCAATCCTTCGGCACGATACGGTGAATAAAGCCAAGTCACTGACAGTGCTTATATCATCTCGACACGGCGAAGCCGGAGGAAATAGTGTCAAAAGCCAAGTCACTGACAGTGCTTATAGCACTCCCGACACGCCAGTAAGCCACGATGCTAAGCAGTCGGAAGATCCTATGATGGATACCTAACTCGACCAGATCATAAGCATCACGATGTGCGACAGTCG
The DNA here is from genome assembly GCA_026214975.1 of Gentiana macrophylla. Classification (NCBI taxonomy): domain Eukaryota; kingdom Viridiplantae; phylum Streptophyta; class Magnoliopsida; order Gentianales; family Gentianaceae; genus Gentiana; species Gentiana macrophylla. Next base: position 85,003,460 of record CM047809.1, on the reverse strand, counting down.
AGTATGGACTTCTTAATTCGATATCCTTATAAGCCTGACAAGGCAGGATAGTCGAATCGAGCTCCGACCCAAAAAGCCAAGTCAAGCCAATAAGGCAGTACAATGCTAGGTCGACTCACATTCAAGTGTGCTACGAGTCATGAAATCATACCACACTTCGAGGGGCCACAGGGGAATTAAGTCCATAGGACTACACCCCGCAAGGCAACATTTACAAGGGAATTAAGTTCGAAAGGACTACACCCTAGGCAAACGATCAATAAAAGACAGAAAACATTCAATTTGAAAAGATTCAATTTGAAAAGTTTCAAGTTTACCAGGTCGGATCAATGAAATACAAGTTCAAACAAATAAAAATGTCAAAAGTATTACAACCAAATCGAATCGGGGTACTTAAAAAGACAAACAAGAAAACAACATCAGACGGCTGGCTGGTGGGAAGGCGAGCGTTAGGGTCGACTTGTTCCTCCGACTCGACATTCTCGCATTCTCTGCTTCCATCACCTTCGAGGCGGGGTCACGCATTTCATACTGAGGAGACACCGCCTGGAATTTTTGAATATCGCCCGTAACGAGGAACGGCCTCTGGATCATATAGGTAGGGCTTTGAAATGGCGGACACATCGAAGTTCGGATTGACTTCTTTGACTTGGTCAATGGCCATGGTAAATCCCCTTCATGCCCTGGGTCATCGGCAGTCGGGGTCGTCTTCTTCTCTCTTGGGACCAAGAAGTCCCGTTTGGCGGATTCCGCCGAGTCGTTAAATCATCGGGCGAGGGATTTGGACGCCGGTACGAGCTTTAATCGCTTCCGCCCGATTCGTTTTTGTCCCTCGAGCTCCGACCTCACTGCGCTAGCTCGACTTCACCTTCGCCAACTCAGCATCTCTAACGGATACATCCTTGCGGGCTTTCGACAATTCATCTCGGGAGGCAGCCAAATCAGACTCAAGCTTGGCACGCCGCTCATCCAATTTATTGATTTTAGCCTTCTGCTTCTCGATGTCGGATGTCAGCTTGGCTATGGTCTCTTTCTGTTCCTCCATAACGACAGATGGAGACTCGATTTTGCTTATGGCCACCTTGGTTGTCAACCGAGCCTACAAAGACAGTGAGGTTAATTAGAGGTTCAAAATTGACAAAAAGTTCAAGAAACCGCATGAAAGAATGAAGACTTACCGCTCGTATGATTTTCAAATGATACTCACTTAGCTCCTCATGAGTCATAGCCTCCATCTCGGTGAGGCTCATGGCAGGGAGAGCCTCGACCCCACCTGAAGTCTGAGGCGGAAGAATTCGAGCCTCTTTTCCGATCCTGTGCCTGACAGCAGTCGTTTTCTGTCGTTTCCTCGGGACGAGGTCCGCATCAATCTGCTCCGTCATCTGAGCATCGTCGGGTTGACCCCTCAGAATATCCGACGTCGATGCAGGAGTGGGAGCTCGAGCTGGAGTTCCCTGACCTCCAGAAACCGCTTTGCCAGATACGGAAGCCTGAGCCAGAGCCTTCGACCCGATGCCGGCTAATTCCCGAATTTTCTTTGGGTGTGTCTTCTTGGGGTCGGGCATTTTTCCTAGAGAGTCCATCTTTGAGAAATATTCCGCTGTGAACAGAGAAAGTTCGACATCAGAATGCAGTTAAAAAGAAATAGAAAAAAAAATGCAAAACACATAAGTGTAACAGCTCGACAGGGTAAATAAGTGTCCTACGCAACACTCGAACATCTTCATCGAGCTCCAGATAAGCGCCCGGGCCAGCTGTCTCGATATCAGCATAGGGATACAGTGAATGCAGGTTTCAAGTGGCGATGTCGGGATGAGCGATCTCGATAGCCCCACACCCGTCAGGGGTATCGGGGCCGAGCCTGTCATGCCATTTCTGGGGCCTGTTCTACCAAGTGTAGACATCGATGTCCACCAACCCGTGTCGGATAAAGAAAAACTGGGCTTCCACTCACCCTGAGCCGAAGTCACCTTCCTCACAAATTCCGACGTAAGAGGACGCTTCTGAAAAGTATACCATCCCACATCTTGTAGACTTTGGATGGAGTAGTATTGACGGAATAGTCGAACCGAGAACTCGACCTTGGCGATTCGACACGCCAAAGACTAAATCCCATAACGCTCGACCCGTTTGGGAGCGAGTTGTGGACGCCGATTTTATAATGTCGAAGAACTTCTATGAGACACGGGTCGAAGGGAACCTCAACCCCTCCTTCAATTACGCCTCATATAAGCGAGAATCCGGGAGGAGGTCACAAGCAAACCGATCATCGACCATGCGATACCATGATGTTTGAAGAAGAATAGGTTATGCCATATCAGGCGAGATGGATTTGGCTTTCTCCGGGGTTAGGCGGAGATGCACCCATACGGCCCTTGGCCTCTCATCCTCGTTTGACGTTTGGTGACGGGTCGAGGAGACGATTCTTCTTCTCCTCCCTCTTCTTCTTCTCCGGTAGCTCTCTCACCGGAGGCAGATGGACGCTCAGAAACTGTTTCCTCAGAGGATTCCTCTTCCACAACAATTTCCTCTCTGTTTTGGGAATCACTATCGCTACTAGACATGGACTTGGGAAGAAGATGCAATAAACAAAAATAAGAAGGAAAATTTAAGTAAGATTAAGGCTTACTTGAGTTTTCGGCTAAAAAGCGAGATTTGCGAAGTTTGAAATAGCGAATGAAAAGCGTCAAGGTCTTGGGCTCCTTTTATGCTAAGAAAATCTGCAAATGATTTGAGGGGGTGGGATTTTGGGGCAGTTATAGAAGCGTAAGCGAGAGAATCAATGGCCAAATCTCCACGCGGCCCAATAAGAGACGCTTGTTTCTGCACCAATTAATACCGCTTGAAGATGACGTCACCCTATGACAAACTTATACTGCAGAGAGAGCGGCAATGTGTGTTCCAGCCTAAAGAATACCACGTGTAGAGGAGGCTATTTAAATTTTCAGATCCGATCTCAGCACTCGATATGAGCTTCCCTCCGATCGGGGGCTTATGATGATACGGGATTCACTTCTCCACGTGGAATTATCGATTGATCCGGTGGCATGTGGAAAAGTGCGTCTCATGGTCGGTTATCCGCATCGGTCGACACGAGACGCACCGGTGAAGACCGCGGCTCGGGGATATTCTCCAAGTGTCGAACTCGAGCACCACGTCGATGTCCATCGAGTCGATACCACATACTTTAACCTAGGCTCCTGGGCCCACTTCCACACAGTTACTTGGGCAAGGAGGCAATGCCCATTTAAGGGTATTTATGTCAATAGACCAAACCGCCCCAAGTTTAGGCGGGAGGAAGGGCATGTGCCTATAAATACACGACTCCAGGAACTACGTAAGGCTTGATTCCTGGACATTACACAGGATACGTAGGCAATCCAAGATACATTCTTGGACTCAAACCATAAAACACCCAAAAACATTACCTTTCCACCAAGTTACAGCCATTCGATCCCATTACAGCTCACCCTTAGATTACACGTGGCCCTGTTATTCCGGTGGTGCATCATTTAGCATCATCATCATCCATAGAATCCATTTGAATATCAACCGAGTTGGGGAAAAATTTGGCGAAAAAGGGTTATTTGTTCGATTGAAGAAATTTGAGAAAGAAGAAGGGGATTAGCAAAGGGAATTTGTTCCATCAATATTATTGGCGTAACGGGTCCATTTTACGCCAGTAATAGCAGCGTAATACGCCAATATTATTAGCGTAAAATGAGTCTCGTTACGCCAATAATAAGCAATTCTTTGTCAATTCAAAATTTTATTTGTTATTACCGTCGTTAAGGCCATTTTACGCTACTATTATTGGCGTAAAATGGGTCTCTCGTACGCCAATAATGAGTGGATATGCATATCAAGGTTATGGATGGTTTTACGCCAAGATATTATCGGCGTAAAATTGATTTTACATCGCTATTAACGGCGTGTTACATAAAAACGAATGTGGTCCAATTTACAACTTTAATTCCAAGAGCGAAAGGGACAAAGCTCGATTTTCCAAAATCTCTTCACAACGAACGCTTTTAGCCCGGGCATTCACAAAATTCTGACATTATTTTGACAATTGTAAAACATTACCTACAATAGGCCAAATAATCAATGCTTGAAGTCTCAAATATGGAAGTGAAGGTGGTACAGACCACTCCCACCTCTACCGTTATGCACAAATAACTATGGTTTTTTATTTGTTTATTCTTTTTATGTCTCTATCAAACCGCTTATTTCAATATAAAATTCTTATTTTCACATCAAACATTTACGTTGCCTACTATCATTGGGTAGTATCAATTTCTTCCTATTTTTTATTAACGGTGATGAAACTTGCTATTTTGAGAGTTTTGACAAACAACAAGTGAAATCTTAAAATAATAATAAAAGTCATCAAGACGGCCTTGCATTTTCATCCGGCCATTAATGGTGCTCTCGATTTGTGCAAGAGTCGTTCGATTCTGGATCCTTTCTAGTTCATTGAACGAAACAATGTTATCCTTAATTCCTAAATGTGAGGCTCCTACTTCCCGGCTTAAGTCTTTGAACAAAATAATCGCTAATCGATTAAGGCTCTTCATTGATAAATTAACTAGTGCCTTTCAAAGCGGCCTTCATCTAAGAGAGGTAGTACGAGCAATATTATAACGGTCCAGGAGGCTATTCATTCATTCCAAAAGAAACAAGGAAGAACGGTTTCATGCTCATTAAAATCGACTTGAAAGGCTTACGATCACGGTGGGTTGGGATTTTCTGGAAAAATTTGTTGCGGCGGTCGGTTTTGCTCAAAATCTCATTAGCTTAATGCATGGCCTAAAGTCGGCTTCTCTATCAGTCCTTTGGAACGGCGTAAAACTAGACCCCTATCATCCCAAAAAGGGGCCTTAGGCAGGGAGACCTCCTTGCTCCCTACTTGTTTGTTCTTTGCATGGAGATTCTGAGCCAAAAAATCAACGATGCAGTTAGTCAGGGACGCTGGAAGCCTATTCGTCTCAGCCGTAAGTCACCACCACTTTCTCATTTATTTTTCGCTGATGATTTGATCATGTTTGGTGAAGCTTCCGAGGCACAAGCTTCTGTCATGTAAGCAGTTCATGCGGAGTTTTGTTGTTGTTCTGGACAAAAAATCAGTATTCATAAGTCTACCTTTCATGTTTCCAAGAATGTTAGCATGCACCTTAGATCCCAGATTAGTCAAAAGTTGGGCATGCAACACACAACCGACATGGGAAATATTTAGCGGCTCTCTCGATACACTCTCGAATCAAAAAGAAAACGTATGGGTTCATTCTTGATAAAATGTTGAAAACATTGGCATCCTGGAAGTCAAAGGCTCTTTCAAAGCGAGGCAAAGCTATCTTGATTAACATGTCAATGTATACACTTCCGCATTACACACGATGCAAACGGCAAAAGCGCCAAGGGTCTCGTGGATGACATTGAGAAACTTTGTCGGCGATTCTTTTTGGGACGAGATTGATGGGACGATTGATACCCAGAAGAGACAACACAGTGAAATTTGGAAAAGAGATGATGGTGCTCTAGTAAATCAATAAAAATTCCAATGGTTAGTGGTAAGATTAATCTACCCATCACATACAAGACCTGACATCTCACTTGCTATCAGTCAACTGAGTCAATTCATGCATTCACCAAAGAAAATTCATATTGATGGTGCTATGAGGTTACTGAAATTTTCAAAGGGCAGTCTAGGCAATAGTATACTATTCAAGTCACAAGGGACCTCTAAGATTGAAGGGTATGTGGATGCAGATTGGGTTGGATCAGCTACTAACAAATGATCTACTTAGTTGGTGTATCTATCTTTTGTAAATTTGGTGTCATGGAGAAGTAAGAAACAATCGGATTAGCAAGAAGTTATGAAGGCGAGTTTAAGGCAATTGACCTAGGAATATGTGAACTACTTGTTCGGTGATAGCAAATCTGCTATTGAAATCTCTAGCAATCCGGTCCAACATGATAGGACTAAAAATATATAGAGATTGATAGAAACTTCATCAAGGAAAAGCAAGAAGATGGCAGTATCAACATTTCCTATATCAACACCAAACAACAAGTTCTTTGATATATTTACAAAAGGACTGCCTAGGGTTCCATTTCAACAGTTTAGTTGCAAGCTTGGTTTATTAGACATACATAAACCAACTTGAGAAGGAGTATAAGTTAATAAATATGTTAATATTATTTAGTTTATTAATCTTGTATTACACTTACTACAACTAATCTATAAAGTTATATAAAGTGGTTAAGTAGTTGTCTTTTATATTTATGTCCTAAATCCCCAACTAGCCATTTATTAGCCACCTTGTCATCAAGTATTTGTCTATCCCTTAGCTTTGTAATAACCTTAAATACTCAGCCTCTTCAGCTCATTTTGTAATAAGAAATAATATTCCCTTCTCTCTCTTTTACTTTCTAAATTCTACAGCTTGTCAATGATTCTAAGTTATAAAGAATCCATAAGCTAATAGAGTCCAAGTCTGCTAGGCTGTTTTGATGCTGAGCTAAATCTGTTAAAATTTGGTTCAAACGTTAACCTTTCAAGCCAACCCACTTCAATATACACATGAGACTTTTATACAACCGCAATATCAAAACAATATTGTACAGACAGTACAGTACTTTGCTAAGACTAACCTAACAGAAGCTGCAACTGAAAACTCCTCTACTTACTTAACTATAACTGAATTTTCCGCCATTAACTTAAGTTCTAATCAAATGCAGCAGATTCCCATAACACAACTCTGCATCCTCTGATTGCTTGTTGGACTGTGATTGATTACTTGGATCTAAGGAAAAAGACTAAAAGGGGGTACTACTTCAGGCATTGAATCAAAATATATAAAGCACTACTTCAATGACGAAGATGGTCGAGTAAGACTGACTTTGGCAAAGCTAGGATCTTGGCTTTCTCCTTTTACTCTTCAAACAAAGCTGATAGAAACTCCAGATACCTTCATCACCTTGAACCCGACACTCCGAATATATCAGGAAATTCTACTGCACGGAGTCTTCATTGCACTTGTCAACCGTTATGTGTGACAATTGTGCAAGAAACAAAACAAAAATTGCGTCTTTTTGCATTCTTGTCACATATCTAACCGTCTGGACTAATGAATAATCCATGCACCAGAATTCCCCCAAAATATCTCATCAACATCATGACCTTTACGTCCAAATCCAGAAACCAGTACTTCATCCTTCCTGCCACATATCTTAATGGTAATTAGTCAATAAAGAAGCAGAAATAATCGGTGAAGGAATATTATATATATGGCAGTAACACCCGAAATACTGAATTACATGTAAACATGATACTTGATTAAAGAACCACAGTAAGGACAACCAAGTGAATGTATTGTTGTTTTGTTAAAACGAACAACTGAAGGCATATAGCAGTAAGACCCAAAAACGTCAAATTTCAGCCTCAAATCATAAACCTCTTAAGAAAATGTAACTTCTGAGCAGAAAATTATCATACCTTGCCGATCCAAGAGAACTGTAGCTCATTTGATCTTTGTATGATCTGGGGATAACCAATAATCAAGAGAAATGGTGATGAACTAATTTGACTACTATTGCATAGGTTTCCCAAACAAAGACGGCATTGCTACCATTTTGCTCTTACCCCGACTACATGACTTATTGAGAGGAGAAATGGCCAAAGGAAGGATCTTGAATGATCCCCTCATCTAAATCTTTGGCTTTCATTTCAGAGCAGATGATCTGAACATCTTCCAGTCTATGCTCCTCTTTAAGACCAGAGAGTAACTCATTGCAAATTGAATTAGTGGGTTGAAGACCATTTTGAATCATTTCTCTGTACCAAATATATGCCTTCCCAAAATCCTTAATCTTGCAGTATCCGTCAATAAGGGTGTTGTAAGTATCATCATTGGGAATCAGTTCTTTAGATCTCATTTCATCAAAGAGATCCTTTGCTTTCTCAGGATTCCCCTCTTTAAAGCATGCCAAAATCAAGCTATTGTAGGTCATCTTATCAGGAGAAATCCCCTGCTCAACCATAAGCCTACTCAAGGAAAACGCTTTACTAGATTCTCCATGGCTTGCATAACAGCGAATAAGCTCGTTGTACACAATTCTGTCTGGAGTCAGATCCATTTGCTTCATGTCCTGAACAATTTTCTCTACCAGTTCTAGCCCTGACTTTTTTGCTTTGCTAGAGGCAATGAGATGATGATATGTGTGTAAGGTAGGTTTAATGCCAAATGCTTTCATCTTATCATACAAAATCAAACACTTCTCGGTGTCCCCTTCATTGCGATATCCTAACATCAAAGCATTGTAAGTCATGCCATCAGGATTTATTCCTGCAACTGTCATCTGACAAACCATTTCTTCAGCTTCAAACATCCTGCCGCTCTTACAGAGACCATTAATGAGTGTATTGTATGTCACAAGGGTTGGGTATAGATTACTTCTTAACATTTCATCAAATAGTCTTAATGCATCTTTCCTAATTCCTCCTATACAATGACTATCTATAAGCAAATTATAAATATGCACATTTGGCAACACAGATCTACCTGCCATGTCACGTAAAACAACCTCAGCTTCTACAAGCCTGCTACTCTTGCACAAACAGTTTATTAATGTCCCATAAGTATAAACATCAGCCTTTAATTGATTATTTTTCATTTCTTCAAGAATTTCGAAACACTTCTCGAGTTGACAACTCAGTCCATATCCCTTAAGTAGTATGTTATACGTCTGTAGATTGGGTCTAAGTCCTTTCATTTTCATCTTTACGATCCATTCATTTGCTTCATCCATATTAAGTTTATTCACAGCACTTACCGATTATTGCATTGAATGTAATGCAACTCGGCTTCACCCCCAGTTTTTCCATTTGTTCAATAGTTGCAAGTGCTTTCTCCATATCGCCCACCCTACTGTACCCATTGACAATGGTATTGAACATGACTTCTGTTGGAAGAAGCCGCCTATATTCCATGAACTTCTTTAACAAATCCTCAGCCACATTCATCTTCCCTTCCTTGCAAAATCCATTGATCAAGATGCTACAAGTATGCTCATTCAAAGGTACCCCTTTACGAACAGCTTCTTCATACACATACAATGAAGCATCAACATTACCACACCTTGAATGCCCATCAATGAGTATGCTCACTGTAAACGCATCAGGGAAAAAACCATGAGCTTCCATTTCCTCCAAGACCCTTCTAGCCTCCTCCATCCTTCCAGCCTTGCAAAGACCACTAAGCAGTGTATTGTAAGTAACTATATTCGGCTTCACATGATTATTCTTCATCTCCTCCCTCACAATAAATGCCCCATCTAAGTTTCCCACTTTACAATATCCATCAATGAGAGAATTAAAAGTCACCCTATTTGGTGCCACTCTCCTTTCAATCATTTGATCAAACAGCTGCTGTGCGTGCTGAACTCTCGCTGCTTTGCACAGCCCACCAATTAAAACATTGTAGACGAACGCATTAGGGCATAATCCACGTTTCTCCATACAACCCATATGTTCCAAAGCTTGTGTAATATCTCCCAACTTCACAGCTGATTGAATAGCCTTACCATAGCTAAAATTATCCAGCCGGATACCCAGATTCACAGCCTCCAAAAACACCTCAAGGGTCTTACTGTATTGACTTGAATTTACCAATGACTCTAAGAATTGGTTAAAAGAATTAAGAGACGGAAAATTTCCGCTTTTTCTGATCAAATCGTAAAGCTTAACGGCCTCATTGGGGAATTTAGAGGCAGAATACAGATATAAAAGCATGTTAAAAAAGACGGGTTTTGTGTGGAGAGATGAGTTGAGATTTACGAGACTGTAGATTTGAGAGACAGGATGTGAATCGATGAGGGTATTGAGGAGTCCCTTTGCTGCTTCAGTGCGGTTCTGTTGAAGTAAAGCATAAATATTCTGAAGCTGTTCTTGCAGTTTTTGTTCCGCGAGCACTGAATTACTTTCATTGACGTTGGGTGTGCATCGGGTACAGAGGAATTTGGTGATGAAGAAGACATGAGGAGAACTTTGGAGCCGGTTGAATTTAGAGGGACGAAGAAGATAGACGCGTTTCAACATATATATATATTGTCGAATGATGGCTTTCCACAGTAGAAAACGTCCAGGGAAGTCAAGAAAGTTGTAGCTGCACATATACTCTAGTGCTCAAAATTGCTAGCGAATCACTAGCGAACTGAGCGCCGCCTAAATACCCTGACCGCCGGCCTCCATAGCAGTCTTGCTCCCGTAAAAAGTCATGCCGTTCTTTTTGGGTGATTCTGATGCAGGAAGGCCCTAGAGAGTTGTATACGTGGCAACATCTGGACCACACATTTTCAGATGCAATAGGGAATTTCCCACACAGGATTAAATCAGATGGCCAGGATGTCATCACGCCAGACATCTCCGCATTGCAGACCTCTTCACCATGAATCACCCGTTCTTTTTAATCTTTTCTATTTTTTCTTTTTTTTTTTTTTTTTTTTTTTGTGTGTGTAAAGAGAAAACTAATTCTCAATCCGTCCCGTATTATGGGGACTTTTAAAACTTGGTTAAGCATCGAGTGTTTATCCGGACACTGGAATGCTCAACACGCGATATCTGCAGTAAATCATAAATCTCACGTAAAGTCTTGTTTCACATCGTAGTAATTAAAGATTCATGCGGAAGATAACAAGCCAAGACTTCGGGAACTAGACTCGTGAGTCTTCCATACAACTAACTCAACTGTAACTACAATCTTGCCAAACTACATCATAAATAATCGAAAGAAAACTATTATCCATTACAATTGTCATCAACTATAAAAGGAAACTACAACATAAACGACTTCATTGCTCCACCCTAAACTAGCACTCCAAACTCGTCGTTAAAACAGCATGTACCTGCAATCTTCTTATTCCAAATAAAGGATTGCGCACCAGCTGTATGCTTAGTAAGGAGAAAGAAGATCAAAATAGTCATTCATGTCTGTCGAATGCCGGGAGACATGACATAAATCTACTTATTCAGTTACAAAACAGTTGTAAGCGTAACATGAAACATAAGAAAACTACTTTTAGGAACGTATCTTGAAACCAACTTGAACAATGCACATAAAACATGTCTATTAACTACATTCAGTTCATCTTACACGTACTTGTTCGTTTCATTAATCAATTACTATATTTATCCTGCTGATCAATCTTAAGTAGGCAATCTACTAACCCATACTTGACTTGCCTACTAAATGTAACATGTTCGTGTTTTGTCTGTCATGTTCATACTTCATGTCTTCTTACTTACTTAACATATCTATGTCATTGTCTTGGCTGTTCATGTACCTTACTTTCCTAACATAACATAAGGGTCTAATGAAACACGGCTAATATGACTAACTTTACCTCCAACTTGGGACTTAAGGTACCCAACATACTCCATACAATACTTCGTCTTAAGAACGACATGGCTAATACATCTAGTCATACCTCCGACACGGGACTTAAGTACCCATGATACTATGAATAAATATGAGCACATAAGATCATTTTTAAACTGTATCTAACCTACGGGAACTTACAAAGACCATAAAAACACCATACTCCCAACCTATCTTTACTATTAACACGAAAACCAAAACGCATAAAACATTTTACATAAAAGCAACTATGAAGCAGAGTAACTTTCTTAAAACTTAGTTTGGCAAATGCCCGACAACACATAATCATGTCCGGTTTCGTGCAACTTAACATAAACAATATTAAAACAACTTAAAGGCATAATCTTTAAACTAAAAACGGAAACTTTTGATAAGAAGAACTCATTACCTTAAAGACAAGCCGAACTACAAACCGAACAACATCTTACTTCCAAAACATACGCAAATCTACAAACCACCAAAACCCTAATCTCAACTCCAAGAACTACAACTTAACAAGATCAAACTACGAATTAACGAGGGATTACGATACTTGCCTTCTTGAGATGAAACAAGCCTCAAAACTGCCTCTGAATCAGGATATGACTTGAAGCTGAAACTCTGACATGCAGACACGTCCTGGACAAGGTTAGACACGTCCTGGGCACCAAAACACGGCCGCTTAAATAAGAGTAGTGCACGGTTCAGTGAGCCGGAATTCCTGAGCACGTCCTGGGATGTCTAAAGCACGTCTGGGACACATTTGGGGCACGGTTTGGCCGCTTTACTAAGGTTTCTGCTCCAGTTCAGCGAGCCAACACCCCTCCCCCCAAACTCTAAAACCACGACTATGATAAATTCTAGGGCTCCCTGGAGCTTTTTTTTTATAGACTTTTTAGGGTTAAGGTCAGCTTTTCATAAACTTGGAGGAAAAGAAAACCTAAAAAGAAAAGGAAAAAGAAAAACTAATTCGGAATAGACGAAAACACCTCTACAAGGGTTTTACATTCTCCCCTTCTTATAAGAAGTTTAGTTCTAAAAACTTAATGCACCAGGTAAGGAAGGAGACTCGAATAAAAAAGAAAGACCACAACCAAGATGGTCTTGAGGAACTTGATTAAAACCTAAAGATTGATATGACGCCCAAGTTTTTCCTAACTTAGGCTTGCCCAAGTTTTCCGAACTTAGGCTCTGATACCAATCGTAACGCCCATGTCCTGGATACCGAGTCCTTATCCGGATGTGGAACGTTCGGTACGTGACATTTAGAGTAAACCCTAAATCCGATTTAGCCTCGTGTCATATCAGGGTACTTAAAGATTAATGCGGAAGATAACAAGCTAAAGACTCGGGAACTAGACCCTCAGGGCCTTCCATACAACCAACTCAACCAGAACTACAACTTCTATCAAACTACATCTTAAATAACTGAAAGCAAAAACTATTATCCGTTACAACACACTTGTCTGCAAAGAATTGATACGCCAAAACCGTAAAGAGCCCGCGGATCCACCTTGGACCTCCACATAGGTCCAATAACGGATAGGGTCATTGGCCCACCCGGTTCGCACCTCATAAGTCGAGCTGGACCAAGTATAATTTAGCCCGCCTCAAGCCCTTACAATACTTATCATTGTCTAGGCTAAACAAGGCCTTCCACTCGCCATCACATGGACTATACGAAGCACTAGGGGCCAGTCTACATGCGCCTCAACTCGCAACCCTCTTGACTAGGCAACAAAGTCAAGAGTTACAAGTGAAGAGCCCATAGTGGCCGAGATGCAAGCCAGCTCGCACGCTAGGAGCTCAACTCGCAGCCAAACGCTTATGCATTGCTTGTATTTCATTTCCCACCTTTTAGATACCGACTATATAAGCCCTATAAATAGCGGCATTAATTACCCTTCAAAGGGACGGGTAATACAAAATGCAGCTAAACTCTGCCAATTTGTCGACAGCCTCATTGTTCTTGCATACTCATAACATCTTCATAGATTTCTTGAGTAATACGCTACAAAACCTTCATATAATACGGATATCCTCATACACGCCTGCTAAAACCTTTGGTGATATTTTGACATCATCAGTTGGCTCCGTTACCGGGAAACCTACGCGTTTAGCATTTTTCTCCGGTTGAATATGAGATCTTCGGCGGCTGTTCTTAGCACCGTCTATCTGAAATAGTCATTTTCTGGTTTCCGGTTGAAGTTTCATCGGAATCTTCATCTAGTTCAGCCGGAATCCCTAGAGCTTCAAGATCTTTGTACATATTCCCAAAAATCTAACAAGATCTCCCTCTAGTTCATCTGAAATCCCATACCTTCATACGGTTCATCTGAAACCTCAAATCTTCTTCCAAATTTCTAGATTTCCATAAATATAGACATAACCTTACCGGTTCCACCCCAAACACTACCATATCTTCATTACTGATGTTTGTATGTCGAAAACCAGATCTGTGGGGGCTGCCTGCCACTACCTTCCAAAAGGACAGGCAGAAATAGAGCCCAGGTCACTGACAATACTACCATAGTAGGGGATACGGTACACCACGATCCCGAAGGACATCATTCACCCAGTCCGCAGGGTGAAGACATACATCATTACGACGCGTGAGCTTGCCTTGGCAGCAGAGCTAGATCCAAGAAAGCTCTAGGTATGCTTGCCGCGGCCACTCAACCTAACAAAGGAAAGAACACGGTTGAAATGTCTTGTCCAGCCCGTTCGCATCAGCCATCTCCCTACGAAGAGAAGGAGGCATACGACAAGCTTTACACGAAATCACTGCTTGTGCATGCCGCCTATGCTGAAATAATTCATCAGACCAATCAAGAGTTTATCCGTCTAGATCAACCAACTCTTCCCATCAGCGAGTTCGTCCCTCCACTAAGGTCGCCCGTTTCAGCAGAGGGACAAACTCGCTGATAGGAAGCATTGGGTGATTCAGAAGGATGAGTACTTGATTGGTCTTATGTATCCTTTCCGCATAGGCAGCATGAACAAATAATGCTTTCGCATAGAGTTGGTCATATACCTCTATCTTCTCACATGGAGATAGTTGGTGTAAGCGGGTTGGCCGAGATGTCTCGCATGCGGTCCTTACTTTGTTTTCTTAGTAGCGACGGCGTGCTGATCAAGAGCTTCATTGGACCTCGCTTTGTTGTCGAGGTGAGTGCATTCATCATACTGATGTATGCTTTCTCTCTGAGGACTAGGTGTCAGATGTCCTTCAGGGTCGTCGTGTACGGTATTCTAACACGCTATCGTGCCGTTAGTACTTGCACAGCATTCTTAGCCATCCTTTTGGTGGTTGGGGGTAGGCCCTCATGCAATGGACCCCCTGCAGGTCTTGTTTTTGACATGCTAACGTCGGAGGTGGAGGTCCGGTAACTTTGAGGTGTTATTAATGAACATGTGCTAAACCGAGTGAAGATTTGAAGACCAGTGGGTCTTCAAAGAGTATTTGTAATCTTAGGTGAACTGAAGACTATCTTGTAAGATTTCTGGGAACGGATGAAGATCTCGTAAAATGGGGGATTCAGCATTTAACTAGATGAGGATTCCGATGAATATTCAACCGAAAAGTAAAAAGGATGGCTCGGGAGCGTCGGAAAAGTAGAAAAGGACGGCTTTATAGCCTCGGAGCTAAGAGCAGCCGCCGTAAATCTCAGATTCGACCGGGGAAGAATGCTTTCGCATAATCTTTTCCGGTAACGGAGCCAACTGATATTACTAGAAATATCACGAACAAGATTTAGCGGATTTTTTGTGAGAATATCTGGATTAAAGGTGGTGTTTGGTTGTGTTTAGCTCAAGAAATATATGAAGATATGAAGAACACTCAAGAACACAAAGACAATCGACAAATTGGCAGAGCTTGGTCTGCTTTTTCTATTATGTGTCCCTTTTGAAAGGTAAAAGGTGCCGCTATTTATAGGGGCTTACATATTCGGTTGTTACATTGCTGGAATAAAGAGTACATGCAGTTTGTAAGTATAAAGTATCGGGTCGAGCTCTTGACGTGCAAGCTGGCATGCATATCGGCCACTGTGGACTCTTCACCTGTAACCTGTGACTTTGTTTCCTATTTGAGCAGGCTGCGAGTAGAGGGGTGGTCGAATTGGCCCCCAATGCTTCACCTCGCCTGGTAGATGGCGTATGAAGGCTTTGTTTATCGACGTCATTTGCCTAACCAATGATAAGTATTGTAATGGTGCGAGGCGGGCTGTATTATTCTTGGCCCAGCTCGTCTTACATCGGTGCGAACTAATTGGGCCAAAGACCCTATTCGTTATTAGGCTTGCATGGAGGCCCAACAAGAATCCGAGGGCTCCTTTACGGGCTTGGCATATCAAAATATAAAGATACATAAACATATTTATAATAATACATATGTATGTATCTATGTATAAATATTCATATATACTTATATAAATGTATATTCGAGGTTGCTCGCGAGTAGTTGAGTCGAGTACTGCGTTTCTCGATTATCGAACGTTTAATTTTCGAGTCGAGTCGATTTTGAATTCGAGCTGATTTAAACTGGGTCAAGGTTTGGTTTGAGTCGATCTCGAGCTACTCACGAGTAGCTCGGCTCGTTACAGCCCTAGGTAGAGCTACTGAAAAAAACTGATGTGTTCAGCTATGGATATGTGGTTCTTGAGGTAACAAGTGTAAGAAGAAGACCCATTGAAAAGAAGCCAGTGGGGTGGGTAGAGTAGTGGTAGACAACAATTTTAGTGGAATAGGTATGGAGTTTACATAAAGAAGGGAGATAACTAATGGTTGTTGATCCTAGGTAAGAGCAACACTAATGATGATCGGGAGAGAAGCCCTTTGATTGTTGATATTTGGATGACGTGGGGAAAGATTAGTGGAGGATAAATATAGAAGGATTGTTGGGATAAATTGTGTGTGATGTGATGTTGTAATGGTGATAATATAGAAAGATGATAGAGATTAATTGTGTGATTAGATGTTGTAGTGGTGATAAATATTTTGAATCTTTCATTAAATTAATATTAAATATTAATGGGAGAGACATTTTTTTCTAAAAGAGGGAGGAGGGGAGGGGGTGGGTTTGGTGCTTTTTTGGGAGAGACAATTGTCTAGTTCTTCTTAGTGCCTGCATATTCGTACAAATATGGGAACCACAACCAGTATCTAATACCCAGTGGTTAGACTTAGAAGAAGTAATGTTGATCTCAATCATAAATATACCTGAAGTCGAAGCATCAGAATGCTTCTTCTTGGTACTCAAGAAGCCTTTGCAGTTTCTCCTCCAATGTCCGGTCTCACCGCAATGGAAGCAAGCACCTTGGATTTGTCTTTTTCTATCTTAGGCGTTGGCTTAAGTGCGCCTTCGCCTTCTTGGACTTTTTTTTCGGGCTTTAGCCTTGCCCTTTCTCGAAGTGACCAAAGAACACTTGCTTTCCCTTTCCTACAAAGTGCCCTCGGCGAGTCTTCAACATGTTCAATAACTCCGCAGAGGAGCAATCTATCTTGTTCATGTGATAGTTCATCACGAATCCGCGAGAATGAATCGTGTAGAGATTGCAGAATCAATTCAATACTCAACTCGCTCCAACTTGTGGCCCCGCCTTCCCAAGCCTCTCTATGTACCCGATCATCTTAAGCACGTGTGACCCCACAAAGAGATCCCAGATGCCATCTTACAACTAAACAGGGGCCTTCGAGACCTCGTGACTCTCGGTGCGAGACCGAGAAGCATAGAGTTCCTTTAGGTGGACCATGATTGTGTAGCGTCCATAGACTCATGTCTTTTTCGCAGATTCGGATGTCATAGAAGCAAGCATGATACATGTAGCATCGAGATCGTCGAGCAGTTGCTTGTTATACTTTCGACAAAGATCCGCAGCCCCAAACCTCGGGCTTTTCCGGTAGGGCCTCGCCCAAGACATAGCCAATCTTCTCGTGCCTCAAAACGATTTTGAGGTTCCTTTCCCAATCGAGAAAATTAGTTTCGTCAAGCTTGTTTTCGATGATAAAACAAAGGTTCAATTTGTTTGACATTTTCTACAACAATAATTAAAGATAGAATAAGTAAAAACTCATGTATAAAAAACCCTAAATTTGCACTTTAAATTTTATAAGGTTTTCCTCCCACTTGCCAACTATTCTCATTTGGCTTTCAAGAATTTTAATTAATTCTTTAGTGGCTGGGATCCTATCTAGTTATCTCGATTCCAGACGAGGGCCGATCAACCGAGATAATTTCGACAGGTAAGTACTCCTACCAGTCGCATCTTATGCGACTCCCAGTGGCTGACTAGTCAACTCTTTGACGTTTCACATCTCTATGTGATAGTCAACCCCTTGTCTCTAAAATCAGACGGTCCTGACGAGAGCCAATCACCGCAAGATTCTAGTCGAGTCGTAACCCACTATTCATGAGATCTCGTAGCGATCATATCTCAATAATAACGATATACCCGTGGTAGGTCAACTCCCGATGAGGGCCAATCAGTTGGATCCGAACAAAGGCTCTTCACCGTCATTATAATATTGGGAGGCAATTTTGGCTCGATTTTTGGCATGGGAATAATTTTAATATTAATTCACCTAATTAATTTGGTTTAATTATGGTCTTATCTACTATGTGCATATTACTACGATATCATATAAAGTAAAACATACACAACATTCCGCGCACAAAATAACCGGTATGATCATGGACTTTTCTAGAGTGCGGTTTGAATACAAACCGACGAAACCGCTGGTCACAAACTAAGGGTATCTCAGAACCGCCAATAGGATCTTTATTGTTGTACGCCAATGAGTTCTTTATCTCTCCTTGGTCTTCAACTTCTTGCTCCATTCTTGTTACATTATAATTTATCTAATAATTACACCCGCCGCACACGGGGGGGAGCTAACGGGAATGAAATAAATGCAAAAAGTAAACTAGGTCACGTGTTTCATAACGGCCTAGGACAATTTTTCAAAAACCAACATAAAGAAAACATTCCCATCTATCCTATTGGTCGAGTCCATGATCAATCGGGGTCCATATAATCACATTATATCTACACATCTAATCCATACAATTTTATCTTATGAAAAAGATTAAATTCTAAACTTTAACTACTTATGCGTCTTTATTTTATCACATCAAATAATTAAATAACATTTAATTAATTATATGACTTAATTGAAAATTAAAACTAACATTTAATTTTAAATCGATTCTAATTTTAATTAAATTTGAACTGTTCAAAACTAAATTAAAATTATAAAGTCTCCTATTTGTTTCCTTTCCCAAAACTAAATTTGGCTTAGGCCTGACCACTTTCCAAAATCAAAATTTTGGAAGTGTTTGCAGCTGCCAGCCTTTACAAATCAAATATTTGAAAGGCGCTGCAGCTTATTCCAAATCAAATATTTGGAAAGGCCAAATAGTTTTGGTTTAGAAGCAGCCACTTTCCAAAATCAAAATTTTGAAGTGGCTTCAGCCTTTACAAATCAAATATTTGAAAGGGCCAGCGCTATTCCAAATCAAAATTTGAAGCGCTAATATGCTTATATGGTTTCCTAAATGGTCCAAACTATTTGAACCATTGGTTGGCCATACGACACAACTAAAAATGAGATATCTATGCACAATAAATATCACAAAACGAAAAGGGTCGATCTCCCCATTGGAAGAAGACAGCCGACGGACGGCAGCCATAAGGCCACCGCCGCCGCCGCAGAGGAGGGGGCCGCCGCCAGTCGGCCGAGCCCCCTATGAACCCTAATTTTTTTTTAACGTCTCGTGATTTATATCTTGCATCTATTGATTAAATACTATGCAATTAAATTATGCTTATTGCTTAAGCTCGAAGTCTGGCTCCGATACCACTGTTAGGAAATCACTAGTTTAACGCAGCGGAATTTAAAATTTGATTTCCTTTTTCTAGATCGTTCTTCGTTTAATGCAATAAGCACGTTAAGTAGTTTGACGGTTATACCTCAGATGATCTATAAGATCGTCGCTTTGACCATCAACGGAGAGTAGTTCAGTGCGCAAGCCGTCCACGCGTCCAGCCTCTATCGCTAATCCACACGAACCCCTTGCCGGAATCCTCCTTGGATTGCTATCGGAAAAACTCCGGTTGCTAGACCGGCCTTTTTCCTCCCTCGCAAACTCACTATGGCTTGCTCTTTATTTTACACAAGAACTACGAGCTCTTGCAATTGTGATGTACAAAAGAGCTTGACACCCACCTCCTATTTATAGTGGTTGGGGCGCCTCATATAGTGTGGAGGAGAAGAAAACATTTTCCAAATAAAATAAAGAAAATCTTCTAGATTGATTTATCACTTTTATTATAATTAATTTTACCAATATCTTATATTGAATATAATTATCGTATTACCATAAATCTATTTTTCCAAAATCAATTAATATCTTATATTAATATTATGACAATCTTATTAATTAAAATGCACAATCCAAGTGTATCCTTATACCCTAGATGTGGCGCCCCATATGCCAATTAATTGGCTTCTGGAATATTCTTTAATTAATATAATTTGTATATAATTAATAGCTTGTATTTTATTTATTCATAATAAATAAATACCACCATATTAATTTACCACTATAACATTTATAGTCTAAAGATAAACTTTCCTTATTTGGTTATCAACTATAACCGCATTTTAATCCGACTCGATGTTCATAAGTGTGTGACCCGATAGGCTTCCGAATATGTTGGCCGTAGACACAAAGTGCAATTTACTAAAATGCCCTCCATGCCTAACGATCACGGGATAGCATCTAGCAACACACCGTGACCCCCAATCATCGGAAGAGTCAAAAGCAATGACTACTACCTTTCATGTGAAGCAGTTACCGTGTAACTTACAATCCTATCGCTGTAATAATATCCATACGATCGTGTCTTGAGTGACAATACATTAACGAACGTATCTTATAATCTGGATATCATGCTCTCTTGGGATAACACATTTATTCCCACTTTGCAAAGATTCTCGAGATCTATACATTCCTTATAAGAAGGCCATTTCGGATATTCGATCCCAATCATAGGATACGTGATTCCCGGACGACCAATCATGTATACTCCGCATGCTTCAATATCATACCCAATCACTACCGCATGATCGCTCCGTGGCTAGGGGAAATCTCAATAGTGTCAAAGCATGACAATCCACACCGTGATACCATGAAGACTCTGGTCAAAAGGATAATTACACAACCGCCACATAGTGTGACACTTAATGTAAGTGGGTCGCCTAACGACGCATTCTCTAATACACGCCCACGCATACCCAAGTGTCTCTACACTTCGATAGACGAGATATATCCCTATCTTCTGAAAGATAGAGGACATCCAATACGTGCTAGCCTGATTATACTATCAATGTCCCATTTGATAATATGTAAGACTAGAGACATTTAAGTACCAACCTTGTTATAGTGATTTGAGATCTCATCAACCATAATCACTATCATGGTTTCTTATCACAGATTGATACTAGGGACGTTACTATATATGTACAACAAATAATATGAAGGTAAAAAATATATAATAACATAAGTGCTTTTATTAATCATAATAAAGTTATTACATGAACTAAATAGACTGTAAATGACCCGACCCGGTCGGATCCGGTCCAACCCGATTGGGTTTAGGACCCCTTCCCAACAAACAAAGCCTTCAACTCGCCATCACATGGACTATACGAAGCACTAGGGGCCAGTCTACATGCGCCTCAACTCGCAACCCTCTTGACTAGGCAACAAAGTCAAGAGTTACAAGTGAAGAGCCCATAGTGGCCGAGATGCAAGCCAGCTCGCACACTAGGAGCTCAAATCGTAGCCAAACGCTTATGCATTGCTTGTATTTCATTTCCCACCTTTTAGATACCGACTATATAAGCCCTATAAATAGCGGCATTAATTACCCTTCAAAGGGATGGGTAATACAAAATGCAGCTAAACTCTGCCAATTTGTCGACAGCCTCATTGTTCTTGCATACTCATAATATCTTCATAGATTTCTTGAGTAATACGCTACAAAAACCTTCATATAATACAGATATCCTCATACACGTCTGCTAAAACCCTTTGGTGATATTTTGACATCATCAGTTGGCTCCGTTACCGGGAAACCTACGCGTTTAGCATTTTTCTCCTGTTGAATATAAGATCTTCGGCGGCTGTTATTAGCACCGTCTATCTGAAATAGTCATTTTCTGGTTTCCGGTTGAAGTTTCATCGGAATCTTCATCTAGTTCAGCCGGAATCCCTAGAGCTTCAAGATCTTTGTACATATTCCCAAAAATCTAACAAGATCTCCCTCTGGTTCATCTGAAATCCCAGACCTTCATACGGTTCATCTGAAACCTCAAATCTTCATCCAAATTTCTAGATTTCCATAAATATATACATAACCTTACCGGTTCCACCCCAAACACTACGAGATCTTCATTACTGATGTTTGTATGTCAAAAACCAGATCTGTGGGGGCTGCATTGCACGATGGCCTGCCACCAACTTCCAAAAGGACAGGCAAAAATAGAGCCCAGGTCACTGACAATACTACCATAGTACGGATACAATACACCACGATCCCGAAGGACATCATTCACCCAGTCCGCAGGGTGAAGACGTACATCATTACGACGCGTGAGCTTACCTTGATAGCAGAGCTAGATCCAAGGAAGCTCTAGGTATGCTTGCTGCGGCCACTCAACCTCAAAGGAAAGAACACGGTTGAAACTTCTTGTCCATCCCGTTCGCATCAGCCATCTCCCTACGAAGAGAAGGAGGCATACAACAAGCTTTACACGAAAGCACTGCGTACGCATGCCGCCTATGCTGAAATAATTCTTCAGACCAATCAAGAGCTTATCCGTCTAGATCAACCAACTCTTCCCATCAGCAAGTTCGTCCCTCCACTAAGGTCGCCCGTTTCAGCAAAGGGACAAACTCGCTGATAGGAAGCATTGGGTGATTCAGAAGGATGAGTATTTGATTGGTCTGATGTATCCTTTCCGCATAGGCAGCATGAACAAATAATGCTTTCGTGTAGAGTTGGTCATATACCTCTATCTTCTCACAGGGAGATAGTTGGTGTGAGCGGGTTGGCCGAGATGTCTCGCATGAGGTCCTTACTTTGTTTTCTTAGTAGCGACGGTAAGCTGATCAAGAGCTTCCTTGAACCTCGATTTGTTGTCGAGGTGAGTGCATTCATCATACTGATGTATGCCTTCTCTCTGAGGGTTAGGTGTCAGGTGTCCTTCAGGGTCGTTGTGTACGGTATTCTGAAACGCTATCGTGCCGTTAGTAACTTGCACAACATTCTTACCCATCCTTTTGGTGGTTGGGGGTAGGCCCTCGTGCAATGGACCCCCTGCAGGTCTTGTTTTTGACATGCTAACGTCGGAGGTGGAGGTCCGGTAACTTTGAGGTGTTCTTAATGAACATGTGCTAAACCGAGTGAAGATTTGAAGACCAGTGGGTCTTCAAAGAGTATTTGTAATCTTAGGTGAACTGAAGAGTATCTTGTAAGATTTCTGGGAATCCGGATGAAGATCTCAGAAATGGGGGGATTCCAGACGAAATAGATGAGGATTCCGATGAATATTCAATCGGAAAAGTAAAAAGGATGGCTCGGGAGCGTCAGAAAAGTAGAAAAGGACGGCTTTATAGCCTCGGAGCTAAGAGCAGCCGTCGTAAATCTCAGATTTGACCGGGGAAGAATGCTTTCGCATAATCTTTTCCGGTAACGGAGCCAACTGATATTGCTAGAAATATCACGAACAAGATTTAACGGATTTTTTGTGAGAATATCTGGATTAAAGGTGGTGTTTGGTTGTGTTTAGCTCAAGAAATATATGAAGATATGAAGTACACTCAAGAACACAAAGACAATCGACAAATTGGCAGAGCTTGGTCTGCTTTTTCTATTATGCGTCCCCTTTGAAAGGTAAAAGGTGCCGCTAATTATAGGGCTTATATATTCGGTTGTTACATTGCGGGAATAAAGAGTACATGCAGTTTGTAAGTATAAAGTATCGGGTCGAGCTCTTGATGTGCGAGCTGGCATGCATATCGGCCACTGTGGACTCTTCACCTGTAACCTGTGACTTTGTTTCCTATTTGAGCAGGCTGCGAGCAGAGGGGTGGTCGAATTGGCCCCCAATACTTCGCCTCGCCTGGTAGATGGCGTTTGAAGGCTTTGTTTATCGACGTCATTTGCCTAACCAATGATAAGTATTGTAATAGTGCGAGGTGGTCAGTATTATTCTTGGCCCGGCTGCCTTACATCGGTGCGAACTAATTGGGCCAAAGACCCTATTCGTTATTAGGCTTGCATGGAGGCCCAACAAGAATCCGAGGGCTCCTTTACGGGCTTGGCATATCAAGATATAAGATACATAAACATATTTATAATAATACATATGTATGTATCTATGTATAAAAATTCATATATACTTATATAAATATATATTCGAGGTTGCTCGCGAGTAGTTGAGTCGAGTATTGCGTTGCTCGATTATCGAACGTTTAATTTTCGAGTCGAGTCGATTTTGAATTCGAGCTGATTTAAACTGAGTCGAGGTTTGGTTCGAGTCGATCTCGAGCTACTCACGAGTAGCTCGGCTCGTTACAGCCCTAGGTAGAGCTACTGAAAAAAAACTGATGTGTTCAGCTATGGATATGTGGTTCTTGAGGTAGCAAGTGTAAGAAGAAGACCCATTGAAAAGAAGCCAGTGGGGTGGGTAGAGTAGTGGTAGACAACAATTTTAGTGGAATAGGTATGGAGTTTACATAAAGAAGGAGATAACTAATGGTTGTTGATCACCAGTAAGAGCAACCCTAATGATGATCGGGAGAGAAGCCCTTTGATTGTTGATATTTGGATGACGTGGAGAAAGATGAGTGGAGGATAAATATAGAAGGATTGTAGGGATAAATTGTGTGTGGTGTGATGTTGTAATGGTGATAATATAGAAAGATGATAGAGATTAATTGTGTGATTAGATGTTGTAGTGGTGATAAATATTTTGAATCTTTTTATTAAATTAATATTAAATATTAATGGGAGAGACATTTTTTCTAAAAGAGGGAGGAGGGGGTGGGTTTGGTGCTTTTTTGGGAGAAACAATTGTCTAGTGTGCTATCTATCTCAAAAGAGACAAGAGACTAAAGAGTCTCAAAAAAAGTTTCTCTACATTTCTTTCATTATTTTACTTTCCTATCAATATTTATTCTATCCTAACAAAAGTGAGCAAAGAACATGGCTAAAGTTCCCTTACTATGGTTGCTCTCATGTGGGGAGTTTGATGAGACAGATGGAGATGAGGAAGGTGTTGTTGGTTAGGTTAGCATGCTCTCACCCAGATCCAATTGCTTGACCCACAATGAGAGGTGTAGTTCAAATGTTGGCTGGTGAATCTGAGGTCCCATTAGTTCCAAGATCGAACCCATCTATGAGTTTTAGTACTTCTCATCTTATAATGAACTTACAAGACAATGTTTCTGATTTGAATGGGATGACCACCTTCTCTCCCTCCTCATCGGACCCAAGTTTTACTAGTGGCCGTGCCAATAAACCAAACCTAACCTAACCTAACCCCTCAATTGGGTTCATCATCATTTTTGGTCTTTGGTTTTGGAATTCCTCTTCAATGTCAAAATAAGATATCTCACACAAGGGTTGGATTAGCATGGTTTTATTTTCAATCTTTCTTAAATTTACGGCACATATATAGTGTCCAAAAGGAATAGCATTTCGTCAATCATTTTATTTAGTTAATACCATCGAATCATGATTTTTATTTTGTTTATTTATTTATATGAACATTATACATAATTAAATCAATTCATAGTTTTGAAGCCATGTGACATACTTGAACACAGAAGAAGGGGGGGAGCCCTTTGTCTATCACATGTAAACAAACATATATATGTTTGAACTAAATTCATGAGTTCATGCACAACTCAGACAGGGAATTATTGCAGCAATTCTTTATTTATACACATAAGATTGATCAAATGAGCAAACACAAAGGAACCAAGAAATATCTTTTGAAAACAGGGTTCAACATATTCAGACAGTACACCCACTCAACATACCACCACGGTGGAAATCAACTTCAGCAAGAAGATAGATACACATACACATACACATATTACATGAAATATTCAGACAGTGCGTCCCATGGTCTGCTCTCCAGGTGGGATCATGACCAAGATAGGTTGGGTATTGAATCCAGGGTGAGGAAGCCTACGACGAACTTCACGGCCTTCCTGGCAAAGTGCACAAGTATGGCAAAATGTATGCGTTAAAAAGTCACAGGCCATCTCACACTGCTCACGCTGCACTTCGTCCTCCAAACAGCTACCACAGCACCCACATGACCTGGTAAATGCCTCACAGCTTCCCTGTTTTGTATATCAGAAATCAGAATAGTTAATCGGAGTTTCAAGTAAAAAATAATGCATCCACTGAAAGAGAGAGGGAAAAAAAAAACAAAAATGGCCTCTAGTAATGTAAAGATTTATAGCCGTCTTCATCTAACTAGAAAAGGGTATCTGTAGCTCATGCAATTTCGTTGCCAGCTGAGACGAAAATGGAAAATACAATATATGGTTTTTAATTACTACCAACAGAGCTAATGGCTTTGCAAACCACGTCACAATTGGATATGATTGCAAGCCGGTTCAGCAACTTCCAAAGCCAAACCAAGAAGCTGATTACTATTCACTACTGACCTCATCCTTAACTATGATAAATCTCCTTTGAGATATCAAATCATGAGAATCATGGATAAGACTACGCGATGGATAAGACTTAAGAGAGACTTAAGGAGCGTCCCCTGGACATAACTCAGTTGGTGAGGGACTTGGGTGCGTAATTGCAGCCTTGCTAGTGGTCACTGGTTCGAATCCCGCAAAGGGCGAATTTATACCCTGGCCTTGGGCAGCCCATGATTCTGAGCTACTGAGGGATCCTGATTTACATCTCCACATATCCTGAGGGACCGGGGGTGTGGGGACCCTCAAGGGTAGGGTTTACCCTTTTTTTAAGAGAGACTTAAGGAGCACATTATTGCTTTTAACTTGTTGAACTAGTACCCAAACAGCGTTTAGCAAGCATAAGAATACATTATAGTTGCATCAAAGAAGATACGCTTTTCAGCTCACTAAATAGGTTCAAAAAAACGCGAAAGACTAGTCCCTACACTGGTATTTTCTGTTTTGGTACCTTGAACACAAGAGCCAATACTCAACCTTGAACACAACACAAGAACAACAAAATGCTGAATTTTAATTCAAAGGATGCCTGAAGAAGTAGGCAGTCGGTATTTGGTATCTAAAAGATCTTTAGTGTCGCATAAACGGAGGCGAATAAGCCATTTACTTGAGGTTTTGGAACATAAAGAATGACTATATCAGCTCAACCATCGTTTAATTGAGGTGACAGTGTTTCTAAATATGCTTGTTCATGAGTTATAGGGTGATTGTCAAATCAATTGAATCCCCATGAGAACATAGCCAAGTGATGCTTCATCTAATTTCTAAACAGACAGCTAAATAAAGCAACTACAAAACATCAAAGTTTACCTCCAAATTGAATTTCCGGCGAATGGCTGTGCGGCTGGTATGTGACAACCAGGGTGCCAAACAATTCCAACCGAAAACGAAATTACCAAGCAGGTACATGCCAGTATAAGGCAAACAGTGATTAGCAAAAGTTCCTGGAGATGATCCAAGTCTTTCCACATTCGATCCATAAAGAACACAAGGCGCCACGCTTCCCAGCAAACCTGTTCGACATCACATTTTCCATATCAAGAAAGAGGAGATCCAAAAGGAAAAAAACAATCTATATACATAAAAAAAGGGGGGAAATAATTGCATCACAATCAAACCAAGAAACTAATTTGCAACTATGAATCAAGAAACAGAAGCAAGATTTCATAAAACTGTTGCAAATAAATCATATTTGAACGGATACTCACAAACTTCAAGATCGCTGCTACAAAACTCGTCGTTTCTTCCAAGACAAGCGCAGAGGCTGGAATCCCAGTGGACCCTACCCGCCATGGGCTCCCCTAAAACGCTGCCATGTCCTAGAGGCAATCCATCGACGGTCAAACCCATTGGCTGATGATACTTCGGGAAATCCTTCACCGACATGCTGTCGGTGGATTTGGCGTCGGTCAGCTTCTTTTCATCTTTGTTATTCAGCTCAGCGTTTGCCAAGAGAGGACTCGATTCGTCATGATTCG
Organism: Gentiana macrophylla; assembly: GCA_026214975.1. Lineage (NCBI taxonomy): Eukaryota > Viridiplantae > Streptophyta > Magnoliopsida > Gentianales > Gentianaceae > Gentiana > Gentiana macrophylla. The sequence continues at coordinate 84,975,771 of CM047809.1, read as the reverse complement.
CCATCGGAATAAGAAATTGGCTTCAAAATCGGCAGATTGCAAGTAATCTCGCTGCGAAAAGAGGAGGAAAGAGAGAGAGTTAAAGATAGGAGAGAAAAGAACAGACGGTGTATAAAAGATAAAATATAACGCGTAGAATTGACCATTGACAATTGACATAAATTGATCTAAGAAACAGATCGGACCAAGTCAAATTAATCTGAATCAGTAGTAAAATATTGGTTTGGTTTACCTTCAAAAACAAAATAATGAACAACCGTTAAAATTGACAAATTCATGTATTAATTTGTATTTAGTTTACTATATTGAATATATAATGATGAAAATATCAAATTGTCATTTTACTGAACAATTATGTTATTTTTACTTTTTTTTTTGTTTTTGTTTTAATGGATTTGTTTGGTAGTGAATTTGTTTAATATTAAAACAATTAACTTGTGTTTGTTTCGTTAGAGTTTTTGTTTGGAATTTTTTTATATCACATCATCAACTATTTTTTACAATTCTCTTACCAATCATTTCTTCAACTACATATAAAAAATATTAAATCGTCTATCATCATTTCACTTTATCAACTTTATTACTCCCTCCGTTCCTTATTATATGTCGCATTTGAAGAAAAAGTAACTGTCATTTTTCGGATGAACATTGTCACTTTTTAGTTTAAGGTTAGTCATTTTTTGGATGAACATAGTCAATTATTTTTCTTCAAATGCGACATATAATAAGGAACGGAGGGAAGACCTTTTTTATCATTATTTTATTAATTATACTACTTCATTTCATTTTCTCTCACCAATCATTTATTTATCTACACAAATTTCAAAAGAACATCTTAACTTTCTAATCATTACTTCAATCATTTTTATTATATTTTATTATCCACTAGTATCTAAAACAACCCAAAAAAACTACAACCCAAAACAAACAGAGCCTTAGTGATTATTTTTATTGGATTTGTTTAATAGTGTAATAGAAGTCGTTAAATGTGACAATGTTAATTTTGTTTTATCATGTGTCTTTTTTCTTTTTTCACCATTTTTCAATCCACATGTCCTTTTTGACAATCTATTCTCCACTATTGTCCTTTATAATCAGTAACGCCCCGCTCAGGATACCGGTGCTTATCCAGGAAGAGAGCGTTAGTAGCGTATAACATTAAATAAATCTAATATTATATGCCAGCCTCTACGTCGTCGTATCAAAATTAAAGCAACGGAAGCCAAAAGACTCGGAAATAAAATCATAAAAGCTACTAGAATTAGATTACAACATACCAAAGGTAGAATATTTGTCTTACAACATACGATAACTTAAAAGAAAGACTGGTACAACATCTATCTTACAAAGTTTTACAAGAAAGAAAGATACAACATGTTTCTTGAGAATACAACTACAACAAGTCTAGTACCTTTAATCTATTTAAAAGAAAAGATAATCTAATCATCTCAAGCATCATCAGGAATGCCATCCATCTCTCGAGAAACCTGTTCGCCTTCTCACCCCAAAAGCATACAAACAAACATGCAATTGAGGTAAGTACAAAGTACTTAGTAAGAGTGAGAAGCTATTGTATACTTTAAGTTTTACAACGTTAAGATTCACATTATTATTTAAGTTATCTTTCAAGTGACCGACTCAATCTATGGTTCACTAAGTGCTCATCAACACTTCGTGACTAAGCGTTTCTATCATAACTTATCTTTGTTCTGAAGATGTTTTGAGAGGCACTACAATTAGTGAGATATGCACTAAGACAAAAGACGCGCACCCCATAGAGATAAATCTCAGCGGTCCCGAGACAGTCATTCCACTTTGTCCGCCAACCCTGAGAGCCGACCGGTGAATGTCTACATCTCGTTCGTGAGTTTGTCCGGCGGAATGATCACCACTTTATCTGGCGGGTCTAGAATCCGCGGTGATCATCACCACTTTATCTGGCCAAACCTCACATTGCCGATATTGTACTGTGCCTATCCAAGCTCTCATGATGTTTAACCTTTTATCTAGTCAAATACGTTTATTAAGTGATTAGCTAGCCACCTAGGTTCATTCAGGACAAAAAGCTCCCTACTCCCTCTTCTTAGAATCTTAGACTCAAGCTAGAAATTACACAGACATTGATGAATACTAATTCATCAAAGCACAAGCCAATCAGACTCTTCCGACGGTCCCGAACTTCAACTCCCTTGAAGAGTACATTCGGTGCCGGAACTAAACGCATCAGAAGATTAATCAAGGCTTGCTCATGTTCATTTATCTTCTTTATAACATCATTATAAAGTTAGGAACTGATTCCCAACTTGGTACACTTGAAAAGTACTCAAAACAAGCTAAAACAACTTTCTAAAACCTAATGAAAATCAGCACTGCTTTTAATACCCTTTTTCAGCCAAAAACTCAACAAAACAGCCTCTAAAAGTCTCATAAAGTACTACTAAACACAACAACAACCTTTAAACATATTTCTACAAACAATTCATAACATAAAAACCTTCTAACATCATCTAATCATGTCATCATACAACTAAAGCGTACAAAAGGAAGAGCCTCTTACTTGATTGAAGCCACAAACCAAAACTAATCTCTGTAGCACTTAAACAGGCCTCAAACAAGATCTAAAAGATCACAATTAACATGAATTAATTGATGATCAAAGCTTCTAAACAAAGAACTACGAAACAAAACCCTAGAACATGAATTCATGATCCTTTTCCTGAATTTACAGCATAAATTCGACTCCAACATACCTGAGAATCAGACCCAAATTTTGGTATCACCTCGATCCTTGTTCTCTCACGAGTCCGGAGGTACTTTCGGATTTCTAAACGGATTCACGGATCAAAAGTTATGCCCAAAACCGCTAAAACACAAAACATCATGATCTTTTATGATTTTGCAGCAGAAAACGAGTTAACCATACCTGAGAATCAGTCCCAAATTCTGGTATCAAAACGATCCCTCGTCTTCTCACGATTCCAGCGGTACCTTCGGATTTCAAAACGGATTAACGGTCGCGGAGATCTGCCCAAAAGTATCCAATGTTATACCCTTTGTTTCTGTTTTTCTTTTCTCCTAGAAATTCATGTTCGAACTTCCTCCCAGTAAATTGAAGGCTATATTCTTAAAATAAATAACCTCCTTCCAAAAATATTCTTTTCTTTTCCTTTTATCAATATTTACTCTTAAGTCCAAGCCCTTATACATATTTGACCTTATAATTTAAACTTCCAATTAAAAGAAGACAATTATAATATTTCATTTTCGCGAAAAGACACGTCTGTCCTTTCCCGTAAATCGAGATATCACAATTTAACCCCTTTTAAAGCCAAGAAAAATAAATATAATAATCCGTTTTCGTAAAAGACACGTCTGCCCTTTCACGAAAGGTCGGAATATTACAATAACCATTACCCTAAAAAAATATTCGTTTGGTTTTGAACTAATGTGAATGACATTGGTTGCTTTTGAATATTTTTAAGGTGATATTAAGGACGCTACACAAAATCTATCAGTAACATTGACGATACTGTAAATCGTCTGATTATAAATCTGGGCCCTAATTTCCCTAGTGACAATAGATTCAAGAATAAGCCCTAAAAAGAAAGGAATTTTTGGGGTTTATGTTTAAACAGGCCTGAGATATTGAATACCAAGTTGCCTACGTATCCTGAGATAATTTAGAAATCAATTCTCTCATAGTAACTTGTGATTGTTATATAGGGGGCGTCTCGTCCATGGTATGCCTGTGCCTTGTCCTTTAAGGACATCATGAGAGGCTTCACAACATGTGGTGCAGTTCAGGAGGATTAGACATAGTAGATTTGGAGTCCGACTACTATGTGGTATGATTTTTTTGTAATGAAGATTATCAGACAGCTTTGAATCAGGACCATAGACTATTCAGGGGCATTACTTGACGATAATGAAATGGCGCCCCTTCTTTCAACCTTTTCCACACACGTATGTGTAAGATTCCCATGTGTCCCTATGGAATTATTTGAGAAAGAAGACTTTGTGTTGAAGCTTGCAAAAAGAGTAAGTAAGCCTGAGAAAGTTCATGTAGTAACCTGCAGATCCACCCAAGCAAAATACGTTAGAATTTGTGTAGCTTTGAACCTTCGGTAAGTTCTAAGAACGAAGGTTGTCTTGAATAGAAATCCTTTTGCAGTGGAATATGAAGGGCTCCAGCAAATTTGATTTGAGTGTGGGAAAATAGGCCATAAAATCTAAGACTGTGCGAAAATACACCAACCTGCAAATCTGGAACATGGAACTTCTGCTGGATATACAGAAACCCGAATCCGGATCCGATCCATAATTGGATCGTCAGATCTGACACAACACCGATCGAGACACTCGATCATGCACAGCGGAAGCTACGAATTAAATTTGAATGCGATTTTACCACGATTTAATTCATATGATTAATTAATAATCTACAAGAAAGTTAGTAGATTTATCCAACCGGAGAGAAGCCGTGATCTTCCGAATTGTATCTCCAAGCGACGACTGGTGGACGTTGATCATCGTAGTAGAACCTCATTGAATATGCTCCTCGAAAAACCTCAGTTTTTCTTCTTTCCAATGGCTAAGACAAGAAAACAAATTTCTCCCTTTTTTTCCAAAAGGTGCGTACCTCTTTCTTGAAAAATGGCATTGGATTCCTCAATTTTTGTTTTGGTAGAAACTCCATTTTTATAGGAAAATAACTAATAATTTGAGAGTTTATCTCTTACACATAAATTTATCTTTTCCTTTTAGGAAAATAAAAATTTTATCCAATAGGAAAACAAATTCTTATTTATCCAATAAGAAAACTAATTTCTTATTTACAATTATTTAACATATAAATAATTACATTATCCACATTATAATTAATTATGAGAAAATTTCTTTTCCCAAAATCAAAATAATATGGCGCCATATTAATGTCATTTGGGATAATAGAAAATGTATTTTCTATATTACATATTATTTACCAAATAAATAATATTTGCATATTCATTAAATAGACCAACTATTTAATTTATTATCGAGGTTCCACAAAACGAGAAAACACCCGCGTGTTAGGAGCCAACCCGAGGACCATGGACCTATAACCAGTAGCTACAATAAATTGAATAAAATATTCATCGAACAGAATATTTCTACTCAACTTATTAATTCCGGTATTACGCCACCATAAATCTGAAACTGAACTCTATCGATTATAGATATAACTTATTCTCAAAAAGTCGAGTCAATAAGTGTCCATTGATATAATCATTACAACAGACTAACCCTCCATAGACTATCCGTAACGAAGCGGGATTATTCCGTAAACCTTCTTCATTACATCTTATCCTTATTTACCATTAACCCACTAGTGATCAATTAGTTCATAACCAATATGAACTCGGCCGATCGATCAGTTTCTAGGATTAACAAACAAGGGGATTGTCTTTCTACTTCCCGCATGAAGGATTGGATTCCATATCTGTGAGACACACGCTTCTCACTCATTCCAGAATAGTGCCAACGTGAAAGTGATTCGGACCGCGCCTCTTAGCGATCCTTAACGAACACATCAAACCCTATCTTGAAACAAGTAGGAGTATGCAATCACTTCAGGATTAAGGTTAATCCATATATGATCATCTTGTGATTTAATAAGATTTCTCAATCACTGAATTATATGAGAAATTCAGATTAAATCGGTCCAGTCCTATATGACTACACCATATATAAATGCCCCACTTAGATAACCAATATCGACGGTCACGCCATAAAGTGTTCCGGGCGCATTAATGGTGGTTTAATCAATAGACCCCATACTTTGATTAAGTTCACCACGGACTAACAGTTCAAGTGTATCACCATAAACTTAATCATCCCGTGTGACACACACTAAGTTATATGGCTACATACGATACGACTTGGGGTTTTCAGCAGTGTATTACTTATAAGCACGAAGCAAATGATAAGATGAGAATAAATCTGTCATTTATTAATTATAAAAACAATTACATAAATTGTCTTTCGGGCGCTACTTCCAACAACTTCAACAAGGGAAGTAATACAACAAAAGAAACCTACTAGACCTACACCAGAGAGGCCCTTTGGCCCGTGGATGATAGCAACTAATAGACGAAGGAGACACAACCAGGGGCAAAAAGGGAGAGAAAGTAGATAGGATGATAGACAACATAGTGGTCAACAAGAGGAAGTAGCAAGAAACCCCATAACCCCATAAATGCTCAGGCAGGCAGCAGTGATGAGATAAAAAGAGGAGAAACAGCTACAGGCTCCAGATTTAATGTATTAAATGAGGAGGATCCTATGGAGGATAAATTGGATCAGAAGAACATACCGGAAATAGTCCAAAATTTGTAGGACATGATGGATACATCATCATATAGATGTTGAAAAGGTGTCCTACACCCAACCGGGTAGGACCGGATCTGACCGGGTCGGGTCGTTTACAGTCTATTTAGTTCATTGAATAACTTTATTATGATTAATAAAACCACTTATGTTATTATATATTGTTTATCTTCATATTATTTGTTGTATATATATATAGTAACGTCCCTAGTGTCAAACTGTGATAGAGAAACCATGATAGTGATTATGGTTGATGAGATCTCTAATCACTCTAACAAGTTTGGTACTTAAATGTCTCTAGTCTTATGTAATGTCAAACGGGACATTGATAGTATAATCAGACTAGCACGTATTGGATGTCTTCTATCTTAAAGAAGGTAGGGATAGATCTCGTCTATCGAAGTGTATAGACACTTGGACTGTACGTGGACGTGTATTAGAGAATGCTTATGTTAGACTGACCCACTTACATTAAGTGTCACACTATGTGGCGGTTGTGTAATTATCCTTTAGACCGGAGTCTTCATGGCATCATGTTGGTCCCAGAGAAGGGTGAAACTATAGTCGAGAGGGGGTGAATGACTATAGTGGAGTTTCAAAAACTTTTTTTTATTTAAAATCTTTTGGGCAAATGGATAAGTCCCTTCTTACTATGATGTTGTTCAAATCAGTTTAGACAATCACAGTATATAAGTTATGATGTGGCAGATTAAGTAAGTCTTTGTAAAGTAAATTGCAGAAATTAAATTGACACAAGGCTTATAGTGGTTGAGGTGGTGTAATCCCTTAATCCACTCTTCTCCGTGATGATTGGAGGAATTCACTATTGTTTTCACAGATACAATAGTATGATTGTCCTTGGCTTCCCAAGCTTCACAATCTGCAAGACTATCACTCCTTGATTCGCAGCGGCTTGATGATTTGATCTTCCTTTCTTGCTCCTTGAGATCAAAATCCTTCAACGGCTATCACAGATTCAACTCCTTCTCAGTTGCTTCGATTGCTTGCTTCCAGATTGATGTGAATGTGATTCACACACTTGCTTGATCAATCTCGGTTATGAATATGACTTTGTAGTTACGATATTTGAGTTGATCACTAGATGTATCCTTGTAAGTTCGAGAGAGAAGGCTTTTCAAATTGTGAGTTTTCGCTTTCTTTCTTTTGAATCGTTGTATTCTTTTCTGTCAATGCCTTCTATTTATAGCCTTGAATAATCTTGGTTTTTGTAATTCCGTCCGTTGGCTATATTAATGAGGAATAATCCTTGATTTCATTCTTGATTCCCCTTAATTGTATTCTCCTTGTTTTGATTGATCGGTTTCTTTCTTCAAGCGTATAAGAGAAAATCCGTCCTTGATTGATCCTTTAATGATTGTGCATTTAATGCATGATCTTCTGAATCTTCATCGTATATCAAATTTGATCTTGTGAATGTTTCTTCGCCGCTTTTAGAACGGTAGAGTGAGCCTTCTAACTTAGCCGTTCATTCTTTCTTTGTTGTTCTCTTTGCCGAAAGTCAGTGTACTCAGCCGATTCACTGTTTTCTTCTTGTTCTAGTTATTTAAGAGTCTTTGTACTTCACTGATCCTTGATTTGGATGAGACCAGTGTACACCATTTTTGACTATTGAGTTTCATCACTTAAAACATGACTTAGACTTATCCAAGGTCATCACAGACTTCCTTGGTTATAAGTCAGATCATAATGTCTTATTTCTTCTCTCTTTGGTGCTTGGTGGCTTTCCTTTGCCGAATATATCTGCTTTTGCTTTGCCGTCCTACCAACTAGTACAATACTTGTCTGACTCACTTATACAACATGTCAGACTCTAAGTAAAGACTTATACAGAGAATTCTAACTTATTTCAGGCTTGCTATAACAGCTAGTATGGCCATCATCAAAACATAATAAAATGTTCCTAATAATTTCCCTCTTTTTGATGATGCCAAAACCCTCATAAGCCTGAACATAAGTAATAAAAAATATTCATAATAACCAACAGAACAATTTTATTCATCCATCAAGGGGCAATAAGATATTGCAATATTGTATCTCTTTATTTAAAGAACCAAGGCAAACGATAAAATTAATAAAAAAACAACAGGTAACAGGTTTACTTCTTCATCTCTTCAAACCTGATGCCTTTGCCTTTTTATTCTTGCCTTTGTCGCCCTTGCCCTTTTCTGTTGGGCTTGCCTTCTCTTTCTCGCTTTTGGGCTTAGCGCTTCCTTCCCTTTTGGCAAAGCACCAAAAGGACTTCAAGATTTGTCTTTGTCAGATCGTAATCGGGAGAGGTCCATACCTTTTCTCCAAGTATCTTGTTCTTGGCCTCGCCAACTTTGAGTAGAAGGTCCAGCTGTTTGCCAGAATGCTCCATTATCTCATCCGGATCTTTGAATTTGATGAGTATGAGTATTGAGAGTGTCCACCAATGGCTTAAGGTTGTTGTCCATTGTCTCAGCATGGAAATCAAGATTGGTTTGGACATGATGAGGGATGAGTTGCTGTAAGTTGCAAAGTAAGTTCCCTTGTCTCTCCATGACCTCATCTTGGATCTTGATATGGCTGATGAGAGCCTCAATCTTGTGATTGAAGGAGGTTGCTTCACTCCTTAAGGCATTCTTCAGGTTTTGCCTGCTGTAATATTGCCTTTCCATGTCTACAATGAGGGGTTGAATGTCCAGATTGAAGACTCTCTCTGGGTCAATTTCTTCTGGTGCCACATGGACATCCTCTTCATCCTCATCATTTTCACTCTCAGCATCTTCACCTTGCTTCTCCTCATTCTCCACTTCAACTTCTTTCTCTTCCTTTTCCTCTTCTTCTTTTGCATTTTGTGCTTTTTCTTCTATCTGCTCTTGTTCTGCCTCATTAGACACAGGGTCATTTAGAGGTTGTTGTTGAGTGTGGACTGCTTCATCTACCACAGTTCCCCCTTGTGCAATTGTGGGGGAGTTGACAAGTTAAATTTGAGTGAGCTTTATCGGTGGCTCACTTAATTTGGTTGTCAACTTTGCTGTGCTTTTGAAAAGCACCTCTTGGAAGTCGATTCATCATCGAAATTCCCAAATCTTCTTGAATTTCTTCAAGATTTTCTCTTTCTGATTGTTCATCCTCTGACTCATCTTCTTCTTCATGTATCTCCTCCTCCTCTGATGAAGTGATTCTATATCCTTCTTCACCTTCCTCCAGGTAGGTGACTTCCTCTTGCTGCGTTTCTTCTTATGTTGCTGCGTCATCACTGATTGTCACAGGCTCATTCAAATTGCTGGTGTCAGGCATAGTGGTCTCCTCTTGTGCCTTTTGAGATCTGGTTCTTCGTCCCCACTCTCGATCTACGCCTTGGTCTTTCTTTTGCTCCCAGCTATGGGTTTGGGTTTTAAGGAAGCCTTGATGTAAGTAAACATCGTCTTTGATTTGTGTGGAGACTGCAAATTTGTGGGTTTTACTTTCAATTGATTGAACAAATGTTGAAGAGGGAACCCATATGATTTCCTCTCCCAGAAATCACCCTTTTTCTGCAAACCCTTGCCTGGTGCAGTGATAGATAGATCGATTTCCTTTTGAATCTGATCCTTCATTCGATTGAACACAAATGTTGACCAGTCAAATTTGATGCGATTGTAGATTATGGCCATCAGTTTAATTCGTACCTCAGTCAGGTTTTCCATTGACCCTTTTACGCCTTCAATATTTTTGGTGATAACGGTGCAAACTCAAAGCAAATGGAAGTTTGAGCGTTGATCTGGGTAGATTGTATGTTTTGCTGGTTTTGTTTGGACTTTTGGCTATCTCAGTCCAGAACTTTGTAATGTCAGTTGTCACAAGCTTGACATTGGCCAGTCCTTTCAATGGAAGGTGCAGGTAACGGTTGAGTACACCTGGCGTGATGATTATTTCTTTTCCAAAGATTGAGCTTTGGATGCGATCAACCGGTCTTCTTTGTCTTTGGGCACAAACTTGGCGTTTTCCAAAATGCTATCGATTCTCATAGCATATTCCAGTTATTGGGGATTTAGAAAGGTCATTAGCCCCAAATTCGAGCAGCAATCAACCAAACGTTGAACTTTTGAGTCATTATCACAAAGCGAGAGATAGTGCTCGAGGTTTGAAAAAGCGAGCCGGTGATGATAGATTTTTAGTAGTATTTTTGAAAAGTGATGATTTGGGAGGATGAAGCCATTTTACTAAGGTTGGAGAATGAACTTGAGTTTGCAATAGAGATAGACAAGAGTAGGGTTTGTAATTTGCAAGAGAGCGTAAAGATTTACGAAAATCTCTAAGTCTTGTTTATATAGGCGATTTTGGGTAGTGTGAGCGTGGTTTGAATATGGAAGGATTTAGTGACATAATGGCGTGATTTTGTGTATGAAAATCGCGATATTCGAGGGAAATGGGGTGTGGTTTGAGGCAAGTAATGATAGAGCCCGTGAATCGAGGAGTTTATAATTGAAAAGTAATATAATTACCTCCATGATCATAAGTTGATCGTCACGTGTGTCTTGAATAATCCTCCATAACTTGCTTATTCTCCACGTGTAATCGAATTGATTTTGTTCACACTTTTAATTTGTCCAAGTCTTTATTTCGGTGAAGTGCCTTCATTTGGTCACTTAGCCGTCCCAATAGGTTCTTCACTTATGCTGCGCCATTTGACTATTCTAACAATCGGTTAAGTTACCTTCATTTGGATTCTAGTGCCTTACATGCGGCATCTCCTCGTAACGGCAAAGGTCGTACGATTAATGAAGTCACTTAGCCGATTACTCAGTTAGCCGTTGTTTGATACTTAGTCAATTTCAATCATCACTAACTCAGTTCTCAAAGATACTAAATCTTTCATAAGCCGAGTGGTTTAGTGAAGATGTCGCCGATTGATCTTCGGTGGGTATGTATTTTAGGATGACATCTCCTTTTCAACATGGTCTCGATGAAATGATGTCTTACATCAATGTGCTTTGTTCTTGAATGCAATCATGGATTTTCGATAATAGATATTGCACTTGTGTTATCACACATGATTGGAATTGTTCTCTCTTCCACTCCATAGTCCCTTAGTTTGTTGTCTTATCCACAGTACTTGTGCACAATGACTACCTGCCTGCTATATATTCTCGCTTCAATTTTGTTGATGTAGATATGGAGTTTTGCTTTTCTTGAACCAAGAGACTAGTCGGTTCCTAGCATTTGGCAAGTTCTAGAGGTGCTCTTTCTATCTATTTTGCATCCGGCATAGTCACGAGTGCGAATATGATATCAATGTAAGTCCTCCATCTTTTGGATACCAAATACCAACATTTATAGTGTTTTTCAAGTATTTGATTATCCTTTTAGTCGCTAGAAGATGTGATTCTTTTGCTATGTCAGGTCCGCTTGCAATTAAGTATAATAATGATCCAATAATTCCTCTATACATTTTCTCGATCAACATCTTTTCCTCCATCATCTTTTCCAAGTATGACTCGGCACACATTGGTGTGTCTCTGTGTGCCACTTGTATCCATCCCATACTTGTGTATCAAATCTCTTGTATACTTTGCTTGACTAATGAAAATGCCATCCTTCATTTGCTTTACTTGAAGGCCAAGGAAGTAGTTTAATTCTCCCATCATGCTCATCTGAAATTTGCACTTCATCAGGTTTACAAATTTCTCACACAGTTTTTCATCCTCTGATCCAAAGATTATATCATCAACATAGATTTGTACTAGCAATGTGCTTGCTTCTTCCTCCAGTTTAAATAGAGTCTTGTCAATAGTTCCTTTGTTGAATCCATTCTTGATCAGAAACTGTGATAGTGTTTCATACCATGCTCTAGGTGCCTGTTTGAGGCCATAGAGGGCCTTCTTGAGTTTGTATACTTTGTCTTCTTTTCCTTTAATTTGAAATCCATGAGGTTGTTCTACATAAACTTCTTCTTCCAAAAGTCCATTTGATAGACTTTGAAGTCTTTGTGTGCAGAAAATGCTAGAAAAAGTCTGATTGCTTCCAATCTTGCTACTGGAGCAAAAGTTTCATCATAATCTATTCCTTCAGCTTGGGAATAGCCTTTTGCAACTAGCCTTGCTTTGTTTTCGACAACGATTCCTTGCTCATCCATCTTGTGTTTCGAAAACCCATTTTGCACCAATGATGTTTGCCATTTCGGTCTATCAACAAGTTCTGGACTTCATTTCTTTCAAATTCATTTAGTTCTTCTTGCATGGCTGTGATCCAATCTGCATCTTGGATTGCATCATCTATAGTCTTGGGGTTTCACTTGTGATAGAAAACAAGTTAGCATGTGCTCCAGTTGTCTTCTGGTTCTAACTCCCGTGTGAATATCTCCAATAACTTGTTCTTCAGGATGATCTCTTAGCCAATTTAGATCTGGTTGAAGTTGTTCTACACTTGGTGCTTCCATGCCTTCATGTTGAGTATGAACTTCGACAGTGCTTCTTCGTTGTGTTGATATGTGGCTCCTCTTGATTTTCAAAAGATGATTCAGGATAGTATTGGTATGGTTGCATTTGTATAGATTTGCCTCTGTCGCTTTTCTTCTTGGTCTTGAAGATCTTCACCATTTGTATATGGTTCATCAAAACCACATGTATTGATTCTTCAATCACCAATGTTCTTTTATTGAGTACTCTGAATGCTTTCTTTGGTGTCCGAGTATCCCATGAAGATTGCTTCATCGACCTTCTCATCAAAGGTATCTGGTGGTTCTGTTTAAGACAAAACATTTTGATCCAAACATATGAAAATATGAGATATTGGGTTTTCTACCATTCCATAATTCATATGGAGTCTTTCCATGATATTTGTTGATGATTGATCTGTTTTGTGTATGACATCTTTGTGTTTCTTCGCTTCACCAAAATCTCTTTGGCAAGCATGCTTCAGCAATCATTGTTCAGACTGCTTCTTTGAGAGTTCTGTTTCTTCTTTTCTGCTACACCATTTTGTTGTGGAGTTCTGCTGCAGATAGTTGATGTAGTACTCCATTTTCTTCACAATAGGTTTCGATAATTTAATTTAGAAATTCGGTGCCTCTATCTGATCTGATCATGATAATTTTTAGCTCTTTCTCATTCTGAAGTCTTCTCAGCAAGTCTGGTAGCTTCTTGAGTGTTTCTTTCTTCTTGTTCATGAAGATGGTCCAAGTGTACTTTGAGAAGTCATCCACCACTACAAGAGTATATTCTTACCACTCACACTTACTGGTGTGACTGGTCCAAAAAGGTCCGTGTGCAACAGATGTAGAATTCTAGTTGTGGATTGATAAGGTTTTGACTTGAATGAACTTTTGATCTGCTTTCCTTTCTGACATGCATCACATAGACTTTCTTTCTTGAATGTGATCTCTGGCAGCCCTTCAACTAGCTTGCTTTTTGATAGTTTGTTGATGGTCTTGAAATTCAGGTGATTTAATCTTCTGTGCCAAATCCAGCTTGTTGATTGATTATTCTTGACAAGTAGACAAGTTTCTGCCTTGGCTGTTCTCCAGTCCACAACATACATGTTGTCTTGTCTTCTACCTGCAAGAACTACTGTGTTGGTTTGATTGTGAATCACTTTGCATCCTTCTTTGTTGAAGTGCACATTGTAGCCTTTGTCCTGAAATTGATCGATGCTCGTGATTGAAGTTAAGTCCCTTGACATATGCCACATTTTGAATTTTTAGATTGTTCTTGAGCATTGTGCCTTCCCCTTAATCTTGCCAGTTTTCTTTTCCTCCAAATGTGACTTTGGGTCCATCAAAAGCTTTGAAATCAGTGAGCCATTTCTTGTTTCTGTCATGTGTCTGGAACATCCTTTGTCTATGTACGGACATCCTACAAAAGCACATTAATTAGATTTAGGTACCCAACACTTTGTTTGGGTCCATACTTGTTAGCAAACATGCCTCCCATACCTAGTGTGTATCCAAAAGGTTTTCTTTTTGGATAATTGAAGTCATCAACTTCATATGTATAAGGCATGGCAGAATAGCTTCTAATATTTTTACAGAAGGTATTCTGATACTTTTCTCTACCTTTTGGTGCCCTTGCATCCTTCTTCACTTTCATATATGCAGTAGGAACCCTTTCTTGCTTCATGTGTCTAGGAACATATTGGTTTTTCTTAAGCACATGATGCATTTTGTAGAATGGTTTCCTCTTGTATTTTGGAGGTGCAACATTCCAATCATCCTCTGAGGGGTAAAGTCTGCCTTTACCTTTCGGATGCCGATTGTTCTTGATTGACTGGAATGAGGATTTGATTTGTTGTTTCACTACATTTGGTTTTGACTTCACCGAACAGGATGATCTGTTGGAATCATGGTCCGTCCTTTCTAAATTTTGGTCCACTAGTGGTTACGAATTTAGAATGGTGTTGACCATTATTCCTACTTTCATCTCGATTGATTTATAGCCAAGACCAGATCTCGATCCAAACCTTTTTGAGGGTTTGTAAGTGGTGCTTTTAGTGGTGCGATGGTTACCTTTCTTGGTGAGGGATTTTCTTAAGCGATCTGTTAATAATGGATGTATGATCATCTCGCTTTTGTTGATCATTTAAGTAGGTCTCCTTACTAGTTAATCCACTTCGCTTTATCCATTCTTTCTTTAACCTCTTATTCTCTTTTCTTAGATCCTTGCATTCCTTTTTTCGAATTTCATGATTCTTTTCAATTTCATCGAATTTAATCATGAGATTTTGAACTAGTCTCTTTGTATCTAATGGGAGACTAGAATATTGTGCAGTGTTAGATGTGGATGCATTTGATGAGAAGCAGAACTAGATGTTACCTCGTTTCATCGATTCTTTAGTCATTAAACATAGGTTTGTTTCCTCGATTGTCTCGAAAGTTATCACTTTCATCTTCATCCAATTCTTTGGTCATGAGGCATAGACATGCTTTTTCATTTTCGAAATGTCTTCTTCATTCATTCTTGTCATCCGAATCGATGATTCTTCATTCTTTTCCTGCTTTGGATTACGCCTTGAGTGCCTTCTTGCCCTTTCTCTTTCGGATGCTTTGTATTTCTTCTTTTCATCATCTTTGTCATTTTCTTGTGACAATCAGCCTTGAAGTGACCTCTCTTATTGCAGGTTGAAGCATCTGTATTCATCATCTTTCTTCTTCATGTCTCTGTTTGAGCTTGACTTTTTGTTTGATGTTGAACTTCCTTTGAATGGCTTCTTTTAAACTGTCAAAACGTTTAACTAATAAAGCTACTGTTCTTCGATTCTTGTGTCTCTTTTTTGATGCATTCGGCAAAGTTACTTTCTTCAGGTGTAGCTAATGCATGCGGTGATTTTGTGTGTCTCTGCCGGAGCACCATCTTCACCGTTCAATTCGAATTCATGAGCTTTTAACTGGGACATCAGTGTCAGAGTGTCAGTGCTTGCAAGATTTGTAGTTCCTCTTATTACTGATGTTATGATTTTCCATCTTTCAGGTAGTCCTCTCAAGATCTTCAGGCATACTTCTTTCTGGGGATATGTGTGTCCAAGCCGTATTGCGAGTTCATCGATGATGCTTGAGAATACATTGTCCATTTGATCAATGGATTCACCGGTCTTCATCTTGAAGTTCTCAAATTTCGTTTTGCAAATGATAATTTGTTTTCTTTAATCGCTTGAGATCCTTCATTTATCAATGATAGCTTGTCCCACATCTCCTTTCTTTGTTTTGCGATCTTTGATTCTCATGAACATGTTGTTTGTCTAGGGTCTTCAAGATCATGTCTTTTGCAACAAAGTCCAGATTTGCTCTTCTCCTGTCATCCTTGGTCCAATCCTTTTTAGGTTTGTCAATTTCCTTTCCTTGATCTGCTCTTGTGCCTACCACCGTAGTGATTGTGATTGGTCCATCATTGATTACATCCAGCATCTCTTCATGAGTTGCTGCAAGATGAGATAGCATTCTTATTTTGTATTCATCAAAGTTGTTAACATTAAAAATAGGTACTTTTGATAAGAAGTTTGAGGAATCCATCAGTATAATTGAATATATAAATACAGTGAATGGAAAACTCAGATTTGAAAACTGCTTTGAAAATATGTGATCTCCTTGTTACCAGAAATTAGATCTGAATAGGTTCTGATACTAGGAACACTGCTCTGCTACCAATTGTTGGTCCCAGAGAAGGGTGAAACTATAGTCAGAGGGGGGGGGTGAATGACTATAGTGGAGTTTCAAAAA
Source organism: Gentiana macrophylla (assembly GCA_026214975.1). Taxonomy (NCBI): domain Eukaryota; kingdom Viridiplantae; phylum Streptophyta; class Magnoliopsida; order Gentianales; family Gentianaceae; genus Gentiana; species Gentiana macrophylla. The sequence continues at coordinate 84,959,228 of CM047809.1, read as the reverse complement.
CTTTTTTTTTTATTTAATAGCTTTTGGGCAGCGGATAAGTCCCTTCTTACTATGATGTTGTTCAAATCAGTTTAGACAATCACAGATATAAGTTATGATGTAGCAAGATTAAGTAAGTCTTTGTAAAGTAAATTGCGAAATTAAATTGACACAAGGCTTATAGTGGTTCGAGGGTGGTGTAATCCCTTAATCCACTCTTCTCCTGTGATGATTGGAGGAATTCACTATTGTTTTCACAGATACAATAGTATGATTGTCCTTGGCTTCCCAAGCTTCACAATCTGCAAGACTATCACTCCTTGATCGCAAGCAGCCTTGATGATTGATCTTCCTTTTCTTTGCTCCTCGAGATCAAAATCCTTCAACAGCTATCACAGATTCAACTCCTTCTCAGATTGCTTCTGATTCAGTTGCTTCAGATTGATGTGAATGTGATTCACACACTTGCTTGATCAATCTCGGTTATGAATATGACTTTGTAGTTCTGATATTTGAGTTGATCACTAGATGTATCCTTGTAAGTTCAGAGAGAAGGCTTTTCAAATTGACAGAGTTTCTGCTTTCTTTCTTTTTGAATCGTTGTATTCTTTTTCTGTCAATGCCTTCTATTTATAGCCTTGAATAATCTTGGTTTTTGTAATTCCGTCCGTTGGCTATATTAATGAGGGAATAATCCTTGATTTCATTCTTGATTCCCCCTTAATTGTATTCTCCTTGTTTTCAGTGATCGGTTTCTTTCTTCAAACGTATAGCAGAAAATCCGTCCTTGATTGATCCTTTAATGATTGTGCATTTAATGCATGATCTTCTGAATCTTCATCGTATATCAAATTTGATCTTGTGAATGTCTCTTCGCCGCTTTTAGAACGGTAGAGTGAGCCTTCTGACTTAGCCGTTCATTCTTTCTTTGCTGTTCTCTTTGCCGAAAGTCAGTGTACTCAGCCGATTCACTGTTTTCTTCTTGTTCTAGTTATTTAAGAGTCTTTGTACTTCACTGATCCTTGATTTGGATGAGACCAGTGTACACCATTTTTGACTATTGAGTTTCATCACTTAAAACATGACTTAGACTTATCCAAGGTCATCACAGACTTCCTTGGTTATAAGTCAGATCATAATGTCTTATTTCTTCTCTGCTGGTGCTTGGCTGGCTTTCCTTTGCCGAATATCTGTTTTTGCTTTGCCGTCCTACCAACTAGTACAATACTTGTGCGACTCAACTTATACAACATGTCGACTCTAAGTAAAGACTTATACAGAGAATTCTAACTTATTTCAGGCTTGCTATAACAGCTAGTATGGCCATCATCAAAACATAATAAAATGTTCCTAACACATCACGGTGTGGATTGTCATGCTTTGACACTATTGAGATTTCCCCTAGCCACGGGGCGATCATGCGGTAGTGATTGGGTGTGATATTGAAGCATGCGGAGTATACATGATTGGTCGTCCGGGAATCGCGTATCCTATGATTGAGATCAAATATCCGAAATGGCCTTCTTTTAAGAAATGTCTAGCTCTCGAGAATCTTTGCTAGGAGTAAACATGTTATTCCAAGAGGGCATGATATCCAGATTATAAGATACGATCGTTAATGTATTGACACTCGAGATACGATCGTATGGATATTATTACAGCGATAGGATTGAAAGTTACACGGTAACTGATTCACATGAAAGGCAGTAGTCATTGCTTTTGACTCTTCCGATGATTGGGGGTCACGGTGCGTTGCTAGACGCTATCCCGTGAACGTTAGGCATGAGGGGCATTTTCGTAATTTGCACGTTGTGTCTATGGCCAACATATTCGGAAGCCTATCGGGTCACAGACATATGAACATCGAGTCGGATTAAAATGCGGTTATAGTTGATAACCAAATAAAGAAAGTTTATCTCTAGACTATAAAGGTTATAGTGGTAAATTAATATGGTGATATTTATTTATTATGAATAAATAAAATACAAGATATTAATTATACATAAAATTATATTAATTAAAGAATATTCCGGAAGCCAATATTTGGCAATATGGGGCGCCACATTGAAGTGTACAAGATACACTTGGATTGTGCACTTTAATTAATAAGATTACCATAATATTAATATAGGATATTAATTGATTTTAGAAGTTATATTTATGGTAATAAGATAAATATATTCAATATAAGATATTGACAATATTTAGATTTTATTTAATATGAGATATTATAATAAAACAGATCTAGGAGATTTTCCTTATTTTATTGGAAAAATATTTTCTTCTCTTCCACTCTATTGGGCGCCACTTTTGACTATAAATAAGAGGTGGGTGTCAAGCTCTTTTGTACATCACAATTGCAAGAGCTAATAGTTCTTGTGTAAAATAGAGAGCTTCCAATAGAGAGTTTGTGAGGGAGGAAAAAGGCCGGTCTAGCAACCGGAGTTTTCCAATAGCAATCCAAAGAGGATTCCGGTGAGGAGTTCGTGTGGATTATCGATAGAGGCCGGAAGCGTGGACGGCGCGCACTATACTACTCTCCGTTGACGGTCATAGCGACGATCTTATAGATCATCAAAGGTATATTCCGTCAAACTACTTAACGTGTTTATTGCATTAAACGAAGAACGATCTAGAAAAGGAAATCAAATTTTAAATTTCGTTGCGTTAAACTAGTGATTTCCTAACAGTGGTATCAGAGCCAGACTTCGAGCTTAAGCAATAAGCACAATTTATTTGCGTAGTAATTAATCTATAGATGCAAGATTTAAATCACGAGACAGTTAAAACAAAAAATAAAGGGAACGATTAAGGGGCTCGGCCGACTGGTGGCGGACCCCCTCCTCTGCGGCGGTGGCGGCTCTAGGGCTGCCGTCGTCGGCTGTCCTCCTCAGAAAGGGGAGATCGACTTTTTTGTTTTGTGATATTTATTGTGCATAGATATCTCTTTTGTTTAGTTGTGTTATGTGGCCAACCAATGGTTCAAATAGTTTGGGTCATTGGGAAACCATAATGGCATATTAACCAAGGCGCATAATTAATTAAAAGTTATTTAATTATTTGATGTGATAAAATAAGACGCATAAGTAGTTAAAATTAGAATCTGATCTCTTTCATAAGATAAAATTGTACGGATTAGATATGTAGATATAATGTGATTATATGGACCCCGATTGATCATGGACTCGACCAATAGGATAGAAGGGAATGTATTCTTTATGTTGGTTTTTGAAATTTTCCTAGGCCGTTATGAAGAACGTGATCTAGTTTACTTTTTGCATTTATCCCATTCCCGTTAGCTCCCCCCCTGTGCAGCTGGTGTAATTATTTGTTAGATAGATTATTATGTTACAAGAATGGAGCAAGAAGACGAAGACCAAAGAGAGATAAAGAAACCATTAGCGTACATCAATAAAGATCCTATCGGCGGTTGCAGATACCCTTAGTTTGTGATCCGCGGTTTCGTTAGTTTGTATTCGAAACCACACCTAGGAAAGTCCATGATCATACCGATTATTTTGTGCGTGGAAGTGTGTATGTTTACTTTATATGATATCGTAGTAATATGCACATAGTAGATGAGATCATAATCAAACAAAATTAATTAAGTGAATTAATTTAAAATTATTCCCATGATAAAAACGAGCCAAAATTGTCTCCAATATTATAATGACGGTGAAGAGCCATTGTTCGGATCCAACTGATCGGCCCTCGTCAGGAGTTGACCTACCACGGGTATATCGTTATTATCGAGATATGATCGTTACAAGATCTCATGAATATTTGGGTTACGACTCGACTAGAATCTTGAGGTGATTGGCCCTCGTCAGGACCGTCTGATTATAGAGACAAGGGGTTGACTAACACATAGAGATGTGAAACGTCAAAGAGTTGACTAGTCAGCCACTGGGAGCCGCATACGATGTGACTGGTAGGAGTACCTACCTCTCGAAATTATCTCGGTTGATCGGCCCTCGTCGGGAATCGAGATAACTAGATGGGATCCCAGCCACTAAAGAATTAATTAAATTCTAGAAAGTCAATTGGGAATAGTTGGCTAGTGGGAGTAAAACCTTATAAAATTTTAAGTGTAAATTTAGGGTTTTTTAAATACTTGAGCTTTTACTTATTCTATCTTTATTTATTGTTGTAGAAAATGTCAAACAAATTGAACCTTCGTTTTAGCATCAACAATAAGCTTGACGAAACTAATTTTCTCGATTGGGAAAGAAACCTCAAAATCGTTTTGAGGCACGAGAAGATTGGCTATGTCTTGGACGAGGCCCTACAGGAAGAGCCCGTTGAGGGTTCGGCTGCGGATGCTATCGAGAAGTATAACAAGCACTATTCTGACAGTACTGATGCTACATGTATCATGCTTGCTTCTATGACACCTGAACTGCAGAAACAACATGAGTCTATAGACGCCTACACAATCATGGTCCACCTAAAGGAACTCTATGCTTCTCAGGCTTGCATTGAGAGGTATGAGGTCTCAAAGGCCATGTTTGGTTGTAAGTGTTGAAATAGTGTCCTAAACCCAATCGGGTTGGACCGGATCCGACTGGGTCGGATCATTTCTACTATTTCTTTATGTTTGTACATATATTAAATGGCTTTTCTGTTGTCATATATATGTTCTTTTTGGGAACCAATTGTGAATTGTTATATGATAACGTCCTTAGTATTAAACTGTGGTAGAGAAACCATGATAGGCGATTATGGTTGATGAGATCTCTAATCACTTTAATAAGTTTGATACTTAAATGTCTTTAGGCTGATGTACTATTAAAGAGGACATTGATAGTATAAACAGACTAGCACGTATTAGATGTCTTCTGTCTTTAAGGGCAGGGATAGATCTCGTCTATCGAAGTGTACAGACACTTGGACTGTACGTGGACGTGTATTAGAGGTGAAATTTTAAAATACAACCGTTGTAGGAAGGTTTTACCAAGTGGCATACATTACAACCACTCATTTCTAACCTCTCACACACGATAAAAGTGTATTATGTGAAAGAGAGTAAAAATGAGAGGCTCTAATGTATGCTACTTGGTATAACCTTCCTACAACAGTTGCACCATAAAATCTCTCGTATTAGAGAATGCGTACGTTAGACTGACCCACTTACATTAAGTATCGCACTATGTGGCAGTTGTGTGATTACTTAAGACCGGAGTCTTCATGGCATCACGGTGTGGATTGTCATGCTTTGACACTATTGAGGTTTCCCCTAACCACGGGGCGATCATGCGGTAGTGATTGGGTATGATACTGAAGCATGCGGAGTATATACACGATTGGTCGTCCGGGAATCGCGTATCCTATGATTGGGATCGAATATCCGAAATGGCCTTCTTATAAGGAATGTCTAGCTCTTGTGAATCTTTGCAAAGTGGGAGTAAACGAATTATTTCGAGAGAGCATGATATCCAGATTATAAGATACGGTCGTTAATGTTTGACACTCGACGTACGACCGTATGGATATTATTACAGCGATATGATTGTAAATTACACGGTAACTGTTTCACATGAAAGGTAGTAGTCATTGCATTTGACTCTTCCGATGATTGGGGGTCACGGTGTGTTGCTAGATGTTATCCCGTGATCGTTAGGCATGAAGGGCATTTTCGTAATTTGCACTTTGTGTCTACGGCCAACATATTCGGAAGCCTCGGGTCACACACATAAGAACATCTAGCCGGATTAAAATGTGGTTATAGTTGATAACCAAATAAGGAAAGAATTTATCTCGAGACTATAAAGGTTATAGTGATAAATTAATATGGTGGTATTTATTTATTATGAATAAATATAATACAAGATATTAATTATTGTGATTAATTAAATATATGTATTTAGATACATATGTCGAAATTATGTATATATGTGATATACATGTATTTTTTAAATTAATTAATCATTGTATTATATTATTAATTAAATATATATGGCCAAAGTTTGTGTGTGTATTGACACACGTGAATTGGCTATAATGTGGCGCCATCTTTTGTGTTTTTGGATACATTTGGATTGTGCAATTTAATTAATAAGATTATCATAATATTAATATTAGATATTAATAGATTTTGGAAAAATAGATTTATGGTAACAAGATAAGGATAGTCAATATAAGATATTGACAATATCTTGGAAATATTTAATATAGGATATTAAATTAAATGAGATAAATCAATCAATTATATTTTTCTTATTTTATTGGGAAAATGTTTTCTTCTCCTCCACTTATATTTGGGGCGCCACTTTGCCTATAAAAAGGAAGTGGGTGTCAAGCTCTTTTGTACATCACAATTCCAAAAACTAATAGTTCTTGTGTAAAATAGAGTGCATCCTATAGAGAGTTGGAGAGAGGGGAAAAGGGCCGGTCTAGCAACCGGAGTTTTCCAATAGCAATCCATGATGGGATTCCGGCGGGCTGTTCGTGTGGACTAGCGGTAGAGGCCGAACACTTGGGGGGCTCTATGCAGAACTACTCTCCTTAGACGGTCAAAACGTCGATCTTTTAGATCAACCAAGGTAACCACCGTCTACTACTTATTTGTTTATTGCTTAAACGAAGTCGATATTGGGTCGATAGGAAATAAATTTTTGAATTCCGCTGCGTTCCCGCGTAGATTTCCTAACAGTGGTATCAGAGCGAGTTTCGAGCTTAAGCAATAAGCATGTTAATTTGCGTAGTTAATTTTATCGTTTAAATCACGTAATTAAAAGATGAAAGATTTTAGATTCGCAAAACGATACACGAAAAGAATAAAAGAAAAAAAGAAAAAAAAAGGAGATCGGGTGGTGCTCGGCCGACTGGCGGCGGCACCACCACCGTCCGGTGGCCGGCGGCTGCTTGGCGGGTCTCTTCCTTTTGTTTTGTGTATTTTGTGTTTCTATATAGTTCATAGTTGCGATTGGTAATTCGTCTTTTGTTTAGTTGTGTCATATGTCTAACCAATGGTTCAAATAGTTTGGGCCATTGGGATGCCACATGACATTAAAACAATATTGGTTATTCCAAACTTTGTTTGGAATAGGCCTAGGCCCTTTCTAAATATTTGATTTGGGAGAAAAGGCCTAGGCCTAAGCCACTTCCAAAATTTTGATTTTGGAAAGTGGCCAGGCATATTAAATAAAATATTGGCCTTTCCAAATTTTGATTTGGAATAAGGCAAATTTTTTCAAATATTTGATTTGTAAAAGGCGCAGTCTAAAGCCACTTTCAAAATTTTGATTTTGGAAAGTTGCCAGGCCTAAACCAAAATTATTTGGCCTTTCCAAATATTTGATTTGGAATAGGCTGCACTTTTCAAATATTTGATTTGTAAAAGGCTTTGAGCTAAGCCACTTCCAAAATTTTGATTTTGAAAGTGTGAGGCCTAAACCAAATTTGGTTTAGGAAGATGCATTTTGGTTTAGGAAACCAAAGGCATCCCTTTTGATTAGAAATCAAAAGAAAAGAAACAAAAGAGACTTAATTTTAATTTTGATTTATTTTGGAATGGTTCTAATTAATTAAAATTAAAATTAAAATCGTTTAAAATTAATCGTTAATTTTATTTCGATTAAAATCATTTAATTAATTAAATGTTAATTAGTTAATTGATTGGATAAAATTATTTAATAGATTAAATGTTAATTGATTAATTAAGACGCAAGTAGTTAAATTTTAATTTTATCTTTTTCATAAGATTTTATTGTATGGATTAGATATAGTAGATATAATATGATTATATGGACCTTGATTGATCATGGACTCGACCGATAGGATAGATGTGAATGATTTAACTTTTCTGTTGGTTTAAAAAATCGCCCCAGGCCGTTATGAAGAACGTGACCTAGTTTATTTTTCTGCATTTATCCATTTCCGTTAGCTCTCCGTTTATGGCGGGTGTATTTATTTTATTAGATAGAATTAAATGTAACAAGAATGGAGTAGAAGATAGAGACCAAAGATAGAAGAATAAAGATTCCATTGGAGATGTGGCATTAAATATCCTATTGGCGGTTGCATTTCTACCCTTAGATTGTGACCAGCGGTTTCGTGGATTTGTATTCAAACCGCACCTAGGAAAAATCCATGATCATACCCGGTTACTTTACGCATTTATTTATTTTGTGCTTGTATTTATTTTATATGATACGATAGATGCATGACTAGGCACGATCTAGATAAATGTGTAGGATGTATGTCTATAGAGATAGATATATTTGATGAGACCGTAATTAAATTAATTAAGAGAATTAATTCGAAATTAATTAAGTGAATTAATTTAAAATTACTCCCACAGCAAAAATCGAGTTATAATATGTCTCCCAATATTATAGTGACGGTGAAGAACCCTTGTTCGGATCCAACTGATCGGCCCACGTCGGGAGTTGACCTACCACGGGTATATCGTCATTATCGAGATATGATCGTTATGAGATCTCATGAATACTTGGGTTATGACTCGACTAAGAATCTTGCGGTGATTGGCTCACGTCAGGACCGTCTGATTTTAGAGACATACGGTTGACTATCACATAGACGATGTGAATTGTCAAAGAGTTGACTAGTCAAACCACTGGAAGTCGCGTTAGACGCGACTGGTAAGAAGTACCTACCCGTCGAAATTGACCCGGTCGATCGGCCCACGTCGGGGATCGAGTCAACTAGATTGGATTCCAACCACTAAAGGATTTTGAAAATTCTTGAAAGTCAATTGGGAGTAGTTGACTAGTGGGAGCAAAATCATAAACCAAAGACCATCTTTGATTTTGCGTGTATAAACAACAACACTCTTTTATTTTCATTTTTATGTTGTAGTTTTAGCAAACTTTATATTTATGTTTTATTCTCGATTAGTAAAACCAAATTATGACTGTTTGAGAAACGTTCTCAAGAATGGTTAAGTAAATTTTAATCCTTTTAAAATAAGCAATGACACGAGCAATCCCGTTGTAGTATTTAGAGACAAGGAGACTACATATTTGATGTAGTACTCCAAGACTTTAATTATTAATGAAAGGCGGAAGCTCATGACATTGGATACGATCCAATATGATCATTCAGTAATTAATTCAAACGTTGGATAAGAATAACCAGACCGAATTCTTGAAAGGTTGTTTTCAAAATTGTAAGATTTAAGTATTGAATTAATTCTTTAATCATTGCTTAAAGGTTAATTAAATAGTTAATGTTTTGAATACGACTCAAAAGGTTAAATAAACTATTTAATAAACTTTAGATTTTCTTTATGTAAGGAAATCAAATACATAGCTCTTGTGATCTTTCTTAAGTCTTATGAAGAATACAATAAGAAACATTTTTCAAGTGCTTAAAGGATTAAAAAGGAAAGTTAGGACATGTGCTTAAATAGAGAACTTATTGAAGTTTCTATTCTAGGCAAGTGAGCTGAGATAAATCTATCTAAGTCCAAGTCAACTCTTAGATATATGATATCTTACGAGTGTGATTAAATTAGAAAGGTTAATACAGATATGGAAGGTGAAGCAAACGTTGTAACACTTACCATATTCTGGATCTAGTAAACTGATAAGGGAACTAAATAAATGTTATTATGTTCCGGTTCTTATGAAGAACTTACTTTCAGTTATTTGTTAGGGTTTAGTAAACATATTCAATTGTAAAGAATAAATGTTATTCCGATAAAGTTGAAAGGTCACTGAATCTAACATACTAGATTGATGTCACTATATAGTTGATATATGTGATGAGATCACAACTAAATATTTGTATGGCTGTTATCCTTGATATTTGTAGTTGTTCTAAACTTAGTCTCTCTGGAAGGGAAGCGTGTAATTAAATGTCATTCTGATGATGTTGAACCATATGATTGTGAATCATGTGGGTAATACGTATCTTATCTAAAGATGACTAAAATACCCTTTTATGAAAAGGTTATAAAATCTAGAAAAATTGTCTAAAGCATGAACATACCGATGTTTGTTGATTTGTGACAATTAATGCCACAAATAATTGTTTATTAATCTCTACGACTATTTTTAGAAATAGTCAAGCGTACTCAGTGAAGTACAATAATTCAGAAAGCCCGAAAAGTTCGAGCTAGTACGAATATGAGATTGATGAGCTACTTAGGAGTTAATCTTCAATTGGATTGAAGTAATACCTGAAGAGTGTTTCAGAAGTCGTCTGAAAAGGAATAAGATTCTCCCTTGAAGGATACCATCTTTGGGATACACAATTAGATTGTGTTCCCAAAATGGGAACAACACTTTATATGATAAAGGTGTGACGTAAGCCATGCGAAGTATCCTTTACCCGTTTCGGGATAGTGCCCTCATACTTAACCGAGTTCTAAAGAATAAAGGTTGAATAAATTCCATATTAGATATGGAAGGCGATAATGTCAAATCTATCCTAACCGATAATTTGAAGTTGTCATAAGCAAAGTCAGAAAGGCTTGGAGCCTAGTACGACATATGCGACTTTGTGGAATATCTTAGCAAGTATGCTAGATATTATTTACTTGTCCGCGGAGCAAAATGTTTGTCTCCAAACATGTTGTCTTCTAAAGGAAGTGTTTCTTCTAAGAGAAACAGTGGGAGTGAATCAGATCTCAAAAGAGTTTGAGAACCACAAAGATATATTCAACCAAAGGAACGTGAGCAGACGCCGCATAGTGATGAGGTGTAGAACACTGCTCAGAGCACACAAAAGTTCTGTAAGTCTGTGGATAACCTCGAGCCTGAAAAGGCTGCTGGTAAGTTCATCTTGAAGAATGAATATCTCACGACTTATGAAAGAATGTTTGAAAGGCAAGATTGAGAGATATGTCCGGGAGCCATAATATCTGAATTAGACTCCATCAGTGACAACCAGGTTATGAACCTAGTCTGTCTTACCTAGAGGGAATGTCCCCGTAAGGCTGAGCCCAGTTCTATTCAGATAATACTTGTTATAACTTCGTATCATGACTATATGATAGTGTTGAAGACGTTGGGCAGACAACTCGATGTTCATAGACGATAACATGATATGTAAGCTCACGAGATCCATTTATGGACTCAAACAAGTTTCTCTAGACAATTTCTTTGTTTGATAATCAAAGGAGTTTGATTTAGTCAAAAGAAGGATATGCCCAATGTGCAAGATAGATAGTGGGAGTGTGTTACGATTTTTGAGTATGGTATTAGATATCTCTCTCGAGAATTGTCACCCCATGTCACAGTCAATTAATGTTTGGTAGTTCAAGGTCTTTACGAAAGCACTTGGATTAGCAGTTCTTATTTTGGAAATAAGAATTTATAGTGATAGATTTAACTGCTGTTAGATTATAGTTTACCTATATAGATGTGATGCTAAAAGAGTTTAGCATAGATCGCGACGGGGATACTGCTAGCCAGTGTTCTCAAGATCTATCTATGTTAGGACGTTCGTCCTAAAGATAAGGTGAAAGATGATACTTATGGAAGGTTTCTTTTGTTACTGCGATAGGAACCATCATAAAATTATGTCAGATGTTCATACTTCTTGAAGAGTCATGAGCAAGTATGAAAGTAAATCTGGTGTATGTCGAGAATATCCTTAAACGGGTTAAGGAAGAGTTCCTTGTTTATTGAAACATGGAATTAAATAAACGTAGATAAACAGACGTATATCCTGAGTCTTATGAAGGCGAGTGGGAGCTACTGTCTGGGTTTGCAGTCACTTGATTAAGTGATACAGTGAGCTGGAAATGTTCCAGCCTATGGGTCACTGTAAATTATATAACTTAGCCAAAACACAGTAGTGCCTTGGAGGCGCAGCGGGAGCATTACATGGATCTAGAAGGTTCATTCATGAACCTTATACGGTTCTTCCACCTTTTCTATATAGTTGATATAGTAAGTGGATTCAATGCTTGAAGCAAGGACCAGGGTCTCGTCAGAGATTCGTGTGTGTGTTGAGGCGGTTCATTTGACTTGATCATTTGGAGCATGATATGAAGATAGTCTGATTCCCCACGGATAGCGATCCGTTCATGGCTAGGGATGGTTGCGAGTATTGCATGAGATTCTTGTGTTTCAACTTGGTCTTGTATGTGCGAGTGATTGGTTTTAGGCCAAGTGGGAGATTGTTGAAATAGTGTCCCAAACCCAATCGGGTTGGACCGGATCCGACCGGGTCGGATCATTTCTACTATTTCTTTATGTTTGTACATATATTAAATGGCTTTTAACGTCCTTAGTATTAAACTGTGGTAGAGAAACCATGATAGGCGATTATGGTTGATGAGATCTCTAATCACTTTAATAAGTTTGATACTTAAATGTCTCTAGGCTGATGTACTATTAAAGAGGACATTGATAGTATAAACAGACTAGCACGTATTAGATGTCTTCGTCTTTAAGGCGAGGATAGATCTCGTCTATCGAAGTGTAGAGACACTTGGGTATGACGTGGGCGTGTATTAGAGAATGCGTGACGTTAGATTGACCCACTTACATTAAGTGTCACACTATGTGGCAGTTGTGTAATTATCCTTAAGACCGGAGTCTTCATGGCGTCACGGTGTGGGTTGTCATGCTTTGACACTATTGAGGTTTCCCCTAACCACGGGGCGATCATGCGGTAGTGATTGGGTATGATACTGAAGCATGCGGAGTATACATGATTGGTCGTCCGGGAATCGCGTATCCTATGATTGGGATCGAATATCCGAAATGGCCTTCTTATAAGGAATGTCTAGCTCTCGTGAATATTTGCAAAGTGGGAGTAAACGAGTTACTTCGAGAGAGCATGATATCCAGATTATAAGATACGGTCGTTAATGTTTGACACTCGACGTACGACCGTATGGATATTATTACAGCGATAGGATTGTAAGTTACACGGTAACTGTTTCACATGAAAGGTAGTTGTCATTGCATTTGACTCTTCCGATGATTGGAGGTCACGGTGTGTTGCTAGACGCTATCCCGTGATCGTTAGGCATGAAGGGCATTTTCGTAATTTGCACTTTGTGTCTACGGACAACATATTCGGAAGCCTATCGGGTCACACACATAAGAACATCTAGCCGGATTAAAATGTGGTTATAGTTGATAACCAAATAAGAAAAGAATTCATCTCGAGACTATAAAGGTTATAGTGGTAAATTAATATGGTGGTATTTATTATTATGAATAAATATAATAAAAGATATTAATTATGGTGATTAATTAAATATATGTATTTAGATACATATGTCGAAATTATGTATATATGTGATATACATGGATTTTGTAAATTAATTAATCATAGTATTATATTATTAATTAATATATATGGCCAAAGTTTGTGTGTGTATTGACACACGTGAATTGGCTATAATGTGGCGCCATCTTTTGTGTTTTTGGATACATTTGGATTGTGCAATTTAATTAATAAGATTATCATAATATTAATATTAGATATTAATAGATTTTGGAAAAATAGATTTATGGTAACAAGATAAGGATAGTCAATATAAGATATTGACAATATCTTGGAAATATTTAATATAGGATATTAAATTAAATGAGATAAATCAATCAATTATATTTTTCTTATTTTATTGGGAAAAGGTTTTCTTCTCCTCCACTCATATTTGGGGCGCCACTTTGCCTATATATTGGAAGTGGGTGTCAAGCTCTTTTGTACATCACAATTTCAAAAACTAATAGTTCTTGTGTAAAATAGAGTGCATCCTATAAAGAGTTGGAGAGAGCGGAAAAGGGTCGGTCTAGCAACCGGAGTTTTCTAATAGCAATCCATGATGGGATTCCGGTGGGCTGTTCGTGTGGACTAGCGGTAGAGGCCGAACACTTGGGCGTCTCTATGCAGAACTACTCTCCTTAGACGGTCAAAGCGTCGATCTTTTAGATCAACCAATGTAACCACCGTCTACAACTTATTTGTTTATTGCTTAAACGAAGTCAATCTTGGGTCGATAGGAAATAAATTTTTGAATTCCGCTGCGTTCCCGCGTAGATTTCCTAACAGTAAGATGGCTTCTGGGACTGTTGTGGGGTCACACGTGCTTAAAATGATCGGTACATAGAGATGCTTGGGAATCTGGGCCACAAGTTGGATTCATTCTCGCAGTTCGTGATGAATTATCACATGAACAAGATAGATTTCTCCCTTGCGGAGTTATTGAACATGTTGAAAACTGTTGAGGGCACTGTGGGGAAGGGAAAGCAAGTGTTGCTGGTCACTTCTAGCAAGGGCAAGGCAAAAGCCCAAAAGAAGTCCAAGAAGGCGAAGGCTGCACCTAAGCCAACGCCTAAGATAGCAAAAGACAAATCCAAGGATGTTTGCTTCCACTGCGGTGAGACCGGACATTGGAAGAGAAACTGCAAAGGCTTCTTGAGTACCAAGAAGAAGCATTCTGATGCTTTGACTTCAGGTATTTTTATGATTGAGATCAATATTACTTCTTCTAAGTCTAACCACTGGGTATTAGATACTGGATGTGGTTCTCATATTTGTACGAATATGCAGGCACTAAGAAGAACTAGAGAGCTAAGGAAAGGAGAGGTGGACCTAAAGCATTGGGAATGGAGCAAGTGTTGTTGCACTAGCCGTAGGAGTTTATTTTCTTTCATTGCCATGTGGGCTAGTACTTGAACTTAATAACTGTTATTTTGTTCCTGCTCTTACGAAGAGCATTATTTCTATTTCCGCATTATATGTTGATGGATTTTCATTTACGTTTGAGAATAAATATTGTTCTTTTTCACGTGATGGAATTTTGTATGGTACTGGCATACTTAGCAATGGTCTCTACATATTAGATATGAATGTTGACGTATTTAATATAAATAACAAGAAAGCCAAGACAAATGACTTGAATGAATTCTACTTATGGCATTGTAGAGTTGGCCATGTAAATAAGAATCGCATTTCCAAACTCCGTAAAGATGGAATGTTGGATCAATTCGATTACGAATCGTTTGATACATGCGAAGCTTGTTTACTTGGTAAGATGACAAAGTCGCCTTTTAGTGGCAAATGGATAAGATCCAATGAATTTCTTGAGCTAATACATACTGATGTATGCGGCCCAATGTCAATTCAAGCCAAATGAGGATACTCTTATTTTATCACTTTCACTGATGACTATTCTTGCTATGGTTATATATACTTAATGAAGTATAAGTCTGAGGCCTTTGAAAAGTTCAAAGAATTCAGAAGTGAAATGGAGAAACAACGAGGTAAAGAAATCAAAACACTTTTATCTGATTGAGGCGGAGAATACCTAGATGGAAAGTTGTAAGACTATTTGAAAAAGAATGGGATTCTACCTGGATGGACCCCTCCCGGGACGCCTCAGATGAATGGCATGTCTGAAAGGAGGAACCGCACCTTGTTAGACATGGTGCGATCCATGATGAGCTACGCAGTTCTCCCAAAATCATTTTGGGGGTATGCTCTAGAAACCGCATCCTATACACTGAACCGAGTTCCATCAAAGATGGTTGAATCCACACCATACGAGGTATGGCATAAGAGGAAACCGAGTCTAGCATATCTTAAACCTTGGGGTTGTCCTACTTACATGAAGCGGATGATGCCTGACAAACTAAAGGCTAGATCTGACAAATGTCTATTTGTGGGCTATCATAGAGAAACTAGAGGATACCAATTTTACCATTCTGAGGAACAAAATGTGTTTGTTTCCAGGACTGGCCACTTTCTGGAGAAAGAGTTTATTCTGGATACGGTCAGTGGGAGTAAGATTGATCTCAAAGAAATTCGAGAACCACTTACGGACAACAGTCAGTTGATGGAAGTAGAGGAGACGCCACACACAGATGTGATGCCAACCTCTACAGTAGACACACTAGCACCTCAAAGATCCACTAAGGAACGCCGTGAACCCGAAAGGTACATAGGCGTATAT
Organism: Gentiana macrophylla; assembly: GCA_026214975.1. Taxonomy (NCBI): domain Eukaryota; kingdom Viridiplantae; phylum Streptophyta; class Magnoliopsida; order Gentianales; family Gentianaceae; genus Gentiana; species Gentiana macrophylla. The sequence goes on along the minus strand of CM047809.1, from coordinate 84,943,366 downwards.
CTCATGAAAGATGAGGACCCTAGAACTTATGAGGAAGTGCTTTTAAGGCATGACAAAGAGAAATGGCTAGAAGCCATGAATTCTGAAATGGATTCCATGAAAGACAACCAAGTTTGGAACTTAGTTGATCCACCTGAAGGAATAGTTCCTATAGGGTGTAAATGGGTCTTTAAGAGAAAGACCGACATGGACGGTAACGTGACTACCTACAAGGCTCGGTTAGTGGCAAAAGGCTACAAGCAAAGATAAGGAGTTGACTATGACGAAACCTTTTTGCATGTTGCCATGTTAAAATCCATTAGAATTCTGCTCGCTATTGCAGCATACCATGATTACGAAATCTGGCAGATGGATGTGAAAATAGTTTTTCTTAACAGGAACATGTCTGAGGAAGTGTATATGACACAGCCTGAGGGTCTCACAACCAATAACGCCAGGATGGTGTGTAAACTGCAAAGATCCATTTATGGATTAAAGAAAGCTTCTCGGAGTTGGAATCTTCACTTTGATGAGATAATCAAACAGTTTGATTTCATCAAGAATGAAGATGAGCCCTGTGTTTACAAGAAGGTTAGTGGGAGTGCTATTGTGTTCTTAGTGCTTTATGTAGACAACATATTGCTCATAGGGAATGATGTGCCTATGTTACAATCAATCAAAGCTTGGTTATCCAAGAACTTCTCAATGAAGGACTTGGGTGAAGCGACTTTATATTCTAGAATAAAGATCTATAGAGATAGATCTAAGAGGTTGCTTGGTCCATGCTTAATCCACTATATAGACAAGATTTGAAGAGATTCAAAGCATGGGGCGATCAAGAAAGGATTCTTGCCCATGTCACATGGGGTCTACCTGTCAAAAGGAATGAGTCCTAAGACAAATGAGGAAAGGACACAAATGAGTAAGTTCCCTTATGCTTTGGCAATCGGGTCTATCGTGTATGCCATGTTGTGCACTAGACCAGATGTCTCGTACCCTCTTAGTATGACTAGTAGGTACCAGTCCAATCCAGGTGATGGTCACTGGATTTCTGTCAAGAATATCCTCAAGTACTTAAGACGCACTAGGGATATGTTCCTGGTTTTCGGGAATGATGATTTAGTATTACGAGGTTACACAGATGCCAGTTTCCAAAATGACAAGGATGAATTTAAGTCACAGTCTGGATTTGTTTTCACGCTTAACGGCGGAGCAGTGAGCTAGAAGAGTTCCAAGCAGGAGACTAATGCAGACTCTATAAGCCGAATACATAGCAGCCTCGGAGGCGGCAAATGAAGCAGTTTGGATGAAGAAGTTCATTACTGAACTTGGTGTGGTTCCCTCCATTGAAGGTCCAGTGCCATTGTACTACAATAACAATAGGGCAATATCTCAGTCAAAGGAACCAAGGTCTCATCAGAAGTCCAAATATGTGCTACGGCGCTATCAATTAATTAGAGAGATAGTAGATAGAGGAGATGTAAAGATAGAGAAAGTCCACACGGATGATAACATAGTTGATCCGTTAACCAAGGCGTTGTCTCAAGAAAACATGAGAAACATGTTCACATGCATGGGCTTAGGCATATAGGTGATTGGCTTTAGGTCAAGTGGGAGATTGTTGAAAAGGTGTCCTAAACCCAACCGGGTAGGACCGGATCCGACCGGGTCGGGTCGTTTACAGTCTATTTAGTTCATGTAATAACTTTATTATGATTAATAGAAGCACTTATGTTATTATATATAGTTTATCTTCATATTATTTGTTGTGTATATATATAGTAACGTCCCTAGTGTCAAATTGTGATAGAGAAACCATGATAGTGATTATAGTTGATGAGATCTCTAATCACTCTAACAAGTTTGGTACTTAAATGTCTCAAGTCTTATGTACTGTCAAACGGGACATTAATAGTATAATCAGACTAGCACGTATTGAATGTCTTCTATCTTATAGAAGGTAGGGATAGATCTCGTCTATCGATGTGTAGAGACACTTGGACTGTACGTGGAAGTGTATTAGTAAATGCGTACGTTAGACTGACCCACTTACATTAAGTGTCACACTATGTGGTGGTTGTATAAATATCCTTTAGACCGGAGTCTTCTTGGCATCACGGTGTGGATTGTCATGCTTTGACACTATTGAGATTTCTCCTAGCCACGGGCGATCATGCGGTAGTGATTGGGTGTCATATTGAAGCATGCGGAGTATACATGATTGGTCGTCCGGGAATCACTTTTCCTATGATTGGGATCGAATATCTGAAATGTCCTTCTTATAAGGAATGTGTAGCTCTCGAGAATCTTTGCAAACTGGGAGTAAATGTGTTACTCCGAGGGGGCATGATATCCAGATTATAAGATACGATCGTTAATGTATTGACACTCGAGATACGGTCATATGGATATTATTACAGCGATAAGATTATAAGTTACACGGTAACTGCTTCATATGAAAGGTAGTAGTCATTGCTTATGACTCTTCCGATGATTGGGGGTCACGATATGTTGCTAGACGCTATCCCATGATCGTTAGGCATGAGGGGCATTTTCGTAATTTGCACTTTGTGCCTACGGCCAACATATTTGGAAGCCTATCAGGTCACACACGTATAAACATCGAGTCGGATTAAAATGCGGTTATGGTTGATAACCAATAAGGAAAGTTTATCTCTAGACTATAAAGGTCATAGTGGTAAATTAATATGGTGGTATTTATTTATTATGAATAAATAAAATACAAGATATTAATTATACATAAAATTATATTAATTAAAGAATATTACGGAAGCCAGTTATTGGCAATATGGGGCGCCACATTGAAGTGTACAAGATACATTTGGATTGTGCACTTTAATTAATAAGATTACCATATTAATATTGTATATTAATTGATTTTGGAAAAATAGATTTATGGTAATAAGATAAACATATTCAATATAAGATATTGGCAATATTTAGATTTTATCTAATATGAGATATTATAATAAAAGAGATAAATCAATCTAGGAGATTTTCCTTATTTTATTGGGAAAAGGTTTTCTTCTCCTGCACTCTATTGGGCGCCACTTTTGACTATAAATAAGAGGTGGATGTCAAGCTCTTTTGTACATCACATTTACAAGAGCTAATAGTTCTTGTGTAAAATAGAGAGCTTCCAATAGAGAGTTTATGAGGGAGGAAAAAGGCCGGTCTAGCAACTGGAGTTTTCCAATAGCAATCCAAGGAGGATTCCGATGAGGAGTTCGTGTGGATTATCGATAGAGGCCGGACGCGTGGACGGCTTGCGCACTGTACTACTCTCCGTTGACGGTCATAGCGACGATCTTATAGATCATCAAAGGTATATTCCGTCAAACTACTTAACGTGTTTATTGCATTAATCGAAGAACGATCTAGAAAAGAAAATCAAATTTAAATCCGTTGCGTTAAACTAGTGATTTCCTAACAGTGGTATCAGAGCCAGACTTTGAGCTTAAGCAATAAGCACAATTTAATTGCGTAGTAATTAATCGATAGATGCAAGATTTAAATCACGAGACAGTTAAAACAAAAAAAGGAACGATTGGGGGGCTCGGCCGACTGGCGGCGGACCCTCTCCTCTGCGGCGGCGGCGGTGGCGGCTTTAGGGCTGCCGTCGTCGGCTTTCCTCCTCAGAAAGGGGAGATCGACTTTTTCGTTTTTTGATATTTATTGTGCATAGATATCTCTTTTGTTTAGTTGTGTCATGTGGCCAACCAATGGTTCAAATAGTTTGAGCCATTGGGAAACCATAATGGCATATTAACCAAGGTATTGGCATTTCCAAATTTTGATTTTGTTCAAACATTTGATTTGCAAAAGGCCTAGGCATATGCCACTTCCAAAATTTTGATATTGGAAAGGGGCCAGGCCTAAGCCAAATTTGGTTTAGAAAGATGCCTTTTGGTTTAGGAAACCAAAGGCATCCCTTTTGGTTCTTAGAACCAAAAGGAAATGAAACAAATAGGAGACCTTATAATTTTGATTTTAATTTTGAATAAGTTCAAATTTTATAAAATTAAATTTAGAATCGATTTAAAAATAAATGTTCATTTTATTTTCGATTAAGTCATATAATTAATTAAAAGTTATTTAATTATTTGATGTGATAAAATTAGACGCATAAAAAGTTAAAATTAGAATCTGATCTTTTTCATAAGATAAAATTCTATGGATTAGATATGTAGATATAATGTGATTATATGGACCACGATTGATAATGGACTCGACCAATATGATAGATGAGAATGTTTTCTTTATGTTGGTTTTTGAAATTGTCCTAGGCCGTTATGAAGAACGTGACCTAGTTTACTTTTTGCATTTATCTCATTCCCGTTAGCTCCCCCCGTGTGCGGCGGGTGTAATTATTTATTAGATACATTATTATGTAACAAGAATGGAGCGAAAAGACGAAGACCAAAGAGTGATAAAGAACCCATTGACGTACAGCAATGAAGATCCTATTGGCGGTTGCAGATGCCATTAGTTTGTGACCCGCGGTTTCGTCAGTTTGTATTCGAAACCGCACCTAGAAAAAGTCCATGATCATACCGGTTATTTTGTGCGCGGAATGTTGTGTATGTTTTACTTTATATGATATCGTAGTAATATGCACATAGTAGATGAGACCATAATCAAACAAAATTAATTAAGTGAATTAATTTAAAATTATTCCCACGATAAAAATTGAGCCAAAATTGTCTCCCTATATTATAATGACGGTGAAGAGCCCTTGTTCGGATTCAACTGATCGGCCCTCGTCGGGAGTTGACCTACCACGGGTATATCGTTATTATCGAGATGTGATCGTTACGAGATCTCATGAATATTTGGGTTACGACTCGACTAGAATCTTGCGGTGATTGGCCCTCGTCAGGACCGTATGATTTTAGAGACAAGGGTTGACTATCACATAGAGATGTGAAACGTCAAAGAGTTGACTAGTCGACCACCGAGGGCGATACGATGCGATGCATTGGTAGAGTACTACCTTTCAAAATTATCTCGGTTGATCGGCCCTCGTCGGGAATCGAGATAACTAGATGGGATCCCAGCCACTAAGGAATTAATTAAATTCTTGAAATCCAATTGAGAATAGCTGGCTAGTGGGAGTAAAACCTTATAAAATTTTAAGTGTAAATTTAGGGTTTTTTAAATACATGAGTTTTTACTTATTCTATCTTTATTTATTGTTGTAGAAAATGTCAAACAAATTGAACCTTCGTTTTATCTTCGACAATAAGCTTGACGAAACTAATTTTCTCGATTGGGAAAGAAACCTCAAAATCGTTTTGAGGCACGAGAAGATTGTCTATGTCTTGGACGAGGCCCTACCAGAAGAGCCCGCTGAGGGTTCGGCTGTGGATGCTGTCGAGAAGTATAACAAGCACTGTTCTGACAGTACTGATGCTACATGTATCATGTTTGCTTCTATGACACCTGAAATGCAGAAACAACATGAGTCTATGGACGCCTACACAATCATGGTCCACCTAAATGAACTCTATGCTTCTCAGTCTCGCACTGAGAGGTACGAAGTCTCAAAGGCCCTGTTTGGTTGTAAGATGGCTTCCGGGACTGCTGTGGGGTCACACGTGCTTAAAATGATCGGGTACATAGAGAGGCTTGGGAAGCTGGGCCACAAGTTGGAACGAGAATTGAGTATTGACTTGATTCTGCAATCTCTACCTGATTCATTCTCGCAGTTCGTGATGAATTATAACATGAACAAGATAGATTGCTCCCTTGTGGAGTTATTGAACATGTTAGCTGTTGAGGGCACCGTGGGGAAGGAAAGCAAGTGTTCTTTGGTCACTTCAGCAAAGGGCAAGGCAAAAGACCAAAAGAAGTCCAAGAAGGCGAAGGCTGCACTTAAGCCAACGCCTAAGATAGCAAAAGACAAATCCAATGATGATTACTTCCACTGCGGTGAGACCGGACATTAGAGGAGAAACTGCAAAGGCTTCTTGAGTACCAAGAAGAAGCATTCTGATGCTTCGACTTCAGGTATATTTATGATTGAGATCAACATTACTTCTTCTAAGTCTAACCACTGGTATTAGATACTGGTTGTGGTTCTCATATTTGTACGAAAATGCAGGCACTAAAAAGAACTAGAGAGCTAAGGAAAGAAAAGGTGGACCTACGCGTTCGGAATGGAGCAAGTGTTACTGCACTAGCCGTAGGAGTTTATTTTCTTTATTTGCCCAGTGGGCTAGTACTTGAACTTAATAACTGTTATTTTGTTCCTGCTCTTACGAAGAGCATTATTTCTATTTCCGCATTAGATGTTGATGGAGCCCCTCTAGATTATCTGAATAGGGAGGAGAAGCCCCTCTCGAGTATCATAACGACAGCAGCAACAAAATTCGGCCTGTAAAAGATACAAATCAACAAAACTTCAAGTACAAACCCCCAGATCATTCACTTGTTGCCAATATGAGAGTCAAATAGGAAAAAGAAGATGTAAGAAACACATAAATGTGGATACTCAAGGATGAGCCACCTAATGGCTATGATTTGCAGGACATGAATGTCCAAACTCAAAACCAATAACTTTCTATGAAGATTCTTAGCTAGAATTGCCGTGGTTCTGGGTCATTGTTGGTCCCTTGGAAATGCTAACACAAGTTTAAAGGGGGGTGAATAAACTTGTCACCAAAAACCTAACTGAGAACTGAGTCTTGTACAGATAGATTAACTATTAAGGTTCAGTTTTAACTTGTGTGGAGTTGAGCTGACAAAGGTGAGTTTAAGTCAAACTGACTTATGCAAAACTGAGTCAACTGGCAGCGGAAATAGATTTTAGCCTTTATCTGGATCTTGTTATTCTATAAGAAAAAGCTATGTATGTAAAACTGAATTCTGGTGAATGTCTGTTTGTGATCTGTGTATGCTTATAACAATCAGTTTCAGTATGCTGTATAAACAAATATAAATGCTGTAAATGTAAATAACAGAATGTAAATGCGTAAAGTAAGTAGAGCAAGAATTATAGTGGTTCCAGGTGGTGTAATCCTGTCAGTCCACTCTTCCCCTATGATGTAGGAGGAAAATTCCACTAGAACACCTTGAGATACGCTGTTACAAAAAGTCCTATATGATTGTCCTTGACTAATCCCTAGTGTCACTATCTAAACAATTAAAGAACATGTTGTATGGGTGATCTTCAACTGCTTGAACCACTGGTCCTTAGAGGGTTGTATTTCCTCTTCACCAGCTACCACCACAAACACAGTCTACCCGACTGCAAATGTCACAACTGTCCTTGGCAACTCCTTGACCGGATTGCTTCACAGTCTAAGCTTTTGATTGAGAATCAAAGTTGGGCTGAGAATCAATAAATTGATTCTTGCTTGTGGTTCTTCAAAGTGTAGAAATCTGGATAAGATCGATGTAGCTTGAACACTTGAAGAATTCTAGATATGATCTTGTTGAGCACAAATAAAGATAGTAATTTGAATGAACGAGACTTGTGCACAAAAATGCTTGTAATCTTGTTGATTCTTGGTATTTGATCCTTGGTGAAAAGTCCTCTAATTATAGTGTGAGGTCCAACGTTCATCTTGCTTGAATTTGAATTGTATCAACGTCTATCTTGTAACGGCTATATTTAGCGACCGTTTTGACTTGTCAATAGAGTTGCTTCCTTTACAACATTCGAATGTACTTTCAGTTTGTTGGATGACTGACTATAAAACTGAGTTTCCTGATCATTTTTATACTGAGTATATCAGTTTTCAGTTTATTAACCGACTTAGAGCATTAACTGAGTTTTTACTCTTCTTCCAAAAACTTCAGTACTCTATTTATCTGATTTTATGTGACTGAATCAGATTACACCATTCCTTATAAAGATCTTCTAAGATATCATTGTCCTTATGACACTTAGGTCTTCTTTCAAGATCCATAAAGTCAGTTCAGGCCATCACAGACTTACCAGAATTCTAACTTTAGAGTCTCGGCTTAAATCTTCATAACTGAGTTTGAACCCTCAGTTCTTCAATCTTTCTTAACTGAGTCTGTGTCCCTCTGTTCTTCAAATACTGAGTTTGTTCCCTCAGCCTTCAGTTCTAGATAAGCCAACCGAGTCTGTGTCCCTCAACGAACTTACCTTATTCAGTTTCTAAGTGAACTTTCAGTTCTTGGTGTACATCTTCAGTCTTAAGTTCAGTTCCAGTTATCTAAATGTTTTCCAGTTTTTTAGACGATTTCCAATTTCAGTTCTACGACACTTCTATCTATTACAGTGCTTGTCTGTATAACCTATGCAATTATCAGACTCTAGTAAAACCTATACATTCAGTTCTAGACATCTTTTAGCTTTCCACTATAACAGTTAGATTCAGCACTTCATCAATGGGGTGTAAAAAACATATTCTTGAATAGATGAATCATCATCAAAACTAAATTTTATTCCAGCAGTCATCATCTTTTATTAGTAATCTTAAATATCTTCTTTTAGATAATAAGACTGATGTTCTTTGTCTGTTGGAACCAAGAGTCAGCACTGATAGAGCTTGGCGCATTATGCAGTCCTTTAATTTTAATAACATCATTTGTGTAGAGGCAATGGGATTTAAATGTGGTACATGGTTTTTTTTTTGTGACAGTACTGTGTATTTGTGGCTGCTACCTAGCACAAACCAATGTCTAAATTTGGTTGTTGTTAATAATGGTGATATCACCTGGGTTCTTTCCATTATATATGCCTCCCGAACGCCAATTATCAGAAACGAATGTTGGTCCTATCTTGAGCGTTTGTCAGCAATTATTAATTATCCGTGGTGTTTGATAGTGGATTCTAGTCAAGTCACTGAACAAGAGGACAAGAAAGTGAAGTCGGCCTCTAAGCGGTATAAACGTCAACAGTATGAGACAGATGATCCAAACTTGTGAACTTATGGGAATTCACTATCATGGACATAAATTCACATGGACCGGCCCACTATACAAAGGGAAACCGATCCTTGAAAGGTTGGACCAGGCCTGGTGTACACCTTCTTGGCTCACTCTTTTCCCTGCAGTAACTTTAACACATATGCCCAAGACCTATTCTGATCACTGCCCGATTTTGCCCCAACTGGCCCCACAGAGGGAAAAGAGGAGGGGCCCACCTCTGTTGATTTTCAAAAATGCCTGGTTTGACCATGCCGAGTTTGTAAATTTTGTGGAAGATAATTGGGATTCGGCTGACCCGGACTTCGGGGCTGCTATTAAACGGTTTATGAACATGACTCTTCAATGGAACATATCTCATTTTGGCAACATTTTCCAGAGGAAGTCAAAATGCCTCAGACAGCTAGCAGGTATATAAGAATCACTCTCACAGTACCCCTATTTTTACCTGGTGACCTTAGAAAAGAAACTTATGGAAGAATATCAAGATATATTAACTCAAGAGGAAAAATTTTGGCATCAAAGATCCAATTTACATTGGATGGTGGATGGGGAGAGAAACACACATTATTACCATATAACGACCTTCAAAAGGAAGCAGAAAGCTAAAATCACATCCTTGAAACAGACTGATGGGAGTTGGAGCACAGAGAGAGAGAATTACAGGAGATAATGAGGAACTTCTTCGTCAATTTGTACTCAAGAGAAGAGGACCATCATATTTTCAACTGTAGCTTTGATTTGCCTGCATTAAGTACTCAAGATATTAATCATTTTAACCGAAATATTTGTGAGAAGGAAATTGAGGATGCTTGTTTTGATATGGGCACTTAAAAGGCTGCAGGTCCAGATGGACTGCCTCCTATTTTCTACAAGAAATGCTGAGAGACCATTGTCAGCTCGGTTATAGCATTTGTTAAGACGACTTTTGAAACAACCAATTCCTACCTGATATGAATGAGGTGCTTCTTACCTTAATCCCAAAAGTGGACCATCCTGAGACTCCATCACAGTTCCTCTCCATAGCTCTAGACAATGTGATTATCAAATTAGTTACCATGGTGATTGTGAACATAATGCATAGTATCATTGGGAAACTTGTCAACACCACTCAGAGTGCTTTCATTCTAGACAAAGGGAGTTCAGAGAACATCATTTTAGCACAAAAGGTTATCCATTGGTTACAAGGGAAGAAGAGGGTTATATGGCTATAAAAGTGGATCTTGAGAAGGCTTACGATAGAGTGAGTTGGGGCTTTTTAAGAAAACTCATTCAGAGGAGTGGGATCTCAGAGCATCTACAAAAACTTCTTATGCACTGCGTTACCTCTTCAAGACTCTCTGTGCTTTAAAATGGGGAGAAACTTGAGTCTTTCACTCGTGGATATCGTCATGGGGACCCAATAGAACCCTATCTTTTTGTGCTGTGTATGGAGGTCCTTAGTGCCAAAATTCAAGATGCAGTCAACCAGGGAAGATGGAAGCCGATTAGATTGTCCAGACAGGGTCCCCCGGTATCACACGTATTTCTTGCAGATGAACTCCTCATTTTTTGAGAAGCATCAAAATCTTCTGTTAAGGTTATGGAGGAAGTTTTAAGGATTTTTGCATCTGCTCAGGACATAAGGTTAGTACATCTAAATCAAAGTTCTGCAACACTAGTAATATGGGAAATGGTATGATCACTGCTCTGTCCCACTGCTTGCAAATTCAATATACTAGAGATCTGGGTAAATACTTGGGAGTGCATGCTTCATGGTAGAAAGCGTATTTCTCACTTTACTTAAATAGAAGATAAAATGCAAAGGAAAATGGCCAATTGAAAGATGAAGTGTTTATCTCAGGCAGGTAAACAGATAATTATTCAAAGATCACAGATACTTATTCAAAGATCCCTAGCTGCCCATGCGGTTTATACAATGCAAACCATTATGCTCCCTTCTATTACGTTAAATAACTTGGAAAGAACCTGTAGAAGCTTTTTCTGGGGTGATGATGCAAGTGGCCGTAAAATGCACACCATAGCATGGGACACAATCTGTCGACCTAAGGATGCAGGAGGCCTGAGGTTTAAAAGACTTTATGAAATGAACATAGCATTTCTAAGTAAATTGGTCTGGGACCTAATTATGTAGAAGAGTGCTCTTTGGGTACATGTTTTATCACATAAGTGTTAGGAAATCTACGCGGTAACGCAGCGGAATTTAAAATTTTATTTTCTTTTTAACCAGGATCGACTTCGTTTAAGCGATAAACAAATAAGTAGTAGACGGTGAATACCTTGCTTGATCTAAAAGATCGACGTTTTAACCGTCTAAGGAGAGTAGTGGTGCATTGAGCCACCCAAGTGTTCGGCCTCTACCGCTAGTCCACACGAACAACCCGCTGGAATCCACCATTGGATTGCTACTAGAAAAACTCAGTTGCTAAACCAACATTGTCTCTCTCTCAAATCTCTCTTTAAGAAGCTCTCATATTTTTCACAAGAACTATTAGTCTCTTGGAATTGTGATGTACTAAAGATCTAGCCAATCCCTCCCTTAAATAGTAGAAGTGGCGCCCCCATAATGTCCCGATCTGATTGGGAAAGGCTTCCTAGTAGATTGTGGAGACATTTTTCTAATAAAATAAGGAAAATATACTTGATTGATTTATCTCATTAATATTCAATATCTTATATTAAATATTTTTCCAAGATATATATTGACAATATCTCATTTTGAATATATCTTATTATATTTATCATAAATCAATTTACACATGTGTACAAATGTATAGTCATTAATATCTAATATCAATATATGGCAATACTAATAATTAAATTGCATAATCCAAGTGTATCATAATACAATATTATTGGCGCCACCTTTAGCCTTTAATTGGCTCCGGAATATTCTTAATTAATATAATGCTATGATTAATTAATTTGCAAAATCCATGTGTATCATATACACAAATATAATGTGCCACATACATAATAAAATATGTAGATTTAATTAATCAACATAATTAATATCTTGTATTATATTTATTCATAATAAATAAATACCACCATATTAATTTATCACTATAACACTTTATAGTCGAGATAAAACTTTCCTTATTTGGTTATCACTATAACCGCATTTTAATCCAGCTAGATGTTCTTATGTATGTGACCCGATAGGCTTCCGAATATGTTGGCCGTAGACACAAAGTGCAATTATGAAAATGCCCTTCATACCTAACGATCACGGAATAGCATCTAGCAACACACCGTGACCCAAATAATCGGAAGATTCAAATGCAATGACTACTACCTTTAATGTGAAACAGTTACCGTGTAAATAGAATCCTATCGCTGTATTAATATCCATACGGTCGTACGTCGAGTGTCAAACATCAACGACCGTATCTTATAATCTGGATATCATGCTCTGTCGGAGTAACTCATTTACTTCCACTTTGCAAAGATTCACGAGAGTAAGACATTCCTTATAAGAAGGCCCTTTCAGATATTCGCTCATAATCATAGGATACACGATTTCCGGACGAGCAACATGAATCCTACGCATGCTTCAGTAACACACTCAATCACTACCGCATGATCGCCCCATGGGGCTAGGGGAAACCTCAATAGTGTCAAAGCATGACAATCCACACTGTGAAGTCATGAAGACTCCAGTCTCAGGATAATTACACAACCGCCACATAGTGCGACACTTAATAAAGTAAGTGGGTCGGGCCTAACGCGTCGCATTCTTCTAATACACGCCCACATACAACCCAAGTGTCTCTACACTTGGATAGAGCGAGAATCATCCCTAACTTCAATGAGCTAGATACGTGCTAATCTCATCGTACTATCAATGTCCCGTTTGATAGTACATACGACTAGAGACATTTAAGTATCAAACCTTTTGAAGTGAGTTGAGATCTCATCAACCATAATCACTATCATGGTTTCTCTCTCACAGTTTGACACTATGGACGTTATAATACATACAATCACAAATTGGTTCATATAAATGAACAGAAAATATAATAACAGAAAAGACATTTAACATATGTATAAACATAAAGAAATAGTAGAAATGATTTGACCCGGTCGGATCCGGTCCAACCCGATTGGGTTTATGACACTATTTCAACAATAAGTACAAGCATCTTTCTAGTACACCTCGACCAAGGTGCTCACCAACTTGGAGAGATATTTGCAATGCTTTTGTGCAACTTCTAGGGAAAAGAGACAAGTCCAGGGGGTATATCTGGAAGGCACATCCCAGAGGAAAATACACGGCAGCCATGGGTTATGGACTACAGATGCATGAAATTGAATGTGTGGCAAAATGGAGTATCTGGAACAAAATTTGAGAACTTAAAGGCCCAACATGAACCAACTACCTTATGTGGACAGTTGCTCATGAAGTCATCCCAATGAATGAGGTGCTTTACGCAAGACATGTCATTGATGATTCCTCCTGTAACGTTTGTAAAGAAGGCGATGAGACTATTTTGCATGCGATAAGGGATTGCCCCTAGACTAGGAACATTTACCGGCCGAAGGGAGCGAACAAATTTTTTTTTATACTAGAAGCATAAAGGAGTGGCTAAATCTTAATTTAGCAGCAAGTGAGCACAACCCCTTTGCCACGAATAAATGGCGCTATATGTGAAGGGAAGCCATTTATGGTATTTGGATGTTGAGGAACAAGTTGATACATGGCCGTGGAGAAAAGAGACCTCCACCCTATGAATTCCTTTCAAACGTAGTTGAGCGTGTCATAAATCTTAAACTTGCCTGGTACATAGATTAGATTTTTTCATGTGGATATTTTCTTCCTAGAGAAATTTTTGTAGAACTATGATGTTGCATCTTTTGTAGACTTGGTTAATAAAGCGATCTCTTTAAAAATAAAAAATAAAATTATGTGTGAAAAAAATGGAGTCTTTGGGTTTATTTGAGACAATTATGTATATGCCGCCTGTTTTGATCTGTTTTTAATAAGATTGCTCGTTCCTAAAAAAACATTATAAAAAAAGGGTAATGATAGAGTTACTCCCTAAATTCTACATCATGTTTACACCCAAGATAATCTTGTGGTTGTGATTTTTTCAAGTTTTTTCAATTTTTTTTATAAGTGAAAAATATGTGGTGAGATGATGATGGTGTAAAAATGGTGTAGACTTAAGGGAGTAAACCTATCACTCCCCATAAAAAAAAGGGGAAAAAAAGAGGGAGTCCTTAATAAATTATATCACATTATATTATATGTACACCATATTAGAATTAATATTTTTAAAGACGATTTTGTAACCCAAAACTATCTTTCTGTAGGTTTATTATGAGAATCGACTTTTGAAATGTCAATTTTTTACTCCAAAATTGATTTTTAAATATTGATTACGTGTTGTATATATAATAGTGTGGTACGCGTTTCTCAAAAAAATAGTGTGATACATCGATATAATCGTTGTCGTAAATAAAAGTCTCTCAATTTGTTGTTGTTGTTGTTGTTTTTTCCTTCCCTTTTTGTTGTTGTTGTTGTTAAGAGTTTTGGTTCGGTACATCAGTTTAACGGTTAGCTAGACTATTCCCTGACAAAGCGAACTGAGTTGGAGCTCGTCGGGGGCCATAATTAGTCCGTTCTTTCTTTTTTTTTTTTTTTTTTTGAAAACAATTAGTCCGTTCTTGAACCCTAGTTTTATAAGCTACCTCAATCATCTGTAGAGAAAGCTACCTTATGTTGGAATCATCACTGAAAATCGCATCTGCAAGGACTGCCCATTTCAATTACTCGCCATGAAATTTTTTAAGCATTGTTCCCGAGCAATTGCAGCTCACCAGCATTCCTGGTACTCCTCAAATAAGTATCCTTCTTTGCTCCTCCCCATCATCCGATCTTCACTCTACTCCACCTCCTATCATTTGAATGCTCCTCAAATCACTAAAATTCCCCGAACCCGAAAAAGTAGAGAGCCCTCATCTTCTTCCTTCCCTTCCACTTCGTCTCGGAAGATCAAGCAAGGAGCAGAAGAATTTGATTGGCCGCGGCCCAGAGAAATCCCCTACCAAGCAAAGGTTGCGAATCTAGTCAATCTCATCGGCCACATTAAGCTGCCCGTCAAGTTTCAATCTTTTCAAGATGGTAAATATCGTGCTATTACTTTTATTTCTCAAGAATTTGGTGAAAAGGGGTTTTCAATTCCTATTATTTTCGAGGATGATTTGGCCCATATAGTGGCGTGTCATTTGAAGAAAAACGATTCTGTTCATGTAAAAGGGCAGTTGAGTGAGGATCCCATCCCTTTTGTTCTGAATGAAAATCGGTCTAATTACCATGTTATAGTGCAAGATATTAAATTTGTAACGGGTTTTGATAAGAAAACTGTTGAAGGAGATATCTTTCCAGATGGTGTTGATGATGGAGTGCTGGTGAGGAATAATACAATCAATTATTTTGGTGACAATCAATTTGGGATTTCTGCGAAAGAAAATGTAAGGTATAGGTGGAAGGAAATTCTGACTAATCCTAAAGAGTGGCATGTAATCACAGACCAATCAGATTGTGGAAAACCTGCTTTTATAAACACACGCAAAGGTTGGATGCTCTGTATTGACCCTTGTACCTCTCAGTGGAGAGTGAAGAAAATAGATAGATACTTTCACAAGGAAAGCGTCATAGACATTCCAAAAAGTTCTCGTACTATGAATGATGGAGAATCTGAGGAATGCATCATAGACACTCCAAAAGGTATTCATACCAAGAAAGATGGAGAATCTGATTCGGATTCTTGGCGAGATCTTGTGAAGAATTCAAAGCAGTGGTTTGACTTTCGTGAGATGAAGTCTAAAGGATCTTTAACACCGAAATTCCCAGATTTTAAACACAAGGATGTTGGCACAGCATTATGGCTTACAACTGCTCCTAAATGGGTTCTATCCGTGTTAGAGAATCTTGAATTTTGTGTGTATGTTCCTAAGCAGAATATCGGTAAGCACGGTAAAGATGAGGTTTGGAAGAGTTTGGTTGAAAATCCTAGCGAATGGTGGGATAACCGGTTGGGTAAGAAAAATGTGAAAGGACCCGATTTCAAGCATAAAAAAACCGGTGAAGTGCTTTGGCTTAATAGCTCACCTGATTGGGTTGTGTCCAAGTTGCCACCACTGAGACAGAAACAAAGTGCTGATGCTGATGAGCTTTATGAAGCTACTTGAGGGGGGTTAACAAAGAAAGGTTTTGTTTCTTAAAGTGTATGGAAGGAACATGTGCAATCAAATCTTCAAATGTGAATGGATACTCTCAGGTAGATTGACTCTTTTAGGTCCCCTAATGAAACGTGGAACGAGAAGTGTAATTTTGTACCAAGTTAATGCTTAGCTGTGGTAAATGTGAGACACTTCCTTTACAAAAGTTGCATTTTTATGTTTTCTGAATCCTCCTGCCAAACATATGGACTGATTTAGTAGAGAATATGTTGTAATGTTTCTGAATTGAGCAGGATTGTTATTACGTTTTGTAGGACATTGATCTTGCTTGTTATTGTTTTCATGGACCTCAAGTCGGAGCTCAGCTTGAGGTCAATAAAAAGTTCGGATTTGACTTTAAGCCGGTCGGCTCTACGGGGGCTCAGCAAGGCGCTTTACAACTCTTGACGATCTGTCACGTGACAGAGACTCATAATCCAACCATGTCAATTGCCCTGCAAACTGAGCTGGTAGTGATTTTCCAAAGCATAGGTAGGTCTAATGGGGTGGGGACATATTGTAAAGATCATAAATCCATAATTCGGGCATCAATAATTTGGAATTTCAAATGCTTGAATTCCAATGGAAAAACAGAATAATTGAACTGATTATTATTGTTGCTTTTCCTCTAAGAGACCATGTTGAAATTTATTTGCTCCAATGATGAAGAAACCGTCCTCAAAGAATAATGCATATTCTTTATCAAGATATGTTGTTGAGTCCACTGCCACATCTCATACTCATGTCTTACTGTTTGATTCCTCTCCGAAAAAACAACATCGTCATTGTTTGAAAAGTGTATCGTGTGTGGAGGGATTAGTGAAACATATCTGTAATTATCGGATGTAATTGCGGAACAAAAAAACAGAAAATAAAGAACGTGAAAATAAAATTCGTTTTATTAAATAGATCTAACAAAAAAACTATTACAGTATAAATCTGATTCGGAAGAAAAGTACGATGCATAACATAAAGGACTAGAGATGAAACCGATGCGAGTAAGTTACTCTTTCCTTAAGACAAATCTTTGTCGGGTATAGTGTCAGAAGAGTAAGTAATTGTCTCTCAAGATACAACGGCTTCACGTCTTGGATTTAGAGGCACTTCAAAAATCCGAGCTCCGGCGAACTTACAGAGTGCTCTGATTTCTCTTCGACTCAATAACTAGAATTATATGACAGACTCTTTGTAGTGGAAGACACAAGAGAAATTCGATGCTCTAACCTTTATCCATGTGATTCTTTATATAGTGGAGATATGATCCAATGCTTGAATATGATTGGCTATATGACACAAGTCGGCCAACTTTTCCCTCAACAAAAGTTATTCTGGACGACCTCTATTACTCTCTTTGGGATTAAGCTTGGGCCGACTTAATCCTCAACTCTGATTGGTCGGATGACGCGTTGTCCGAATTCTGAATGGTCAGACGACTCAATCACAGGAATTCTGATTGGTCGGATGACTTTATCACATGTCGCGTGTTAAAAACAATTTAATTTTTGGTTAATTTCATAAAGAAATTTTGTCCAAAAAATTAATAGCAACAACCGAACCGAGCCGAGCATGAGCACGAGCCGCACGTAAGTCTTCCAGAATAGACTCTTGGTGCGGAGGGACTTCGCCGAACGTGTACACTATCGGAGTCTTCCGGAATAGACTTTCATTGCTATTGGTGATCCACCAATAGGTTGCACTAGATGACTCGTGGTGGACAGCACCATGCGTAGTGCCATTGAATGATGATGTGACAAAGATAAGTTAAGCTAGTAACAGTTAGTCACAACATGTTGATGAGCATGAAGTGAACTCTAAAGATTGAGTCGGTCTCATGAAGATAACTTAATCATAATCGTTAAACATTTTTGTTGTAAAACTCTCATTATACATTAACCTCTCACTCTTGCTAAGTACTTTGTACTTACCTCCTTTGCATTTTGTTTTGTATGCATTGTGGGGTGAGAAGACGAACTGGTTGATCTTGAGCTCGTTGAGGAGTTTGACGATGATATGTGACGGAGATGCTTGATGATGTTTTCTTGTTGTTTTAGTTTATAAGCACTGTACTAGATTATGTTGTATCTTTTGTATATATTAAAGACTATGTTGTACTTTATTTCATGTGCACAAGTTTGTAAGATCTTTCCTTGAGACATCGTATGTTGTAAGTTTCTTTTCGTTATTGTAAGGATAACTTTCTATCTTAAGTCGGTTTGCAATCTATTCATAGTAACTTTTATGATGTTTACCGAGTTTTTTACGTATAATATTAGACTTATTCGATATTATACGTCTTTAACGCTTTTCCTGGATAAGGACTCAGGTATCCAAAAAGGGCAAGCATGGATCACTAACCCCAATAGTTTGTTGGTCCTCAAGTACCACAATTTTTTCTGAAATCTACACTTCATCATTTGAATGTGTACTCTCACCGGCAACCTTTTTCTCCATATATGTTTGTTCTGTTATACCACCTTTGGCTGGGTACTCTCACCAACAACTTCCGGAACTGCAACATCTTGTTCAGTTTTAGACATTTCTCTCAAATGATCCATCAAATTGCTTGTTGATTATTGTCAACTTTGTACCAACATCACTACCTTTATTACCTCAGAACACTGTACGAATTAGGTAAATTAGACGAAGAATTGCGTGATTTATGAGTCAATTGCACGTTCGGCGATTCGTAGTTCATAAAACATTTATTCTATTTATTCCTAAAATTGGTATACTATGCCCTAAATCTATGATGTCATATTTGTATCGTATCACACAATATATTTATATCGTGTCATTCTATGTTAGACGTGTCCGGTTCCATGTCGGTTCCGGGTCTTTGACACGACCCTCCGGTTCCGGGTCCAAAATGGAACCGGAACCGCCAGTTCCAATTTCTAGCCAGTTCCACCGGGTCTCGGGAACCGGCGGGTTTGGCGGTTCCCCGGGCCGGTTCCGGGTCTCGACGGTTCCCGGATCCAGACGGTTCATATCACGGTTCTGATCACGGTTCAGATCACGGTTCCAAAAAAATCAATATTTTTTTTTAGAAAAATTATAACTTACGTTAAAATTAATAATAAATTCTAATTGGTTATTAAACTTTATATAATATTTAATTTCATAACTATATTTTAAAAAACACACGGCTTGTATAATATTTAATTTCATAACTTATATTCTAAATTGTTAGATATTTTTTCATAAAGTAAATATTTTATAATCGTTTGCATTCGAGTTGCCGTACAAATTAATGTTATCGCAACGAAACGGGGTTCGACCTGCCCGGTCAGGTTGCGGTGGGTCGAGGAGGCAGAGCCCCTTCGCAGGCTGGCGAGGCAAGCGCTAATCATTGTGGTGTTCGAGCAACACTTCAAACCTAAACGGATACATGTGTGCATTCATAAAGTGTTTTATGCATTTTCAGTTTGGATTCATGTATTTTCAGATTCAGGCATCATTTCCGAACCGACGCGCTTCTTACACGAAAGTGCATCCATCCGGTGAACGGTGACAATTTTTTCCAACATAAATAATTTGTAAGTAAATTAAAGAATAACGCGTAGTTATATAATTGTTTATTTTTTATGATTAATTTGTAAGTAAATTATGATAGATAATATTATGATAATATGAGAGTTAGAATAAAATTGTGGGTGAAAAGTGATGAAATAGATATGTATTTATAGTGTGATATTTTAAAATAAAAAAAATTATTCAAAAAATTTGAATATACGTTGGACTTGGCTTGGAGAAAAAGAAAAGAAACGCCGGTTTGGGTCCTCCTCCGTCTCTGCTCACGGTTTTTGTGATCACTTTTTTGGTCCGATTCCCATTTGATTCGAATCCGGTGAACCTAAAACCTGGTTGACCAAGAAACCACCGATTCCTGGACCAAGTGAACCACCTGGTTTAAAACCAAAGCTCACGTGGTCCGATCTGAAAAAAGACCCGGAACCGCCCACCTCTATTCTATGTATCACTCACCTCTATTCTATGTATTACTGCTTCGTAAATTACACATTCATGAGGTGAATTGATCCACGAGCCCAGAACCAAAGGTCCGTTCGTATGGTATGGGAATCTAATCATTATATCAACCACACTTAAACTAGGGTGACGGGCCCACAATACCAGCTCGATAAGTGGGGCAGCATTAACTAAACCAGCTATTATGATTCTGTGTCTTCTTTATTATTTATTTATTAATTTTCTTTTTCTTTTTCTTTTTTCTTTTTTCTTTTTCTTTCGGGTCACTTATTCCACACGTTCTTTGATCGGTGAACTTCATCCTTGTATGTCAACAAGATCTGAAATTCTCCATTCTCAAGCAACCTTATGGAAAGAATACTATCCAACGTTCTTCTTCTTCTCTTTCTCTAAGATTGCAAGGGAAAAGTGGACTCCAACTTCTACTAATGTCTTCTGTTTCTTTGTGAAAGCGACACTGTAAGCTAAAAAGACGAACAAATAAGACATAAGCAAAGCTCAGATCTAGTGACTGACTGATCTATCTTAGCAGGTAAGTACCAATGTCTGCTGCATTTTCACTCTAATCACGAAGCAGTTACATGGTGTGTTCATGGAGATTTAAGTACTTCTTCTTTGCGTATTAGCTTAATTAGCATCATCTGGGTCGCGTTTTTCTTGGTGAAAACTGAAAAGTTTTTTTTTTTTTTTGGACTTAAATTCTCTTCCGAAGATGTGCTAAGTACTTTTGTTTTTCTTGCTGTGAAGACATTGAAAGCTGAAATACACTCTTTTAGATTTAGTGGCCAATATATCTTCTGATCTGTATAAGTTTCAACCCTGTGTTCTGTTCGATTGGAGTTAGCAACAAGCCAGTTGTAGACAGAGACATTCTTAACAATTGGATCAGAGCTTACTTCTGCTATTATTGTTTATTTTATTTTTTATTACTTGCCGACAATAAGGGTGAGTTTTTCTTATCCTTAAAAGGTTAGTTAATAAGTGCTTGAAGATTTGAGAACTATGCACAACATGGAACTCACATGATTTTGTCCTGTTTTTGTGAAATATATTCATACTCAAACAAGTATTTTGGAATGGTGGCTTGAAATCGGCGTATGTTTGGTCTGTTTCTGCAGAACAAGTTGTTGAATGCGAGAATATGGGGAGGAAAGGAAACTGGTTGTCTTCTGTGAAAAAGGCTCTCAGCCCTAAAAAAAAGAAAGCTCAGGTATATGTGTTAGATTTTATGCAATGTATTGTGGGCTGTGGATCATTTTGACCTTTTTTTTTATAATCTATATACTATTAAACTCGTATCTCAATTTCCAGAAAGAAGCCAAATCAAATGAAAAATGGTCCGGAAAGGAAGATCCCTGCTTTGCTGATTCTTCTAATCCGGAGACTTTAACCATTTCTCATCCTCCACCTGTTCTTGTGGAAGAGAATAATTTGGTAGAAGCCGAAATCGAGCAGACAAAGCATGCTTACTCTGTTGCAGCTGCCACTGCTGCTGCAGCTAATGCTGCAGCCGTGGCTGCTCAAGCTGCTGCAGAAGTTGTTCGTCTAGCTGCATCGCATCCATTTGCTGGGAAATCCAAGGAGGAAGTGGCTGCAATTAGGATTCAGGCTGCTTTCCGAGGTTATATGGTATGGTCTTCGTTAATTCTTGTACTAAGTAATGGTTTAAGCACATCTTTCCCCTTAATTCATCAATAAGGTGCTTGCCTCCCCAGAAAAATACATCAACGTTTTCAACTGCTTTAGTTTACGGATTTGCCTTTTGCACAGTGACCAGGATGCGTTTGTTTCTAGTCTGATTAACATTTAAAGTTAAATATGTTCCTACTTCCTCCTCCCCATTATTGCAGTCGTGGTATTTTATTTAGGATCTCTCGTGCTATCTACTTGCGCTATTTTCTAGTTCAATGATAAGCTGCTAAATCTGTTCTCTAGTGAAGGTTTCACGTTTGTGTTCTCTCAGGCGAGAAGGGCACTGAGGGCTTTGAGGGGACTTGTCAGGCTAAAATCACTTGTAGATGGGTCAACTGTTAAACGCCAAACTGCAAATACTCTAAAAAGTATGCAAGCTCTATCTCGTGTGCAAGCCCAGATTTGTTCCAGAAGAATCCGGATGTCTGAAGAGAACCGCGCCCTCCAGAGACAACTTCTACAGAAACGTGCTAGAGAACTTGACAGCTTAAGGGTTCGTTTCTGTTTTAATCAATATTCTCTTCTGGTCCTGTAGGTTGGTTTGGAAAAATGTTAGATCAGTATTAGGAGGCCAGGAGTTCCTTGTGATTCATTTTATGACTTCTGCATGATTTCATACCTTCATTTTGAATATATTTTCTATTTCTTTGAATCAAGGTGCTTGGCTAAAAACCAAGTGTGTTTTTTTTTTTTTTTTTTTTGATGCATACGTAACGTTTTCAAAGTCCTTTACATTTTCCACCTAGTTTCTGCAGCATTGAACACACAATCGGTTGTTCCCACTAAAGATGTTTTTGATTTCTGTGTCTTACCTTTATTCTGTTGCATCAATCAATTCAGAACCTTTACATTATGACAGATGGGAGAAAAATGGGATGATAGCTTGCAATCTAAAGAGCAGATTGAAGCAAGTTTATTGCACAAGTTTGAAGCAGCCACGAGAAGAGAAAGAGCCTTAGCTTATTCGTTTTCCCATCAGGTACTCCATTCATTTATCTATTACAAGTTCAGAGATGAAGAAATGTGGAGTACTGGAGTGTTTTAGTCATTCCCAGCAGTATCCTGTTTTTCTTATAAAATAATACATATCTCTACTGTACAACCACTTATTTCAAATACTCTAGGAACATCTTCATCCCTATCTCTATCACATTTTATATTCATATCTCACATCCCCATTTCTATCCATTCAATTAATATTTCTTCTTCAACTACAACATTTCCATCTCTATCCTTAAAATATTTTAATCATTTAAAATATGCGGTGTTACTGTTGCAGATCCCTAAGTTTTTTAGAGATGAGGATTCAGTGCTGCTGATTTTTTTTATTTATCCTTAATATTTATCCCCGTTTAGTAAAGTAATTCATTAAAATTGTGTTTTTTTTGGGTTGAGCGCAGCAAAGCTTGAAGAAGTCATCAAGACCTACCAATTTACTCTTTACTGATCCAACCAATCCTCAATGGGGTTGGAGTTGGTTAGAACGATGGATGGCGGCTCAACCGTGGGAGCAAGGTGTTGGCAATGAGAAGGAGCTAAATGGGGACCACTTGTCAGTTAAAAGTACAAGCATGATCAATGTGGGTGAAATTACCAAGTCGTTTGCTCGTCATCAACTGAACTCTGACAACTCTTCTTCTTCACCAGCCAACCACCAAATGCCAAATCACCAGTCTCCTACTCCCATTTCCAAGCAAGTTTCTTCAGTAGCTTCAAGAAAACTGAAACCGGCAAGCCCGAGAGTAAACCCAACTCCTCAAGATGATGATACAAGGAGCATTTTCAGCTTACAGTCAGAGAGAACTAGAAGACACAGCATTGCTGGGGGATCATCGATAAGAGATGATGAGAGCCTTGCTAGTTCTCCTTCTGTTCCAAGTTACATGGCTTCTACTCATTCCGCAAAGGCGAAATCTCGTATGCAAAGTAGTAGTCCTTTAGGCTTGGAAAATGGTACACCAGAAAAGGGATCTTCAGTTTCCACAAAGAAACGGCTTTCTTACCCTCCATCGCCTGCTCGACCAAGGCGGCATTCTGGTCCACCAAAAGTGGATACTAACTCCATTGCTGAGCTAAATGCAAACAAAGAGGAGGCTGGTGATGATTAATGATGAAAGAGAAAGTCCCAGTTCTGCATCATCTGTGAGTGGTGATTTTAGGTTTGGGAAAAATGTTTAGAGCATATATACGTGGTGAATAAAACACTAGGTTGGTGATCATGTGAGTGTGTCTGTATTTTGATCCGTTATTAATTAATCTGTTGTTTTCGATTTGAAGGGTAATTCCTTGTTCTATGAGAGATTTGTTTTACTTTTAAGTCAAATGCTGTGAAAAAACATGAAGATGATTCTTGATTCATTTTGAAGATTTCTTTGTAACTAAAATTCACTTTAACGTACTGTATTCTGTGTCTTTGTTGAAGTGAGCATTCTTGATTCATTTACGTAGGGCATTTGTTTGTATATATATCTCTTCTTCAGATATTTTGCATTTAAAACACACACACTAGTTGTAACGCACCTAAACTCTCTGCTAAGTGAGCCATAAATGATCCAGCTAACTGTTTATACCGTTCTCAAACATTAACATTGACTTTAGCTTTTCAACAAAACGATAAATTGAAACATATTTGTTTTCATGCCGAAGAAGTGTGAAACTTCTAAAACAAAACTAGCTACCAGCTCCAACTTTCTAGGATAATCACCTTCTTCTAAGCCCTTAGAAGACCGAAGACCAGCCCATAATATGCATCATATATGTTATTGGGCTTGGGAAGAACACTATTGTGCTTGGAGAACTTAATTAGAGGTTTTTACTACCTCCTTCCCAAAAATATGTTTCATCTTATACTTTAATTTTCATCTCCACAATATGTTTCAACGAAAACTGATTTCATTGATGTAAAATATGTACAGTATAGTGTGTGTATATATATATACAGTTGGGGGAATAATCTGGGTATTCTAGAAATATCTACACAATAAATACAAATATATCCGTAATAAATACAAAATATTATAATATCTCCTAATACGTTGTGACGTTCTTGCCAAAGTTTCGTAGATTGGATTATCTAAGATTGTTGTTTCGAGCTATCCATTGAAGCCTTTAGAAGGTCTTGGGCAACATTCGTTCCTTATTTCGTATCACCCATGTCGGAGGCATGACTAGTCATACGTTGGGTATTCAAAGTCCCAAGTTGGAGGTATGGTTAGTCGTAATAACCGTGTTGCACATTAAGACCTTTTAAAGGTAGTTTTCTTAATATGGAATCCATTGGCTTTAAATTGTTTGTGAACTGGATGACATAGATTAATGTAGTGGCTGACTCAGAGAAAATTTTCAATGAGGGCACCGGAGCAAATTTGAAAAGTCACCGAGACATTACTGGTTTTTTTATACATTTTTAACCAAAAAAACTACATCGTTTAAATACAAAAATCCCTTCCGAATCTTAGTTGGGACAATGGCCTCACTCCCAACTCAATGTGTGTCCCCTGGATTCATGTCACGTTTTCCAAAGATCCGACAAACACTTAATCTTTCTTTCGATATTCTTTATCCTTACTAAGTTTAATGCATGAGTTTACTACTTTATTTTAATGCTAAGATATGCATGTTCTTGATGAGTCTGAGGAAGAGTTTGAAGATAATACTTGGGATGAGCTTTGGAGTTTTATGCTTTATTTTATCGTTTTAGTAGTTCTTTTGAATAATGCATTGTTGCCATTAGTTACTTTCGTTCTTCCTTTTTAGACATGGATGTTGTTTGAGATTCTAGCATTTAAATTCAGTTCTTTATGATTTAGTTTGACAACTGTTACTTCAGGTTGATTAGTTATGTTGTAAGACCCCGAGGGTCAACTTCCCGAGTCTTTTGTTTGGTTATATTATGTGTTTCTCGTTAATTACTCTGATATTACTTAAGACTGTGAGCTTTAGAGTTTTTTTTTTCTATATTTCACATGCCGAACGTTTCATGTTCGGATAAGAATTCGATATCCGGAACATGAGCGTTGCAAATATGATATACATAATACAAATAATGTTATCAGAGTCTAATACAACTGGATTTCAACCATATCTTAAAGAGTTATAATCTATGACATACACATTTACTATTTATCTTAAAGATTACTCAATCTATTTCACAATAACCGGCGCAGACGCAGTAAGAATTAATTATTTTGATTTCGATTAGATAAAAACTGTAATACCTTTATTAAAAATAAATAATGCAAGTCAAGCATTTAAAACCGCAGTATGAGAAAAATAAAAAGATGGGTATAAAAGAAAAACTTTAAATTTCAGATTGAGAAATGTTCAGACTCCTCACTTATCGACAACTACATTAATTATTTGAAAATGAAGAAATTATATATAATCTATGAAATAAAGTTTAATCTTTTTACTGCATCAATTATTTTAAAACGAAGAAAATATATAATCTATGAAATAAAGATTTATCATATTTTAAGGATTCTACACATGAACTGTCATGAAGTGCTTTTAAAAGCCAACGGACGATGCTTGAAAATAATCTGACGTGGCAACTTGTCAGAGGTCAAAAATAGCAGCTCCAATGCTCTTCAGTCTACGTGGAGGCAGACAATAGGCTAACGTAACGTGGTCTGACTTGAAGATTCATTCTTCAAGAGCCACATCATCGGCAAACGACTATGGACGATTGCAAAATCGTATATGAACTGAAACCAACAATCCCTCTCCCCCCGGTCTCTTATTTATTTCCCTCTTTTTTGTTTTTTTTTAATAGTTTGTATTGGATCACTGATTTATTCCATATATATTACAACCTGTTAGTTTTACGTGCATTGTGTATCTGCTTTGCCTGGTGATGACGAACTGGGGATGGATAACTGGATGGCCCAAAGCTATGGATTTGATAGATTGGAGGGGATTTGTTTTCACAATGTTTTTATTGAATTTCGTCCTCTCTTGCCAGTTGTTCTTCCTTCAGCCTCTCGTTGCGGCCTTAGGTAACGGACATTCTACAAACTCTTGTTTTAATTGCACTTGATTTCATTGACATTTACTTGCATACGCGTCTGCTTTTGTCCCCTTTTTAAATTTTTGATTCTAGCAGAATAACTAGTCTTTGGTCATGGCTGGAGTGCGCCTCTTACTTAACCCCTGCAGAAAATGAAGTTCAAATATTGATTTCTATACATACATATATATATATTCAACAAATGAAGTGGATATTTAACGGGTGCTATTTATTTTGTTTGTATGAGAACTTCGGTTCATCTGTGTTGTTGTTGTTATTGGTTTTTTTTTCTCTGTTTTTTTAAATTATTATTATTATTATTATTATTATTTTTTTTTTATGTATTGAGGTTGCCCATCATAGGTATGTCCCCTTTATGGAGGGATTGGGTTGTTATTCTTGTCATCTTGAAGGGTATGAAAACGATTTGGAGGTGTTTTGGAATCTTTCATTTAGTTTCTGTATCTAGACATTTGAGAGGGAAAATTTATACTTGCATGTGCTGTGGAAATGTAATGATGCCATTCATCTAGAACTTTTCTCAACATTTTTCAGAAACTTTTGCAGCAAGGATTTATAATTAGCAAAATTCTTTTGAAAATTGGTGCACAATTCTACATTTGTAACTGGGATGCAGTTTCCACCTGCCCCACTAAGGTAGTTCTGTCAATCACAGTTGGATTGGAAATGCTTCATGCATTAGCAATTTCAAGCAGACTTTTATTCTTTGCTTTTTATTAATTG
Organism: Gentiana macrophylla; assembly: GCA_026214975.1. NCBI lineage: Eukaryota > Viridiplantae > Streptophyta > Magnoliopsida > Gentianales > Gentianaceae > Gentiana > Gentiana macrophylla. The sequence goes on along the minus strand of CM047809.1, from coordinate 84,915,807 downwards.
TTGGCCTCTTCGGCATCAGACTGATCTTTTAAATAAAAGTTTAAGTAGCAATGATTCTTTTGCAAGATGAAGATAAGAAATAGTGCTTTCATGGATTGTGTGCACTTTTGTTGGGATTTGTTAATGTTCTGAATGTTTAGCGAAATGTGCAGATGGAAAGCCTGTAGACGGCGCCGCACTGTTTCAGAAAGTCTCAGAAAGTGTAAAAGTTAAAAAATTTAGTGAAGCGCTTAATGATCTTAATGCTGCTTTGGAGGCGGACCCTGCACTTTCTGAAGCATATTTTCATCGAGCATCCATTCTACGTCAGCTATGCAGGTTTTGTCTTTTTCTGTTAACTGTGCTATGTTATGCCTTGGTTAACTCAGGATATTTAACTCAACCAACCAGTCAATATCGTTTCATAACGTCAATAGATACAAGTTGCCTTGGACTTCCAAGGTTGTTGCGAGCCACAAGGTTTTCGTGATGGTACATAGAAACCTAGAGTACTCTTGCAGTTCTTCTCTTGTAAAAGAGCTTTAAGAGAAAGAGAGAAGGAAATAATCTTGTTATTTCATTAATAGAAAAAGCTTAGATTACAAAGAGGGGAGCTGTTTGTTTATATACACAAACAGTCCATAAAGCAGAAAAGGAACTAGCCGTTGGGTAGGACTTTCAGTCCATTATTCTAACCCGATAGAAACAAGGAACTTGAGGAATTAATTAGCTAACATAATTAACTAATTAAGGCCACTAAACACACCTAAGGAGGAGCATTAGATTTAACATATTCTAACATCTCTCAACATGATTTTTTTTTTGTATTGCTCGTCTTATTTATTATTATTTTTACATACATCCTCTAGGGTTGTATGCCTTTTATAAGGTTTGCTGCATCTAAAACATCACATAGGAGCATATTCAATCATCTTGGCTTCAGTCGTTCTCCTTTTTCTCTCTATTATCTGATAAGTACGCTTACATGATTCAGGCAATTTTTGGCTAATGTAGATATGAGGAAGCGGAGAGAAGCTACAAAAAGTTTTTGGAGATGAAGCCTGGAAGCTCAGCTGCAGAGAAGGAACTTTCTCAATTAGTTCGGGCCCAGGATGCGTTAAAATCTGCCATGAGTCTCTTTGAATCTCATGACTTTTCAAAAGCATTGGATTATATTGACAAAGTTGTTCTTGTCTTTTCTCCTGCATGTTCAGAGGTACGTATCTCATGGTTTTTGAAGTACTGTGCCTAACTTAGTATTCAGGGACAACTTAAAGGGACGGCCCCAGTAGGAAACAATAGTGATACCGGATATACATATTTGTATTCTTTTAGCTTAATTCTAATGGTTTTTAAGTTAATGTTCTTTTTTGACTACTGAGATGCAATCGAAAGATAACTCCCGCCACCCACCCTGAATTAGTACCGATAACAATGACCATATTGATCATACAATACATTCCACCTTATCTAGTTTCTCATAAAAGTACCAATGAGGTTTGGTCCAGTGGTCAAGCTGAGGCCCGAGGAGTGAGGACCTCTTGTTCCTGGGTTCAAGTCCCACTTGGGACATGTGTGTGAGTTTATATAAATTTCGCATCTGTTAAAAAAGAACTAGTTTCTTATAGAAGGGTTCTGCTATGTCTTGTTATTTTTCTTGTTGCACTTTCCATGTCCACACAACTATGTTTCATTGCTCGGGGGCCTTGGGTTGGTTTGTTTTGTTTTGCTTTGCGAGTGGTAATGTATACACACACACACACACACACACACACATATATATATATATAGACGATGCTAAATAACGCACCTCCAGTGAATTGAGGCCACGTGTAATCTAAGGATGAGCTGTAAGAGATCGAGATGGATAAATATGAATAAAAGATGATGTTTTTGATGTATTATGGCTGAGTCCAAGAATGTGTCTTGGATTGCCTACGTATCCTGAGTGAAAGTCCAGGAATCAAGCCTTACGTAGTTCCCCGGAGTTGTGTATTTATAGGCACATGTCCTTCTTTCCGCCTCTAAACTAAGTGGCGGCCGGGTCTATTGACATAAATACCCTTAAACGGGCCTTGCCTCCTTGCCCAAGTTACCTGTGGGACGTGGGCCCGTGAGGCCAGGTGCTAATCGTGTATGACATCGACTCAAGAAGATCGACGTGGTCGCTCGAGTCCGCACTTTGGTAAATCTTACTTGAGCCGTGGTCTTCGCCGGTACGTATCGATCGACCGACGCGGATAGCCGCCCGCACTCTTTCAAATGCCCGACGGACCAATCGGATAATTCCACGTGGAGGTGTGTATTCTCGTATCATCATAAGCCCCCAGATCGGAGTGAAGCTCATCTCGAAAAAGCCGAGATCGGATCTCAAAATTCAAATAACCCTCTCGACACGTGGTCTTCTTTAGCGGGAATGCAACCGCCCTATCTACCCGATCTAAGCCGTCGTAGGATGACGTCATACCGTACTCAAGCATTAATGGGTGCAGAAACGAAGCCTTTTACGCGTCCACTACCCTTGATTCTCGCGTTATGTATCCTATAACTCGCCCACAATCTCCACCCTTTCAAATCATTTGCAAAAATTCACACGCATAAAAGTGAGTCCAAGAGCTTGACGTTTTCCATTCGTCATTTTAATCTTCAATGAGTTTCGGTTTCTAGCCGAAAGTTCAAGTAAGCCCTAAACTCACTCAAATTCTCCTTCTTATTTTTATTTCCTGCATCTTCTCCTTAAGTCCATGTCTCAGCAGTTGATAGCGACTCCCAAAATAGAGAGGAGATTGTTGAAACCGAGGTAGAATCGATGTAAGAAACAATTTTCGAGAACCCAACCGCTTCGGTGAAAGAGTCGGAGAAGTTAAGAGAGGAGGAGAGCAAGGGAGGCATCCCTCGACCCGTTGAATCATCTCGACTGCTGCCAAAGCAAAACCAGGATGCAAGGCCAGGGACCATACGGATGTGTGTCAAATCTAACGCCAGAGAAAGCCAAGGCGATCTGCTTAAGATATGGAATCCCCTACTCGCCTCGACCACATTAAAGTGTCACACGACCGATACCAGGCCGATGCGACCTCCTCGGGTTCTCGTGCCATATACGAGGCGCAATTGAGAGAGGATTAAGATTCCCTTCGACCTGCGTTTAATCGCCGCCCTTCGACATTACAAGATCTCAGATCACCCACTTCGCTCCCAACGGGATCGTGAGCGTAATGGGTTTCATATTGGCGCGTGTCGAATCGCCAAGGTTGAATTCTCGGTTCGACTATTCCGTCGATACTTTGCCTTGGCGAGTTTGCGGGACGTGGGATGGTATACATTTCGTAAGCGTCCTCTGGCATCGGAGTTCGTGAGAAAGTGATCTCGCCTCGCGGCGATCGGAAACCTAACTTTTTCTTTATTCGGCATGGTCTCGATAAATATCGACATACATACTTGGTTCCAAAGGCCGCAAAAATGGCATGATCGGCTCAAATCGGATGTTCCCAGCCGAGTGCGCGCGATCATCGAAAGCGCGCTCATCCCGATGTTGCGACTCGGAACCTACATTCTCTATATCCGCTTGTCGACATCGGACGGCAGCCCAGCGCTTATCCGGAACTCGACGAGGATGTTCGAGTTTTGGCGTAGCGATTTATTCGCTCGTTGAACTGTTGTACTTGTATTTTCTAGATTTTTAATGTCGTTTTAACGCCGACCTATCTCTTGTTCGCAGTGGAACACTTTGCAAGCTAGAGGCGCTTGGAAAGATGCCCGACCCCAAAAAGGTAGATCCCCGCACAATCCAGAAATGGGCCGCATCAGTCGAAGAAGTTTTCCTCGGTACATCCGCGGACAAAGCGGGTACGACTCGTTCTTCTACTCCGGCCCGGCATCCGAGACCTAATGAGTCACCGACGAGGCCAATGTGGTAGAAGCCGACCGAAGGTGACTTCGCCTCGAGAAAACGCCATAAAACCTCCGAGGCGAGACATGGGGTCGGGAAGGAGGTTCGTAACCTTGCTCCACCAAACTCTACTGAGGCGATCCCCGGGATGAGCGTAGCAGAGATGGAGGGCATGACTCCGGAGGAGTTACACGACCTTATCATGAAGAGCCAACGAGTTGTGAGTCTTCTTTATTTCCTTGTATTTTCAAGGTTTTGTCTGACTTTGAAGTTAACAATGTTCCTTTTTGCGCACTCGCCTGGTCGCTAAAGTGGCGTTGAATAGAATCGAGTCTCCCTCGGCGGCTTTGGAGAGAGCGTATGAGACGATCGCTGTCGACATCGGATCTCGAGAAGTCGAAAGCTAAAGCCAATAAGTTGGACGATAGATACGCCAAATCGGAATCGGATCTGCCTAAGGCACGAGAAGACTCGTCTGCTAGATGCCGAATCCGGGCGGCGGTGAAGTCGGAGTCGGATCGCACTGTAGCCGAGCCGTGGTCGCCTCTACCAAGGCTCGAGACGATCTTCACCGAGGTCGATAGCTTCACGACCCGCTGGGCAAGCAATAAGAAGGATTTTGACGCTCGACGAGTTTGATAACGACCTGGCGCTCCCGACGAGTCAAAGCCATGAAGGGGTTCTCGAACGCGACCGGACGAAGTCAAAATGGTCGCCCCCGACTTCGAGGTCAAGAGCATCGGCAAAGCCTATTTATACGACCCGCAGTCCATTCCCGATATGGCCGATATATCACCGATTTCAAGGTGGCGTGTCTCTTTATAACAAGTACGTGGTCCCCACCCCGGAGGAGCCGGTGAAGTGAACGCCGAGTTAGAGAAACAGTCGATCCCAACGCTTCGACTTCAAACCAAATTTTACGCCTCGATGCTCTTCCCTTGTCGCTTTTTATTGAACTTTTCTTATTCGATCTGGTTGTAATAACATTTACATTTTTATTTGTCTAAACTTGTATTTGGTCATTTCGATCCCATAGACTTGACATTTTAATTTGCATTTTGATCTTTGAATTTGAATCATCACTATGCTTTTCAATCGAATATCTTTTGTTTCTTGTTGATTGTTTGTTTAGGGTGTAGTCCTTTTGAACTTAATTCCCTTGAAAATGTTGCCTTATGGGGTGTAGTCCTTCGGACTTAATTCCCCTGCTGGCCCCTCGAAGTGTAGTAGGAGTTCATGACTCCTGGTACACTTGAGTATGAGTCGACCCTAGCATTGTGCTGCCTTGTTGGCTTGACTTGGCTTTTGGGTCGGAGCTCGATTCGACTACTCGCTTTTGATCGGGCACATCGTGGTGCTTATGATCGAGCCGAGTTAAGGATCCATCGTGGGGATCCTCCGAACGCTTAGCATCGTGGCTTATCGGCATGTCGGAAGTGATATAAGCATTGTCGGTGACTTGGCTTTATTCACTATATTGTTTTAAATCCGCCAACGCTTGGCATCGTAGCCATGGCATGTCGGGAGTGATATAAGCATTGTCGGTGACTTGGCTTTATTCACTATATTGTTTCAGCTTAATCGTCTCGAGGTGACTTAAGCACTGTCAATGACTTGGCTTTTTTCACCATACGGTGCCGAGTTGTTCGGGTCGGAGAACCGATGTCTCGGTCGATTGTTGCGCTTTTTCATTTGCCCCTTTTTGCTTTTTCATACGGTCTCGCACATGTATCGTAATTAAAAAGGAAAAGAAAGCATGCTTTATAAAAGGAATCGCAATACAATGTCATATCGACCGTTATAACCGATGAAGCGTAGAATCGCAAAAGTCACGAAAATAAGAAATAATTTAAAATAATACTTTTCGAGGTTGGTGGCATGCCAAGTTCGAGGCAATCGTGCTTCCATCCGACCGCCTAACCGATACGAATTTCAGGATGCACTTTCAAGATTTTATATGGACCTTCCCAATTCGGCTCGAGCTTGCCTATTGGGTCCCGCTTGTCGGCTTCATTTTTTCTCAATACGAGGTCTCCTACTTGGAAGTATTTGTACTTCACCTCGCGTTGTAATACCGAGAAATCTTTCTTTATAATCGCCATCCGACACGCCGCCATCACCTCTTCTCTTCAACATTGTCTTTTTCTTCCTTAGATCGGCAAAGATTAGTTTCGACATTATAAGCCAAAACTCGAGGCGATGCTAGTCCGATCTCGGCAGTATCACGGCTTCACATCCATAGGTCATGGCAAAAGGAGTTTCTTGGGTCGCTGAGTTGGGTGTCGTGGCGATATGACCACAATATCTTGGTAATCGAAGCCGCCCAATCTCGGCCTTCATCTTCCAACCGCTTCTTCAACCCAAACTTGATCTCGCTGTTTGTCCGCTCGACCGCCCATTGGATCGAGGTCGAGCCAGCGACGCGTTTCTCGTGCTCGATCCTCGAATTCTTTCAACCACCCTCGCACTTATCATCAAGAAATTGAGTCCGTTGTCCGAGATCGATACTTCGAATTCGAACCGCACAAAATATTTTCCCATAGAAATTTTTTGATGGTTTGAGCCTCGATGTCGCGAAGAGCTTTAGCCTCGACCCATTTAGTGAAATAATCAACCGCAACGACGACGTATTTAAAATTTCCCGGAGCTCGAGGTAGAGGTCCGACTATATCGACTCCCATTCGTCGAACGGCCATACACTGATGACATTCATTTCTCGTGGCTTGTTTGATGAGTTACCACGTCGTGTACTGGCGTGCTCGCAACTCATTACCAATCGACTCAGATCTTTTGCATTGACGGCCGTAAATATCCCGCCGCTTTGCACTTCCTTGCCAACATTCGAGCTCCGCAATGATTACCATGCACCCTCGTGTATCTCTTCGAGCGAGATAAGCCCTCTCTTCTTCCGATGCACATCGATCCAAGGGTTACAAATGATTTTCGATAAAGCACATAATCGAAAAGAGCGATCTGAGGCTTGAAGTCGGATTTTCCCTGGCCCGAGATTTATCAATGTGGAGCATTCCATCTTTCAAGAATAGTGCTATAGGGTCCATCCAGGTCGATCCTGAACTACGGGCCGCACGTCAACCTCGTTATAGCTCCGTTCCGCTAGCATCTCAACCGTAACTTTCCTCTTTGATTTGAAATTCGACGCGAGCTAGACAACGATCGGCTCGCTTGTTCTCACTCCGAGGTACTGCTCGACTACGATCGCCTTGAATTTCGACATTAACCCCGAACAACCTTTAGATAGCTTTTCATTGATTCTTCCTTAGCTTCATACTCTCCCCAAGACGTGATTTACCACGAAGTTGAGAGTCGCCAGATACCAGAAGATTCTCGACCCCAACTTCGATGCTAGCTTCAAACCCGTGATTAAGGCCTCATATTCGGCCGTTGTTCAGAGCCTTGAACTCGAATCAAGTGCATACGGAAACTCTTCTCCTTTCGGGCTAACCAAAGAAACCACCTCCAAACTCTCTTTACTCGAGGCACCATCGACGTGAAGTGTCCATCGCTTCCTCTCGATGGTCGCTTTTCTTGCTCCAACCGAATCGACAACCCTTCGCTAAGAAATCACCAGGGCTTGACCCTTGATGGTCGCTCGAGGTAAAACTCTATGTCGATTCGCTAGCTCGACAACCCACTTAGTTAATCGACCGATGCCTCGGCTTTGCCAAAATTTGTTTTAACGGTTGGTCAATAATCACAACAATAGGATGTGCTTGGAAGTATGGCTTCAACTTCCTCGACGCATTAACTAAACTCGCTAACTTCTCTGCAGGGGTATATCTCGATCTCTCGCACCATGTAGGCTTTGCTCGACAAAATAGACTGGATTTGTCCTCGGTCTCCTTCTCGAACTAAGATGGCTACCGCCTCCTCGCAGATCGCTAGATAGACTAGAGCTTTTCCATCTTCGAGGTGAGGACAACGTTGGCAAATTAGACAAATATTCTTTCAAATCGTCGAACGCTTCGACATTCCACGCTCCACTCGGAACGGACTAGCTTTTTTCGAATCTTGAAGAAAGGTAGAGCTCGCGCCGATATCGATGTAAAACGGTTGAGAGCCGCCATCCGACTGCCAACCTTTGCACCTCTTTGACATTCCGAGGTGTGGGCATGCTTTGAGGCCTCGATTTTATCCGGGTTAGCTCGATCCCATCTCTCGATATCATGTATCCTAGAAATTTCCCGATCGAACTCCGAATGTGCATTTCTTTGGGTTGAGCTTCGTTTTTTGCCGCCGCAATACTTAAAACTTCTTTCACATCGACAAGAAATCGTCCCAAGGACTTGCTCTTGATCAATAAATCATCCACATAAACCTCCATATTCGACCTATTCGCTCTTGAAAATTTTGTTGACGGCCCGTTGATAAGTAGCCTCGCATTTTTAAGCCCAAACGGCATCGTAACAAAGCAAAATGTGCCAAATTTCGTGATAAAAGCCGTTTTTTCCGAGTCCCGTGGGTCCATAAAGATCTCGATAATAACCCCTATACGCATCGAGGAACCCGAATACCTCGAAGCCCAAAGGTCGAGTCGACTAACCGCCGATCTTCGTAGCGGGTAAGAATCTGGGACATGCCTTGTTAAGATCTCAGAAGTCGACACACATTCGCCGCCACCGACCGCTTTAACCAACACGGGTTGGCCAACCAATCCGGATAAAATACCTCTTTCACGATCCCCGCCGAGCAACTTGTCGACTTCTTTTTCACCGCTTCTTTCTATCAGTGCAAGATTTCTCTTTTGCCGTATTGGCTTTTTTGGGATCGACGTTAAGTTGGTGCACACGGCTATATCCGCCGATAGCCAGGCATGTCATCCGCCTTCCATGCAAAAACATCTCGAAACTCAACAAGGAGATCGACCAAGACTTTCATGTCGGGTGTGGCATCCACTTCCGATCCGACCCTTGACCTTCTTCCTCCGTCCAAACTCGAACTTCCTCGGTCGGGTCGGGCAGTAAAACTCAACTTCGATCTTCCTCTTCTTCAGGTATCAACTCCTCAACTAGCACTTGCCCAACCCCTTTTCCTTTGATCGAAACCAAACTACAATTCCGGCTACTTCAACGCCTCCCTTGACTTCATGGGTACCGCATCTGTGGGAAACTTCATGCCGTTGTGGAAAGTCGAGATAATAGCTCGAGATCATATAAAGCCGGTCGACCTAATATCGCGTTGTACACTCGGGCGGGCCTTAACTACGACATAGGTCATTTCCATCGCCCGCTTTTCTCCGCTCGACCGTTGTTAACAAATTGATCGACCCGGCAGGGTGGATGGCCTCGCCTGTGGAACCCAAAAAGAGGAGTAGATAACGGAATAATGTCTTCATCTTTCAACCTCACGGCCCTAAACGCCGAATAATAGAGGATATTAACGGCGCTTCATTGCCGATACAAACCCTTTTACTCGACCCTCGCGACATCGCCGATCACCAATCCTCGCTATGATCGTGGGAACTCGGAACATCGCCCTTGGGTCCAGAATCTACTTCCGTTGTCAACCTCGATCTTCTTTGACTCTCTCGCCCTGTCTGATGAGTGTCGACTTGATCGAGGTCGATCCGACTCACGCCTCGCTACGATGGTGTTAACGCATATCCGCACGATTATCTCGATGGGGATCTCGGTTCGAATTTCTTGACGGTCATCTCGGCGGTTGTCTCTCGCGTGTTGGGTCCGATGACCTTTCTCGCCGATTCCTATTATCTCGACGTGAGACCGATCTTTCTTTCCGCTGTAGCTCTTTCTCTTGTACTCCCGACGCCCTTCGGCTCGCTCTTTTCTCGACTGCCAACGACTTCATCTAATCGACCTCTTGGATATCTGCGCCGATATCCTCTCTTCAAATCAAAGCATTCTTCCGTGTCGTGCCTCACATCTCTATGATAGTCACAATACTTGTGAGTATTTTTCCTTTTCTCCGATCTTTAGACATCGGCTTAGTGTGTCCTAAGCGATGTTCTTCTTGATCATGATTGCCAATACCTCCCGAGATCGATTGAGGGGATAAAGTCTCGGTCTTTTAAATTTCCTTTCTTTCCCAACCGATCCGATATCGGAGTCGCTACCGATCAAAGACGTTTGACTTGCTTTCTTCATTCCGACCCCAGTCGTACCTTGTTCGCTTCGGGAGTCGTTCTCGCCGAGGCCAAGTGAAATGGTGTGCGACGCGATCGCCTCTTCACCTTGGCGAGAACATGGACTATGTTCACACATTCATCCATATCATTCGGCATTTTCTTGGATAGCTTATCATACGCCTTCATATTCCGCACTCTCCCACAAAGGCATTGACTTGCGCCGCATCACCTGGCATTATGCACTTTCATGGCTTCAAGGTTGAAACGCCTCATAAAGTCGATAGTAGATTCTCCACTTTCCTCGCTTGATGTTCATAAGGTGGGTAGCACTAAGATGGAACTTCTTGTTCCCAATGAAAGCGTCTCGAATTTTTGTCCCAATCAGAAAGCTAGAGATCGATCCGGGACGAGCTTGTGAAACCACCCGAGCTCGACTGCGTGAGCAACGATCAAAGGCTCGACACTTCATGGCGCCATTGGCGCTTCTCAACCTCATCAAAGATATGTATCGACATAGATGGTCCTCCAAGGTCCGTAGTACCGCCATGTGGCTCCATCTTTGGCGGCTTAAAGGATTCGAGCATCGATATATTTCGATCTCGGGACTAAATGGTGACTCAAGCCATTCGGTGGGTTGATCTTTCCCCACAATGCGGTTGAACTCGTTTGGATGCTATCCTCGACCCGCCAATGAAGCTTTTCTTGCTCGGGACGCTTATGGCGTTAGTCACACACCGATTTCAATCGCGCCTTCCCCACACTCCTCTTCAACCCCAATGTGCCTTTTACCCCTAGCATTATCAATCTC